>VXAA01004291.1:229358-420059 GCA_013399115.1 Anseranas semipalmata
GGGGGCCGCGGGGCTGACAGCGCCCGCCGCGCCTCGGCAGCCAGCCCCGTGCGGGCCCGCGGGGGAGGCGCGCGAGAAGCCCAGGCGGGGCTTTGGCGAGCGCAAGCTGCAGGTGTCACGGGGCGGCTCGTTCGGTCAGGCGCCGGAGCGCGGGGCGGGTCGGTGCAGCCCTTCACAGGTGTTAATGCTGCTGCGCTAATTGGGGTCCTCGTACCCTTAATGAGGCCAGCTGGTGAGCTTATTAATGTAGGAGCGTAGCGCGAAGGCGGTGTTTGTGAAGGTGAGGCAAAGAGCAGCGCGGTGCTGCCCTGCTACCCCCTCACGGAGAAGCTGCTGCCCTGCGGCACTTAGCGCCGCGCGCTTTGCAGCGGGTGCGCTGAAGTCGGCTGACTGCGGCCTCTGGAGCGCGCCTCTCCCAGCGGCGGGGCGGCGTTCGGGTCTGGTGGAAATAAAGTAACTTTTGGAACTTCCCTGGTTTCAGATACACTTGTAAGTCCAGAGTTATTGTCCTTGAAGACAGGCAGTGTTGAAGATGGTACGTCTCGTCCTTTTAAAATTTCAGGTATAGCGGTGTGTGTGCTTATGCCTTTTCCATGTGCTGGTGGTGTAACCAGATCTACTTACCTCAGTTCTGTTAAGCTGAAACTGTTATAATTTAATTGCTGTCGTTTATTATGTTCTTCTTCTCAAATGCATGATTGTTGTCACAGTTCAGTTTTAATACAAACCTCTTAGTTGGGTTTGTAAAATTTGGCATTGAGTCTGGAGGAGAAAGACTTGGATGAATAAGTGCCGTGATTTTGTTCTAAGACAGAAACTTCCCTGGTTGGGTCTGTTTCTGCACCAAGCTGAGTATTTACTCAGTCTTCTTTGGATGAGGCCAACGGGCTGATAGCAGACCCTGCTGGGGAGAAGGCCCGCGGTGGGGCAGCCTCCTGCTCTTTGGCAGCTTGTGGCACCAGTTCGGTTCAGCTCGCAGCGACCTGGAGCGCTGTTGCTGCTGGGGTCTCGCACAGGGAGGACCTTCAGACTGCCTGTGTAAATACAACTAATTCCAAAGCAGCATATCTATTTGTTTATTGCTTCTCGCCAGGAATACTTTGTTTCCCTTGCAGTCCACAGTTTTTCAGTGAACCCCAGCGATGACATGAGTTGGTACCTGGGTTTTAATTAGCACTGCACAGGTGTCCTGCCAAGGCATTTCCAAAAGAGTGTTACCAAAATGTTAATGGCAGATGCGTATTCACTCAAAGAGCTCCAGCTTAACCCGTGGAAGCTCCCAGGGCTGGAATCCCAGCCGAGGAGGAGCGCGTCTGCTCGGGACGCAGACCCAAGCCTGGCGCTGCAGCTGTGCTCGGGTTCCCGGGCTGGCTGGGGGAGGAAGGGAGGGCCGGGCGTCAGAGGGGGCAGGCTGCTGGCTTCCTTCAGTGAAGAGTCCTTTATTCTGCAACTTGCTTCCCCCAATTGTTTGCTGTAGTCCAACCTTGTTAAGCTTAAAGTGACACTTCAAAATTTTTCCTCTTCTGCCCTGCTTTCTCTCTCTCTGGGGAGGTCTTGTTTGATTCTGACGCATGTCTCAACTTCGGGTGTGTGTCCAGAGCCTCATCAAGTCAGAGTGTGTAATGATGTGATTCCAGTGGATGTGATTTCTTTTAAAAAGTAAGTTCCAATTTTTATTTCTCTAGCATGCAGAACATCTCTTAGTACCATAGTGTCTTGATGCCTACCTCTAGGAACAATGTTTTGAAGTTAATTGCTAACCAGCAGGGGGAACACAAAACATTGTCTCTGAAGTCTCTCTTCATACCACAGCCGCAGTTTATTAAAACTTTGGGCCCATACTTTTGAAAGTATTTCTGTAAAAGATGAATATCAATTTAATTGAAAAAAATATACATTAGAGTAAATGTGTTATTTTTGTACACATGCTTATTAGTTTGCTCTAATAGGCATGTTACCCATTCTTCTGAATGGAATTGTTGTATTAGCTAGAACTGAACTTGATAAAATATGCGAGGTTTATTTAAGTGAAATTTCTCTTTGAAAATGTTTGAAATGAGTTACTCAAAATATCATTTCTCATTTTTAACTAATCCCATAAAGGTTTAGACAATGAGCTAGCTAGAATGTTTTGGCAATGGAACTAAAGTTGAGTGGCAAAAAAGTTGTAATCTCACAAGAAACTATTCCTAGTATTTAGGGTTTTAAGAAGTCATGACCAGCTGATTTTTATGAAGGTCGATTGACACTCCCAGCATGGATCAATAATGATTTTTTCCTTTGGTTTATATTGGCGTAACAATCAATTACTTCTCTTGTGCTCAAAGTAAAGGTTGATAATCAGAGAAGATTATCATCATGACTTACGTTGATCCATATTGCTTTTCAGTCTATGAAGCCTGCTGTAGCCAAATGGCGAATACTTAAGGTATGGGTATACAAACAGATTGTTAAGCAAGGATGGGAATTTGCAGCATGTCGGCTGTTCCCCGGTAAGAGCCAAAGAACAGGCTCCAGTAAATGTGAGATACCTTGCTGCTCATACTTTGAGGTTAAGCTGTCTTTCTCTAATGACAGCGTAAAAACATGCCTGGACACATTTGCCATGGAGTAGCAGATTTGCCCCAGGAGCTCTAGTGACTGATAACAGTTGTATATTCTCATAGCCCCAGGTCTGAGAGCAAGCGGAGACAGTATATAGTTTCATTGAAATTAACAGTCCCAGGTCACATTTACAGGAAGAGGTAAGCTCCTCTGGTTGTACGCTCACCTGCTTCTGGAATGGCGCTGACTGAACACGGAGGCATTAAATGGCTGTGAGGATAAATGCTTTCCTCCCCGTTGTTTCAGCGACCAGGTATATGCATATTCCAATGGCCACGTATCCTTCTCTAGGAACATTATCCGACATTGCCAGATACTGAAGGTACAAAATGGTCCATGTTAAGTTCCATTGGCAATCTCCCTCTTCCATCATTTTTGTTCTGATTATATCCATAGGGAATCACAAAACTTTTGTCCCCTGTACATATCTCTGAGATGCTGAAGTACGTAGTTTGTAAAATCAGTGTGAGATTTCTGCTTTAATTTTATTTGAAAATAGTGCTAAAGCTTTTCCAAATCTGTATTACAATGCTTTTGTCTGATACCTACAATAATATTCTGTTAACATTTAAGACTTGAATTACGAATTTATGGGCAATTTATGTTAGAAAATACTCTGTGGGATGCAGATTGCAAATATCTTTGCAGTCACGGTACTTTTGATCTAATTCCACAAAATATTTGAGTATTATAAATAGGCATTACTTCTAGAGTAGTAATATTTGTGGTGACAAACAGCAGTATGCTAGTTTCTAGCCACTTCTTGGGTAGAAGCATGTTTTGCCATCAAAATGTACTAGCAAAGAGGTAGTGCAATTGCTCTGTCCATAACTGTGGATTCTCATTTTCATGTGCTGGCAGTCAGCCAGCAGAGCAGCCCTTCTTGCACTATGACAGCAATGATTAACTCTACAATAGCCAAAATGAAATAGATTTACACAACTTGAGCTATCATTGAAAGAGGGACTTCAAAACTGCTACTTAGTCAGTATGTATCCCATATCTTGTTATTTCCTCTATGACAAAGTACATTTTTGAAAAAACAACCTTTATGACCTTAAATATCCAAATGGTTGGATTTGTCAAATTCAGCAGAAAACATTTTATATTTTGCATTGTGTATGTTATATTGTTGAATTGTGTGGCTTACAAATAAATGTCTGGCAAAATATGCTACTTTATGATGTACTTATGGTGAAATAATGAATTTATTGGGGAAAATGTGAAAGTCATTAGTTCATATCCAGTCTATGAATAGTACTTTAAATTTAACTATAGCTGTTCATTGTTAGCAAATTGAATTCATTATATTTAACACTTCTTTTTAATAGTTTGTCTAATTTTAATAGAGTAGTTGGCCAACTTCAGATTTTTTTTTTTGCTGTTGCAGCATGTTGTAAAACTTTGGGAATCAGCTGGAAGGGGCCTCTGTTTCGAATAAGATTAGTTATGACCTTGCAAGAGACCTGTTTAGGTTCTGGGAAAATAGCTTATCTGTAGGTCATGGGTCTGAAACAGGTTAATTATAGAGCTAGTGTATTGGCTGTTCTACGCAGAAGGCAGTAGGGGTTGTGATACATAAAGTAATATTAATGATTTTGGAAAAGAATGGAAATTCACTTATACTCTGATTTCCTTTGTAATCATAGGCACTTCTGTTGGAAATCCTTATATGTTCATTGTATGTCAGGGACAATAAAAAAAAAAACAAAAAAAACCCAAAGTATCAAGGGAGCTTACTGTGTAGTATAGATCTGCTGAATACGTGTATTTCTTTGCCAAGAAGCCGGAGGTGGATTGTAGAACTATATATCCTCTTTTGTCTTAGATTTATAGAAGTAATTCATTAAGCTATAGCTACATTTGACACAATATGATTGAGAACTATGGTAGTATTATATCAACAATGCTGTATTTGTTTTCTTTGTTTTTGACAACGATTTGAGTGAAGCTAAACCGTTCTGATTTATAAAACAGCTGTTGCAGTATTTGAAAAGATGGGCTTTTTCTTATATGAGGGCTATTACATTAATGGACCAAGTCACTCCAGTATGTGCAGCTTGTGTTGTGCGATGGATGAGGTCCCCCCTCCGCTATTTAAAATGACCGGTGTTTCTGAATTCTTGTAGATCAGTGATTTGGTTCACTCCGTTGATGAGGTGCAGTGATTTTCTTTGTGCATAAAAGATGCACAAATTATTTATATGAATTTAGGAATTCGTTGTGGCCTTCTGTTTTCCTAACCTTGTGTTCAAATCTTTTTGCAGTCTTTATATGTAAATATAATGGATAATGAGAGGTAGGAGATTCTGTACGGTAAAAATGATACGGGAGTATATGTGCTTTCTTAGTGGAATATGCCAGTGATACGTATGCCTATTGAAAGAAATCCTACTAACAGTGCTAATAAATGATAATTTCTACGGAAAAAAAGGTTTTGTCTCAACCTGAATGTGTTTCTCTGCCAAACAAATTAAATTACACTGGTTATTTGGCAGGCAGTTAGTGAGGGGTTAGGTTACTCCTACATAAAGGGAAGCTCCTTTTGACTCATTCTTTTAACTGTGTGGCACTTTGAGGTCTTCCCTATTTGTGTGGGAGAAGTTTCCTATCTTACAGAAGTGCATCTGCAAATGTAGTGGCTGACAGCTAGCTTTTGATAAATGTGTTTAACTTTTGTTCTTGTTTAGCGACCTGAAGAAATAATCTATTAATCTACCTGATTTCTAAAGTGTGCCTTATTCTAGAGAGCAAACTTCAAAACATGCTTCTCTTGATTTTTTTTTTCCTCTAAAATGTGGTTTTGATGATGCATGTGGTTAGTTTCAAAGTACCTAGTAGTTAATATTTTAAGCTGTTCATTTACATCTTCTAGCATCTTATGACCGATGGCAGTGGGGAAGGCTGATTTGTGTCACTCCATCCAATTTCACTGCTATGGGAAACACTGTTTTTCAAACTTTTTCAGTTCGATGACCACTGTTCTTTTCCCTCGAGAGGTCTGCATCCTTATATAGCAAATTTATGCTTAATGCCACAGTCTGTTTTTTTTATTACCCCTTGTGAGCTCCGCACAATTAACGCAGATAATGTCATGTATCTTAATGTACTTAATGTAATTTAATGTAGGCCATGGTTTCAAAACCACTTTTCTAAATGTATAGAGGTAATCTTAAGATTTGAGATCCAATGGAGGTTGATTCAGCTTTTTAGCTGGTAGGGTGGTTCCATCTAGCACTAGTTCTAGACACAGTTCTAAGGTTTTGCAGCTTAGTCTTGAAAAAATAACTGCATCAGGCATTCCTTGACAGAATAGTTTACCCCGAGTGGAAGAAACCTTGCTGAGTTGTTGTTTACTTTCCATCCTGCCGTGGCTCCTTTCTTGTGCATAGGATTCCCTAGGATTATATTGCTCTCGATAGGTGCGTTAGAGCTGTTATCTGTTTAGTTTAGGTGTACAATTAGAAACTGAGCCAAATAAAACTTAAGATAATGAAATTTGTATGAGGTTGTTGGCTGCTACTGTGTTTGTGAAGAGTAAGATAGTCCAGTGCCAGGAAACCTATTCTGTTTCCAATTAGTAACCATAAAAAAACAAGGTAATTAGGCCAAAGAAATTTAACCATGAGAAGGGAAAGTTGTAGAGATGTGTTTCATGCAGTTTATGATCTTCTTGTCCATCCATAAGATTCCTACGCAGCAGCAATGTTTTTGTTTCAGGGTAAACTTTTCAGAAGTAGCAAACCCTGTCTAAAAAGCACGAGCCTGGTTCCTTTTAGTTGTGGTGGCATATTACTTGCTGAGTTCCTCAGGAACCTGAGTTTTATTTAGGTGTAGATTTTGAACTCGGGTTTCTTAGGTTGCAATGAAAAGTTTAATCCTATCTTTATATATATACAATTTCTAGACGTCTCTGCTTTTTTGCTGCTTCTGCTACCTGAACGTTCATCAGGAAAACAGCATATAATTTTGCCACCAGTATTCCCTGATGAGAGCAGTGAGATTTTTGTCAGAAGATGGAAACAGAACTGCCTGAATTATTATTATCTTTCTAGGTAGATAGTATGGGGGGCTGCTGTGGCCGTGCAGAGGTCCTGTTATGACTCATTTGCGTGTGGAACATTAGACTAAGTGTGGGTTGCCCAGAAAATACGTGACTGATGCTGGTACTAGATCAGGTTGCTTGAGCCACTATAGCTCAGGCTGTACAGCACCCCAACATCTCTAAAGGGAGTAGAGAAAATGAGATGCTCCGATGTAGGTGTCCCTGAAGGGTCTATGTAAAAGTAGAAAAGTTCTGTTCTGTACTTGAGTTACACATAGGATGTTTGCCTTGTTATTAAGCTCTGTCTCATGTGCCATGTGGACTCCCTTCCGTAGATTCAGTAATCTCTAGGAATTTCTGCTTTTGTCAAAAGGGAATCTGTGCTACAGTCTCCTTGTTCAGGAAGAATCTTGTGTACTCCTTCCACTAAAAAAGACTCCTGAATGCACTTCCTTCCCTTCCACCTATTGAAACCCTCCTACATCCTGATCCTGTAAGAGGCTACTTTCTTGTTTACAGTTTAAGTAAAACCTTGCCCCTGAGCCTAGAAAGATTCAGCAGCATACCTCACTGTTTGGGGGAAGGGAAGTCCTGGGAACATACAAAAGAATGATTTTTATCCTGTTTCTGTAAACTGTCTTTCACTTTTGTGCTATATTGTGCAATGATTATTCAGCTAAAACTTCCATGGTGTCTGGTTTCATGACTTTACTTTTCTGGTCTAAACTCACAGCAATTCAGGTCAGCTGATTAAAAAAGTGTTGGAAAGATGAAGGGAAAATTGGTCATGAAATGATACTGAGAATAGACACCACCATCCAAACTGGAGCTTCATGCCAGCAGTGGGCAAAATATGTACTGGGTAACAAAAGCAACTTCAGTTATGTGTTGCTAAAAAGGTGAAATAGTTTCACATATTTTGTGGACTAATTTGTGTATATTTTGTGGCTTCCTGTAATTTGGCAAGCTACGTTGTAATACATTAATATGAAAATAAATAAACAAAATGTTACAACAAGAGTTGCATGGAATAGAGGGGCACAATTGCTAAATGGCATAAAACATCTTCCCTTGGCACTTGTCCAGTTCCCATAGCCTTTAACTGTGACTTGTTGAAATGTCCCATTACAAGTACAGCAGCATGTGAACTGCAGGACATCAGAATTACTTTTTCCCGGGGCTTTTGATATGTCAGGATTTCTAGTTTTATTACTATTCATATATTCCCTGAAAATGAAACCACTTTGATGTTTCTAAAACAGAATCTATCCCCTTAATAGTTTATGAATAAGTTACTGTTTTGAGTTCTGAATGGTGGAACTTTATGTATATGCCTTGGACATAGGTATTAAAAATGCACACATTTTCAATCCCACATTAACATTTGCTAACCTTACTGGTCAGCTTTCCGACCTGTGTGTGTGCAAATCACAGAGAATTGACAGAGGATAAATGTCATCTAATAAAAAGGAAATCTGCTAAATTGCATATTTAATAGGAGTTATAAATAAACTCTTCCAGAACTTCTATTTCTGAGTTTATAGAACTTCTTGTGTAGTTAACCATCTGTGCAATTTTTGTAGAGCATGGGTGCACTTGATTACAAATGGTTGCCTTTATTACTTATGCGTGGAATGTACGTATTTATGGCATTCACATAGGAAGCCAACATGGACAAGTGGGAGAAAAACTGGTTAAGTAAGCTAAATGGTTGCCATGCGTAAAACAAACAAACAAAAAGTGAAAAAGCTTTGGCTGTGAAGGCCTTCTTGGATAGCCTAGAAACTTGGGTTCGTGTTGCTATGGCAAAACAACACAAAGGGACAGATCCTGCTGGCTTCACTCAAGTATCCCCATTCACTTTGGTGGGACTTCTGACGTGGTTTAGAGGAGGAAGATTTCTGCCTCGCTTTGGCACAGAAGTGTTTGTCAGCAGCATTGTAGAGAGCTGTGTAACCTCTGGCATCGTGCATGGAAAGAAGAGAAAATTACCAGCATCCATGTTGATAAGGAGGAGAGGAAATGGAAGTTATTCTTCAGGCAGTAAAGGAAAAGGTTAGACAAGGAGTATGATAGAGTTAAGGCAAAGGAAGAACTTATAGGTAGGTGGTGATTAGAGAAACAGATGGTGACTGCTGGGGAGAAGGCTTAAAGGAACAGAAATAAAAGGGGAAAAAGAAAGCATTGAGAACCCAATTCGGCAATGACTGTGGTGAATTCCTGCATTGTAGGAGCCTATAATAGGAAACACATCCCTAAATCTGTGGCTGTGGCCTCCTGCAGGCGTCTATATTGTCAGGTTGGACTTTACAAGGAAGCTGAGAGAAAGTAGGCAAAAATAAATTTAACAGGAGAAGAAAAGCGTGTAAAAATTGAAGCTAGAGAGACCACTGATCTCAAGAGGAGCAGCATGTAATAGTTATTTTGCTACAAGTACAGGAAGAGGCTGAGTAGAAAAGCTCTCCAATGTTCTGCAGACACTGCTTAATCATAGTAATATCGTAGGGCTTACACTTGCTCATTTTCATGTGTAGCCCTTCAAGCACTTCTAAAGCAGGGTCCTGTCCTCTTTTTTGGAGAACAGTGAACAGGCACAGGAACAGATACCGTTCTGCTAGTGGCAGAACAGCACAGTATTTTCTTAGTCACAAGCCATCCACAGAGCCTCAGATCCTGGTAGCTCCTGCCAGTGAGAACTGGGAAATCCTTAGCGGGATGGTGTTTTTAACAGGATATAGCGTGCTTTCAGCTTTTGAATTCCTTGGTCATGTTGTAGCATTAAAGGTGACTTTCTAGTTAAAAGGATAGCTTTAAAAAAAATCCACGAAAGACTGGAATTCTGAGGAAGACAGGTAGGAGATTGGTATAAAGAAAAATATTTCAGCTAATGAAAGGTAGAGCAATGACAGTAGTGAAGTGATTTGTGTTTTGTGCTTGCTGCTGCTGGCTCTAACAGTCATATTCTTCTAAATACCACTGATGAATTAAGGAGCATTTATCATCTAGCATAAAGTAGCTATGTGATATGTCCTTTTGTGGCTGGCCACGTTCACAGGCAAGTCAGCATGTCCCAGTGTCCTGCAAAAGCATATTATTTTTCCCTGTTTTGTAGCAAAGCTTTATGCATCAACATTCTGATGGACATACTTTAAACCTAATTAAAACCTCATACTTCCTCCTCTTCTTGTCCCTTCCCTCATGTGCTTCATCATGTTTTTCCCCCTACTTCTTCCAAGTCTTCTTTCAAACCTAAGAAAATCTACTATTAAGGTTTTTCCTGATTTTTCTCGGTTGCACTCATTCCTGATTGCATCTACAAAGTGATACTTCTCAGTGAAGCAGGCTTCTTTGTGGTGTTTAGGCCCTCATTTTTACCAGAACAAGTGGCCTCTACCACAGCAAACTTCAGCAAAAATGATCTCACCAGGCTATGCCTCCTTGACCAAGAGTCTTCAGTGACTCTAGATGCCCTCTTTTATCCACCTTTCTTACAGCCTGTAGTAGTATAAAACACTGGGATTAAAACAGTATGTTTAGTAATCCTGAAGTTTTCATGTCCTCATCTCTTCCTCTTCCTCATCAGGATTTTTTGGTTATACTTTTGATGTGCCCTTTCATGACCTCAGCTGCAAAAATAGCTACCCAGATATACCCCAAAGGAAAAGATGATTCTCTTGGAGATTTCTTTTGAATCTCAAATTGACTAACGATTATGTTTATTTCTTGGATAAATAGTTTAGGTTCCCAATCCTTTTGCACAGCTTTCTTCTCTTATTTCAAAGGAAATGCACCCTCCCCCCCCCNACTTTTCCTAGTTTGCAGGTTTCACATATTCTTCTGGTTACAGTAGGTTTCACACTGAAGCGAAATATGGCATGTTTTGCACCAGAACTGATTTTTCGTCACTCATTTTCTTTTTTGTTTCTCTTTGGTAGTCAGACAATAGCAGCTTCTTGGCTGACTTCTGAAGGACTGACACTGGTCGAAACACCTGCATTCTGTTGATTGCAGGTGGCCGAATAGAAAAGGACTGCTCCCAGATACCAAATGTGCATGGCAAACTGATGCCCCCCTCTTTTCTGTAGTGTCTTATTTGCTTTTAGATACCCTCACTGAAACTGCCGACCTGGCTGCTGAGCACCTTTTCAGTCACAGATGAAGATGTTCAGGTTTTCCAAAATACTGACAAATTGTGTGCTTGGTAGGTTTATTCTTAAATTAATTATTAGTTACATTCTTGTCTGTGCTTTTTGACTTGAACTGCTTTATTTCAGAGATCTGTGTAGCTGTGAGTTCCTCAGTTCCTGAAAATTGCTGTTGGTTTGTCACCCTTTCGCATGGTGTCTCAAGGTCTGAAATTTGCCCTCCTTTTTAGTTCTGTGAATGCTTATCTTCAAGCCAGTGAGCCCTTTCTTCAGAGAGCTCTTCCTAATTTTCTTTTAAATTTCTGTTATTCAGCCTTCGTGAGCTGGCAGAACTGAAGAGAATCTTAGGGCTTTTGGTTGTGTACTGTCAGCTCTGAGTTAGACCTTGAATATGTTTTGGTCAGTGGGTTGCAGTAGGGATAAAAATCACTCTTTTGTTTTTGTTTGGGGATGGAAATATGTATGTATTCTCTCCCACTTTTAAACCATTTTTCCCAAACCAAAGCTGAATCGAAACTCGGTATTTTAACATACTTAGGTAGGTGGCCAATATAGAATGGGATGCTGAGCTGTTCTTTAGCAACATAGCTTTAACTCCAGTTCTTTCCCTATGCTCCCCATTTCTGCACAGCTGTGTGCCTTATAAATGTCACTGAAGAATGAGAGGTTTATGCTGATGGCAGAGTGATCTAAGTAATATCTTGTGTTTTCCTATTTAGTATATTACTAAGCGTATGTGCTCAAGTTGCTCTTTTTCTGGTTTCTCTTTTGTTCATTGTTGTTGAGCTGCTGATGTATAACCATTTCATCAAGTTTCAGAATGCTCATTCATTGCCTTTTTGCACAGATGACATCTTGCAGCATGTTATGATGATTTTTTATAGCTAATATTGGCTAGAAACCTTATGATTTACTGTATTTATCATTTGTCTTTATGGCAGCATTTAAAAGTTGAGGTAGCAACCAAATACTCTCACTGAGTAGATTTAGGCTTCTCTTCATCTACGAAAGTAGCAACAAATGATTCCAGCTTACATTTGACTTCCCAAATGATGTTCAATATCTGCCATAAATTCCTTATGGTTTGCCATTTTGGCATTAAACCTGTTTGATTTGGATCTTCATGTTCAAAACTTTTGTGTTAAAGGATTGTTCAACGCTCTTGTCAACAATTTATTATTTCCGCTTAATAAAGGTTGGCCTTAATTTACCACAAAGTTCAGTATCCCTCATGGATTGGTATGTTTAGCTATATAACCTTACATTCTTGGTGTGTGTGTAATGAGAGGTATCTGGGAACTCATAGAAAGCTTACAGTAGGTTCAGGATGAGTAATTTTTACAAGCCCTGTAAATTGTCCAAGGAAGCCATCATTTTCTGAGGTTTTCCTGTTTTGGGCTGTCTTCAGTCACACAAGCATTGTGTGTGTGTGCGTGCGCATGCTCATCCTTCTCCAGATTTTTTTCTTGGAGGTACCCAGATCTTGTTTTCATCGTGTGAAGTAATAAATGTCCCTCTTCATAGTCAACAGTAAACTTGTTTTCTCCAGAATGAGCTCCAATTGTTAGAAAATAAAGAATATTAGGTAGAATTACTAGAGTTATCATTTATCTAGGGGTTTCCTTCCTTCACTGCTGTTATCTAGGCAGCGTTGCTAAGCCGCTGGAAGGGATGCGATGAGGAGGAATGCGGTGGAGAGTATCAGTTCCGGAATTTCAACCGAAAATACCTTGTGCTAAAAACTAATAGGAAACGCAAATGAATCCGCTTCTAGAAGGGGACACAGAGCTTGAAAGTGGACTGCATGAAAGCCCATGTTGCGATAGATACCCATCTCCTTCCTTGCTGCTGCGTTTCCGTCCCACAGAAGCGTGGCGCTGGCTGTCCCGGCAGCCTGCGGAGCTGCTCCTGGGGCACCTCTGGGCCAGGCTGGGAGCTGGGCCCTGAGTGAGGGATCTGACCGAGGCCTTGGGCCTGGCCTCGGCCGCTGACCGCCTGTTCTTACTTGGTGGGTAGCTGCAGCTCCCTGCGCACAGGACAGGGCTGTCCCTGAGGGGTGACCCTGGGGAAAATCTGCAAAGTGGTTTCTGGTGCTTTCCTTGTAGCTGTAGCAGTGCTGGCAGCGGGCGTCTTGAAGGGCTTAGGTGCATGTTCTCCTTGTGCAGGCTTTTGGTCATGCACAACATGGCACACGCTGCGTAATCCTGGTTTTGTCTGACTGTGTGTTTCATTCCACTAAATGTCAGCAAGAACCTTTCAAATGATGTTCATGTTGTCACAGTTTTAGAATTTGGTCCTGGCTCGGTGTTTTTCAGTCACGTGGCTCCATGATGGCTGTTTGCAATGCTCGCATTGCGTTGTGGTGAATGTTAGTGGTTGCTGAGGCACCATCTGTCATCTGCTGCTGCTGGAGGCTGGTGAGGAAGTGAAGTAGATGAGACTTTTGTTGGTCTGAATGTGATATCAACATTCTGGTTCCTTACTTCCTTGGCCCATGGTCTTGTTCTAGACCAATGATATACCAATAATAGATTTGGGGGAAAAAAAAGTGGAATAGGATATGGTATGTATTATACATGTTTCCCATTAAAAATCTGTGGCGTGCATTCAGGGGGTCATGAATTTTCACTATTTTCAAATGCTTACAGGTATCCATTGTATTGTCATTTATTTGTGCAGCACACTTAATTATTTTACTGACATGGAATATCACGTCTTGAAATCTCTTAACATTTCTGAACAGCTCTATATTTAGTGTCAAGTGGTCTTGAAAAGATTTCAGAATTTGTTATACTGACAAATGAGTTAAATTTATCATGTTACCTGTAAACCAGCTAGGGCACACGTGAAACATTTTTTTGTGGTATAATAAAGGTAGCAGCAGATAAATAAATGAATGTTTAAGTGTCCCAGGGAGAGTTTGAATAGTTAAATAAACTTTTCTGAGGCTGAGCACCATTTCCAGGCTTGAGCAGGACTTCAGTATTAGTTGACAGAAAGGACTCTGGGATTTCTCTTCCAAGAAGATCACAACTTGCACAATGGATAATATGAAAGAGCAATGGCTGCCAAGAAGTGCTGAAGTACAGAGGAAAGAATATGAGGCTATCACTACCTGGGCAATCTGGCAATGTAAAGTGCACTCCTGTAACAGTCCTTCAAGAAAGAGAATTCTATTTCTCTTGTTAGAAGAGAGATCATTTTAAATAGCTAGTAACATTTCTGTAAATTATATTTATATTAAAATTTGTTTTTACGTCTTTCTGTAGGCAATTAAAAGTCTGGAAGATCTGATTTCAAAGCACACCACAATTTTCCAAGCAAGTAAATCTACATGAAGAGCTACAAAGGGAGCTGATTTGAGAAGATAGTGTTTGCAAAAATGTCTTCAAGTTGCGTGACTCCAGTGTTTGCTTTGATGATTTTGTGTTTTGCAGCTGCAGGTAGGTGGCATTATGTAAATTGTGCATTCAGTGTAACTTATTGTATATATTCAGAATTATTCATCAAACATAGTTTTTCATGCTGGAAAAATGTAGGCCACCTAAGGTTTGTAAAAACCTAGATGTAAATATAAAACTATTGTGATCATGACTGCTAGTATGGCGATGTGAGAAATGATGCTGTTTCTGTGAGTTTTTTTTGCAGCTGTTTTTCCTCTTAAAATCAGTAAAGAACTGCAGTAGTAATACAAATTACTTTGGTAATTTAAAAAAGGGAATTGCATGGTGCATGTATGTTATGTAGGTTGCCAGAGAAGCCTTCGGGAATGGAAGCAGGGTGGCTCTGCTGATGTGATGTCAAGGCCGAGCTATTAGCCATATGGAGAGGCTGGGTTTGTTACTCTGGGTGCAGTGTTGTGCCGGTGAAGCTGTGTCTCTTCAGAACCTGAGCTAGGGTCTCTGTAGAACTGGACTGGACATATGTACCAGCTCAGCACTTCCTACAAGGTCTCTAATCTATGATTAAATTATGATTACTTATTTTATAAAATTTATGACAAGAATCCCAGAAAAATAATTATGAAGGGTATTGTAATAGGGCACTGAGTTCATCCTTCTCCTATTGGAGCAAGCTTCACCTATGTCACTCCTGACAGTTTTCTAATCTGTTTTAAAGTTGACTGTCAATGGTGATGATAAAGACCTTTTATTGAAAGTTGTCAGTGTTACTGGAGGTCTCATAGATCAGGAAGAGGCATCCCCATTTGTGGGGATTGTACCTGCCCCACATCTCATCCTCGACAGGGATTTTTAGAACAGCGTGTTGCAATAACTTGTGACAGAGAAAGATCTGTAGGCTTCAAGTACTAAGCTTATATTGAAGTTTCTTCAAGTGCTGAAGTGATTCGTCTGAGTATGTTTGTTTGTCGGAGTTCTTCCTGTGGTAACAAGGGGAAGGCTCTTATGTGTCCAGTTTGCATACAGTATGGGTCATTGGAGAAGAGGCCAAGTGGATATATAGTCAGTCAAAATGAGGTAGTGGGAAAAGTGGACAGTGGACAGATGGCTTGCTTAAATCTGAGATGTCCTCACTGTGGAAAAGATGACCAGCTTTGGAAGAGACATGGCTGAGCAATTAAATATGTTACAATTTGGCTTCCTTTCACCATCAGCATGGAAAATTATGTTGTTTCAAGCCCTCAAACCTTGTGGGACTTTCTCTGGGGCTGACCTCCTGAAGGCATCCATCCAACATTAGTAACTTCAATTATTTAATAGTACGTGATGTTAACGTTTTGCAATAGCTTCATTTCAGATGAACTTTTAGCAATACAGGGTGTGTCTGAGTGTGTCTGTGGCTTGAGCTGAGGAGATGAATGCTGGTCTTGGCTGAGAAGAGGGATTGCTTAGAGCGAATCTGAATCATTATAAATTCATGAAAAATCTGCTTTAAAAGAAAGTACCAGTGTAGAAAATAAAAACTGTGTTCTAGTTGATCGCAGCCACAGTTCCATTTTGTTGTTGAGGAGATTGATTACCTAAGGAAGTTTGCTTACCTCCTAATGCCAGCTTTAATTAAAAACACTACTTTAAAAATGTTGTCAAATACAGTACTACTATTAGAAAGTTATTCAGTATTCAGAAACCTTAGCGTGTGTCTTCTGAAATTTTGTTTCCTTTTGGTTTTAGTTCCTAGTTCTGTGTTTTCCTCTGATAGATATTCTTGATGCAAACTCTTGAAAATCACCGTGGCTGTGGGTTTGATTAGACGCTTATTCATAAATAGTCATAGAATGATCTTGACTGGAAGGGACCTCTGGGAACCTAGTCCAGCCCCCTGCCCAGAGCAGAGCTAGCTTCAAACTTCTCTCTTGGAGACTGCTCCTTCCCACTGTCTGCATGGGAAGAAGAGAGCAAAAGGGAGTAGTGAGGGTGGCAGTCAGGGAGAGGAGGATAAGAAGTGCTACTGTCATGTTGTCTGGCTGTGCCTGCATAGTGGGTTTGCTTTTGTTCCATGCTCTTTATTTTTGCTGTGAATTCTTAATGAGAATGATTAGTGTCATTTACAGTATATCATGATTACAGTAAGATACAAGTGATAAGGAACTGATGGACTATGTCGAGGGAGGGGGAGAGATCAAGGTCAGGCAAATATAATTACAACTGAGGAAGGACAGCTCTTTGAAGGTTATTTAAGGAGAGCTTTTGCAACATTTTTCTGTTAGTAGTCGCCAAGTCCTGTTAATGTAAACAACTTTGCTTTACAACCTCAGAAGTAAATGAGGGAGTTTGTGGTTATAGCTGAAACACGATGGGAGCAAGCAATGTGTTCCAGTCATGAGTGTGGAAAAAGCTGTGGCGGATGACTATGAGCTATTGTCAGCCTGAGGGCTGGAGTTCCGCAGGCTTGGCTCTTAATCACTGGAGCACAGAACTCTCACTTTTTCAGGCTTGAACAATTAACAAACTTGTACTTCCCATAGTACAAATAAAACTAAGAAATATAAATAAAACTAAGAAATATGAATAAAATCCCTGCATGCCTGTGGTGAAGCCTGGGGGAGGCAGGGGGCAGCATGCCACCTCCCTGGGGTGCTGATTTTTATATATTGAGCCTTTTTCCAGCCTACTCTTTGTTTATGAAATAGTGAAGCTGATGCAGGAGAGCACACCTTTCTTTTGTTAGTCAGTCCTACACTGACACTGCTATCGTAGGTGTAGATTTTGTTGCAGACTTTGTAATATTTTCAGCGTTGTTATCTTTTCAAATACAGGTGATCTCCTAGATGGAATATCTATTGTTTTTTTCCTTTCCATTCTTACTTTTTAAAGTATTAATGTGTTAAATATCTCTCCAAAAAAGTCAAGTTAGATGTCATGATGCACAGAGATGCATATTCAAACCTGAGTCACAAGACTGCATGCTTTTCATGCTAATAGATTAAGGAATACACTTCACTGATTTTGCATTGAAAATGGTCTATATAGATAATCAAAGAATATTTCTCTTCTACCTCCTCTTACTGCTGGGATGTATGTATCTAAATGCTCGTCTGAATCTGTTTTTCTTCTATCCTTTACATGGATTTCTTGTAGGCTTATGTTTATGCTGCTTCAATTGTACAGAAAAAAAACTGCAAAGAAAACCTGGACTGTTGTGAGATTTTTCTTCCCTGTGGAAAGTCCAGAGCAGGATGGTGAGGAGAATTGCTGGCAAACTACCTGCCTGTCTGAAGGGATTAGAGTTTTGAAGTGGCCTTAAACTGAGATCGGGCAACCTGCAGTAGGAACTTCACCTAAACTCTTAGCACTGTGCGTGCTCCTTGAAGGAGTGGGAAACTTTTTTTTTTTTTTTTAACTTGGACTTTTTTCCTTCTTTCTTGCTGTATTGTTCGGCTGAAAAGAAGGTACCTATTTTCTAACAGAACAGAAGGGTGATGCAGGTCGTGGATGTACAGTGGCCAAGGGTTTCATTCTAGCCTTCTGGGGTTAGATCATCAGGTGCTGTAAATTGTCCCTGCTGCAGACAAAAAGCAGTGCAGCCATGGCATCTGGTGCTGACCAAAATTTGCCCATGTGATACCAACCGCTGTGATATTTGGTGTTGCCTATGCTTACCTCGTAGATGTCTCTCCTTGTCACAGTTGTGGTCAGGCTGCTGGTGAGACTCTAAGAATTGCATTATAAGGTATATATTGGGTTTTCTATTATATACTACTCGGTGTTTTTTGTACTCCCATTAGATCTGCCTTTAGTTTTCTTTCAACAGCTCTATTCCCTGTTTCTCTACTATATTGTTACCCTGGCATTTTTTTTCTTTCTGCATACTTGTTCTTATGAGTAATCTTGTGGTCCTCAGAGCATATGTGCTTCATCTTCAATAAGGCTATTTGTTTGTACGCTAATGTATCTTTGGGATCTGTGCCCCTAGACGCAGTGGTGATGGGTGCCATATTAATAAGTGTAACAATAGGAAGAAACAGGCCTTGTCATGATGTCTTTTTTTTTTTAAAGAGGAATTTCCCTTGACCTTGAACACTGTTTCCAAAAGCAATATAGGATTCTTCAAAGTATAATAGAAAGTCCTTCCACTGTCACGTGAAAGACATGAATGAAAGAAAAAAGAATATGCTGGGAGTTGCTCATACAAATTTCCTTCCCTTTTAGACAGTGTTTACTGGGTATTTCCCAGATGTAATTAAAGTGCTGGTTTTATTTCTCCTCAAAATATTTGTTGCCAGAGATGTGGGGGTTTTCGTTTGTTTAAATTGTGGTTAGAGGATGAGAACCAAGGGACCGAGATTGGCTCTTGAATTATTAGAACTGAAATAAAGCACAGACTGGTTTTAACTTTCAAATGCATGAAGAGTTTACTCTCCAGCTCCCTCTTCCTTCAGTTCATTATCGTAACCTACCAACCTCTACCTTCCTTGAAAAACAGCACAGTACCTTCTGTCCCTGAAGTGTCTGGATAAGCGAGTCTTTAGGGAAAATTGACTCAGAGCATTTAAAGACTTGCAAGCTCAGAGAGGAGTTGAAGGAGCAGTGGGCTGGGTCGTGCGCTGTGCCTGGCTTGTGTTGTACCTGTGCCACTGCCCTGCTGTGGATCAGAGAGGCTGGAAGGGCTGGGATCCATGTCTGGGCCATAAGGGAGCGGCTGTGCTCTTTTAATGAGAGCCCATTGCTCACTTGGTTCTGTGAAATGCTAATTAGGGGCCACTGACTAGCTTTTAAGGGTGGAAATTGCTTTGCATTTTTTAAAATCCTGTCAGTATCCTGATGGTGATTTGAAGTATCTTACGATCTAATAAGGAAGCAAATGATGAATTCCTTCCTTCATGTTACCAAGCTCACTAATAAAACTTTAAGAAGTCCAAAGATCCATTAAAAAAAAAAAGTTAAGCTTAATTTCACACAAAAAGAAGTAATACCTTTCAATCAGTAAATCATGTTTTTAAATGAGCAATTTAAATACAAAAACTGATGAAAATTGGGAAGCTAGGCTACATCTGTAGGCCCTCAAAATTAATGTTTGTTCAGCTCTGCCATTTGGTGATCTACTCCTGTGTACATTAGTTTCTTAATCTGATCTTCTGTCTGTCTCTCAACTGAGTCAGATCCTGTGTCATTTCTGTGTGGCTAATGCATAAATAGTATTTTTATCTTCAGAAAACGCAAAATTCTGAAGAACTTTGGGTGTTTGGATACAGAGAGGTTATATATTTTAGAAGAGAGAATTGTATCACAGCCTTAGAAAGGCTTGAACTCGGCAGACTGCATTTTTTCCTTTATCAGCAAGGCTCTGAAGCTATAAACAATTGAATTTCAGAACACTGCACCCACATGGAGGGGTTGTAGGTCCTGATTCAGCAAAACAACTGAGCATATGTCGAAGTGCTCTGCTGAACCAGAGCATTTATGAGTAAACATGAAAGTCTGGTTCTTTGATTAAAACTGACTCTGAATGATGCCAAAGGAATTCTAAGAAATACCAAGCCGCTAATGCAGTACTTGAATTGTATAGATGCACACAAACAGCACATTTCTGAATATTTCTGGAGGGTAGTATTCAACTGATGAAAAATAGTTATGCAGAAAATTTTATGGCATGGTATGATGAATGGCATTAATCCTTATCTTTCCAAGGAAATTTATTAAAGGCTTTTTTTAAGAGAAACTAGTCTGTAACAAGTTCTAAGCATCACATAATTATTTTATAAATACCATACTAAAAATAACTTTTGTTTTCTGAAGGGCATTAGGATTTGGGATTTTGCTTGTAGATCTTTTAATATTCTTTCTCTGCTGTAGGCCCTTGTTAATGCTGTCTTAGCTTCTCCATTTGCCTTGGGGGGGGGGGGACACGAATCCTTAATGTCTTCGGTTGAAAAAAAAAAAAAAAATGTTTTTTAGTTAACTAATATGCCCTTTTCATTTTATCTCATCTGATATCAAGGAGAGGTACAGAAGTTCCCTGAACCTGCAGGTCTGCAAAGTGAAGTTGTAGGTACTCTGGGATGTACCTTAAAAAACAAAAACAAACAAAAAACCAACAAAAACTACCAACAAAAAACTTCTAACTAGTATGTATTTACCCTTTTAATTTTTTTTCTATATCTGTTTTAAAATTATTCTCCCATCAAATGACCTCAGCTGGCTTTACATGATTCACCCCGTAGATATGTGAACCTGCTTACCTCCTCTTTACAGAATGATAGCTTTATTTTGTGCTTGGTTGTTTCTTTTCCTGCAGAATAATACAACTTCTGTAATTTGGACTAAGCAGGGCACGTGCAAGCATCAAACCACAGTTTTATCTGTTGCCACAGGACAGGAAGAATTAGGCTTCAAGGGCTGTAGTACCCCAAAACCCAGCATTCCTAAATGTGATCCTAAGTGTCTTAAAGAGAAATGGAGCATCCGCTATTAGAAAAATGGTTGTTACGTTCACATGAAAAACGTATTGAGTTACTGGAAGTCTTTCTTTGATAAACTTTTCCACTGAAATATATTTGCATGTGTCAACACGGTTGTTTCACTACTGATTTTGTATACTATAGAGAGAATATAGGGACCAGATATATTACTTTTCAAAGAAGAGGAATACATTTATTCTCTGGAGCTAATGACAATAAAAGGAACTGAAATTCCTCAGGCTGTAAGTCATAGGAGAGATGAATTTGAAGTGGGAAAAAAATATTTAGCACAAAGAGTCTGCAGTGTTTCATTACCTGGAGGCATTGGGTTGGATTCCTCTTTGGTGTAAGCTTGTTCTAAGTCAATGGAATTTCACCAGGGATAAATTTTGACCCCAGGTGACAAAAGCAAAGGTTTTTAATAATTCCATGAAGCGCAACTGCTTCAAGCACAGTGTGCTTCTCTTTGTGCTTTTTAGTGTGCTTTATAAAAGATGGAGCTATTGTTCCCTTATTTGGCAACTACTACACTGTGGGACTTACTAATAGGCAGTTAATAAAAAAGGGATTTTACCTGTCAGGGATGGAAAGAACTAAACTGAGAATGTATTTGTTTCTTCGTTATTGGAAGCAGTGCATAGAGGAACACACAAAGAAATCCAGCAGTAAGCAGTGGAAACATTTGTAAGGTTTGTTGCTGTTTTTACATCTTCAGCAAAATTTTACTTTCCTCTGGAACAGTTTTTTTTTCCTTTTTCTTTCATTTAGCATGTGTTGCCAAAAGTGGGTGAATAACTGATTTTCTGGTTATCTTCACTTCTTGTCAAATCTTGGCATCTTGACATGTATAGGCTAGAATGTTGTGCCCACTGTGGCTTCACTGAAGGGGAGAAACTCCCCCAACAGTTTTCACAGTTAGTTATGGGAACTCTGTTTTGCTTTTAGTTGCATTGACATGATTATGAAATTGCTTTACTGTCTCCAAAGAAGCTGCTACTAAAGTAGCACACAGCAGAAAACTGCTCATTGAATTTCTGGCTTCTGGGCAGCGGGCAGGTGTGGCTGCGGCCGTATGTAAGGGGACTGCGAGAGCCCTGCTGTGAGCGTTTTGGTAGGTTCTCTTTCCGTCTCCTCCTCCCCTGCTGAAATACCCTTTGGTCTCCGAATATGTCCTCACTGCTGCCTCTCCGTGCCCTTGGTGCGCTCCTGACGTAGGTGTCACTTGCTGTTGACGCGCAGGCCGCCTGTTTGCTCTGAGTTCAGACAAGTAATGTTTCTTGTACTACCTGCAGTTCCTTGTAGGGTGGATGGCAAAGGACGTTGTGGTGTGGATGCTGTATGGTTCGCTCGAGGTTTCAGTGGTGAAGCTGTGGGAATGGGAGCAGCCAGCAGAGGTGCACCAGCAATTTTTGGCTTGCTTGGTGACTTGGTGAATGCCCTTACCTCCTCAGGGCTCTGGGCGGTGCCGGGCAGGCGTGCTGGCCCCTCTGGCAGTGGCTGAGGGCTGAGGTGGAGTCTTCTCCTGCCCTTGGGCTGATGTGCACTTTTTCGTGTAGCCAACACGCAGCTGCCCGGTGTGGCTTGGCGCGCGTGTGTGCGTCCTGCACGGTGACTAAATGCAAATGCCTGTGTCTGAAGGGCCCGAGGGAGAGGGAGGAGCGAATTATGGCTGTCAGCGATCCTCCCCGGCTGCGGCCTGCCCTTGGCTGCAGGCAGGGACTGCTGGAGAAGAGCGCAGTGCCGGCTGCGCCATTAGTCTTGTGGAGGCCCTAGTTCTGGTGGCCACAGGTGGATTGAATGCATAGGGCTGATCTACAGGCCTTGGCTCTTGACTGAAGATGAAAGGCTTGTATTTGGATTAGTGACATTCTCTGTGATCTTGCCATGAGTTATTTCATCTCTCAGTCTTGGTCTCTTGATATGTAAAACAGATGCATTCTGTCCTGTCGTTTTCCACACAGGACTGTTTGAAGGGCTAACGTAAAAGCTTTAAAGTACTTGGATTGCATTGGTCCTAACTGCAGATAGCTTATTAATTCTTCAAAACCTCCCCATGCCCTTTTTTGGAGGCATGAAAATGGCAAAGGCTTTATTTAAAGTTCTGTCAAACTTTTTGCCTTCCTTGCTTGTGTTTAGACTAATGGATGCTGAACTACAGAAGTTCTCTCTGATCTCAGATAAGGAGCAAGCTGGTTGAAGTTTTGGCAAGCCATAAATTAGTTATGATATCCTGAGGAGTGTCTTAACTGATTGAGCTGCTGCTCTTTTCTTTCTTCTTCTTTTGCCATCCCAACCCTTATTTAAAAAGAAAAGAAAAACACATTATTTTTATGTGAGGAAGAACCAGTCACACTTGAACCAAGTGGAAGGGGGGAGGTGGAAACGTGAGGCCACTCTTACTTTGCTGAAGGCAAAAGGATTTTCACATGAAATGTGACTCTTTTCTTGTATCATTAGAAGAAAGCTTGCAACAGCAGGTAGGACTACATTACATCCATGCATAGCTTGAGCTACATGTTAGAGGTTTAATACGTGGCTTCAGTTTCTTGCATTAGGGCAGGCTTCATCTTTGGAGATAATTTAACTATGTACTTTCCAAAAGGTTGCCAGTTTTCTTCATTTTCTGCTTTGAAATGTTAAATCAGTGGCAAAATTTCCTTTTATAGCACTAATGAATTCAAAACTAATTAATTGTTCTATGGGATATTTCACCTTCGAGCTGAAAAAGTAATAAGTATTTGAGAAAACTGGCAAGAAAACTCTTCAGAGATTACCTTGGATATTGCTTGTCTCAATTGCTTTCTGGAACTAGGCCAACAGTAGTTGTTTTTTCTTGCTGAAATAGTGCTTGTGGCCACATTGTTCCCTGCATTTGCTTTTCTTCTCCCGGTGCTAATGTTTGATCTCTCTGATAACATGTATCTTCACAGATGGAAGTAAGAGAGCTAAAATACGCATCATAGGAAGGACTCTCTGAGGAGTTTTTTTTTAAAGAAAAGATTACAATTGCCTGAGCTGTAACACCTAAATAAATGCTTCTCAAGTGTCTCTTGTTAAAAGGCCAGCTAGATGACTTTAGTAATAGTTTCTATAGCAGGGAAAAAAAAAATATGTTACTAAAATGCTCAAAGTAAGGAATGTTTCATATCAATAGCAGAAAAACAAAAGCTGTCCTGAAAAACACCCTGCTCTGTTATTGGTGAATTCTCTTGAAATCTTTGTTCAATTTTTTGAAATTAACAAGGTTAGGTCTTTTTAAGCAGTTTCATGCACAAAGTAAAACAATGTTTGAGGCAGCCTGTGATGGTTGATTTTGAATAAAATCATTTAAAAAACTAAAGTTACTTAATTCTAGGTCTTTGTTTCATTTATGGGATCGCAAAGCTACATTTGCAGCAAGAAGCCTGTGAGTAAGTCAGCATTTATGAATACCAGACTGAACTTCAACTTTATTGATATGATTCAGGAGAAAAGAATTCTAATGAAACTGTTCTGAGTATTGAGCTGCATACTGGTGTTGTTAAAATCTTCCTGTATGCGGGGAAAACACTAACCAGCTAATTCTTCTGTTTGTTTCAACATCACAGAATGACTACACAAAAGTATTCAGCAAAAAAGTTGTCTAAGACTTAAAGTAAAGAGGCTGCTAACAAAGAAATCTTTTTTTCCTGCCTCAAGGAGTCCTAGAATGTAGTTTCCCTCTCTCTAGAGAAACAACTTGAGATGGTTTTATAGGTCAAATGCTCCTGTATCTGCCTATGATTTGACAAGATTGCCTAATGATAAAGTAGAGTGAAATTGGGATTTATAAGGGAGGATTTCTGAACAATGAATCAATGCTTTTTGGCCTAGTGGACTGGATTAATTTAATTAGAGCAATAGATAAAACTCTTTTGCTTTAGTTGACTGAATTAATTCAGTCAATTCAGTTCTGATACTTACTTTCTCTCCCTGTTGCAGTTGCTTTCATTGATTTTTTTTTTTTTTTTCTTTTTGAAAGCAGAGATACTCCATTCCAGTAGAAGGGATGCGATTTTTCTCTAGTACTCTTCAGTGCCAGCCTGTATGTTGGTATTCCAGTGCTCATTGGTGGGGCCCATTGCTGGAATACTTCTCTGGGGATTCAGGTTACTTCTTCATGGGCTACAAGCCACTGCAACTGGGAAGTGTTTGTGTTCAGGTCGTAATTTCCCACGTAGTTGCTACATCTGCCCTTTAATCCTGGCATAAACCAGCCAGGAGGTGTTGGCTTCTGATATGAGCATATAACGTGTCTTTAGGACCATATTATGGCAGAAAGTTTAGAGCAGTGTAGCACAACTCCTTCTTCCTTAATGGAATTAATCCTAGAGTTCATGTCCTGAAGTGGTGGTAACACAGTTGTCCTGGTCAGAAGTCTTTTGCAATTCTTCCTCCATTTGTGATGCATAGGGAGAAAAAGCAAACAAACCTACCCACTTCTAGTTAGGTTTTCCACGCTGTATTTTGTTAAATAGACCATGACTGGTACAATTATATATGGAGAGAGATTTAGTGGAAACCTGCTGTGCAAGAGCTGTAGTGCCAATGAAGTGACTCACATTATTACTTGCTTTCCATGGGACGCTACGATGCGTGTGATGCTCTCTGCTCCTCTCTTTGCCTTGGGACTCCTCCTGAGTCTAATACCTGATTGTACCTGTCTGTATCCAAGATCTGTATGTTTTCTCAGTTATTGCGATTCCACCACTAACAAGTATTTGATGCCTTTCTGATACTCCTGATATTACATATATAGCAGCTGGCACAGACTTTTTAAACAACCATATAATCTCCTGGATAATCTCCAAGAATGTTTAAATACAACAGTGTAGTTAGACTAGAAGCTTTTAATATAAATACTTTTTTCATACAATAGCTTAGCAATATATTGTGGCTTATATGTGGTCTCTCTTTGCATTTGTGGTGAATGAAAACTGTAGTTGACTGTCCTAGGTGGATGACTAAACTGTTAATGATTATATTAAGTGCACTTAAAGAAGTGGTGAATGAGAGTACACTTCCATGCTTTATTTCTGAGTATATTTGATTTGCTACTATAGCCTTGTAATCAGAGAAAACATAATTTGTGCATAAGAAGAGCTTTGTTCTTTTCTAGCTAAGCTTTTGATGCTGGTAGTAGGGTTGAGAGGAGTGGAACTACTGAACTGGGCTGCCTTGTTTTTCTCTTATGAATCAGGTCAGTGTTGACCTCACTGAAATCTCATACAGTGATGGCTGTTTCTGCAGTTGTTTGTATCCTATTAGAAAATGGTGTTCCATTGGTGTCATTGGTCATTAGAAAATATTGATACCACTCCTCAGTTGATCAGTAGGGGATAGTTGTTTTTTTGTTCTTTTTTTTTTTAAGCAGGTATGCAGTCAACCGTATGCTTGACCAAATAATTTCTCTCGTAATGTGATGTGAAGCCTGCCTGTGTGTTGTAGGAGCAGTAAATAGCCATGAATCTCTTGAGATTTTATTAAAATAATGGGTCTTAACTTCACTGAAGTGGATGGAAGTTTTACCACTGGTCCGCTGATAGGAAGAACAAGTTTCAGCCTGGCTCCCATGTGCTAATGCGAGAACTTTTGAAGCCCTAGAAGAGTGGTGTGTTTTCCCTGCGCTATCATGATTGCTAGAGCAAACACACGGGCCCTTGACAGTGGGTGGCAGGAATAGTGGAGCCTCCCTTTTTTTGCAGCAGGTCATGTTTGTACTACATCAAAACTGAATTTCCTCTTATAGAAGTAAGGTATCAAAGTCTCGTTGAAGTATTTTGAGTAGCTGTTGATCTGTGGTCTAACTGTGCTACCAGGTGAATGTCAACCACTAAGTAAAATGTGCCCTGTCAAAAGTGGAGCATATGGCAACAAAAGGATATGATTTACTGGCATAGCTACACCACCTTCCCCAAAAGTACAAGAAAAGCTGACAAATGTGTTTTTTTTCTTCATGTAACCAATATAACTGTATCTATAAGAAGGATTTGCCAACTTAGCATAGTTTCCAACAATGATGTACCATGCATTATGGAAAGGCAATGCACTGTTGTACCCCCAATGGCTTTGAAACCCGCATGCTTTTCCTATTAAAACTGCTAAATTACTGCGAGGCAGCATTTCTTGTCAGGACTCTGAGCTGGAATCTTTCAAACTCAGTGTGTTGTGCTACAGTGTTAGCAAGTGAAAACCTAAAACATCTGAGCTCATCTCAACCCAGCTGAACAATATGAAAAGACTTGGTGACTTCACTGGGCCCTGTATTAGATCCTTTCTCTGCTTGTTTCCATTTGTATTAAAATGCCCTTTATTTTAATATCCAACTTTTGTCAGCTTAGAAAGACAGCACCTAGCTCTCGTTTCTTCCCCAGATTGAAAACTGATACTTCCCCCTGCTTATGGATACATTGAAATGGGTCATTTAAATATTACTTCTATAAAAGTAACAGTAATAATTTAAAACAAAAAAAATCTAGGTATGTGAGATGCATAGCAGTGGTCGCCTTCGGATTGTTATAAATTCCAGCAAAACAGATCTTATGGTACAGACTGCCACCACCATGTGCTGACTCAGTGAGAGCTTTTACGTGCATCTCATGTCTAGCAGGAAGATATATTACTCATTTTGTTTAATGCCCTTTCTTGGGGACCGTTTCAAAGCATACAAAGCATGTGTGAGGCCCCACAGACTGCTGACTCCACTGCAAAGTTATTTTACATCTAGTAAGTTCCAGGATAGTGACTGTTTTCTAAATAATGCTATACTTTGCTAATTGTACTTGGAAAACGAAAGTTAGTGTCGTAAGTGTTGCCAAGTCACTTTGAAAGTCTCACTGTAAGATCTCTCACTACTCGCACCATATGTGGGGCTGCCATGTGTCTTGTTGAGAGGGGAAAAGGCACACTGCTCACGGAGGTATCTAGTTCCAGTTAAGTAATGTGGCAGGAAAGTTTCTGTAATCTTGCAGCATAAGCATTCTTACTCTTTTAGAGTTAGCTATTATTTTGTGGACAGTGTGACAGAATTTACCTGCATTTTGTGTTGCTGAAGTCTTGCTTGTTCGACTGTTCTGGAAGTGTCTGGAGTTGTGTTGTACTAGAAAAGAGAACTGAATTGCACCCCACCACCAGCAATTGGGTTCCCTTTGTGACTCCCTGCAGCTGGCAGTGTCAAGGGAGCTCTGGGCCTTCTTCAGCCGAGCCCTGAAATGTGTTGAACTTTGCCCTTATAGGGAGATGGATTTCAGCACCTGTGGGGGCTCTGGAAGGGAAGCATTATAGAGATGTGCATGCAGACATTATGTTTTTGTGAAGCTTGAATCAGCTCTGAGGTGCCGTGATACTTTTTTCCAGGCAGCGGTGATATTAAGATACATGCCTTATAAAGGCTATGTTAGTGTTGGGCACAAATGACTTATTTCCTGAACCAAGACTCCTTTCCCTGACTTCCCTTTTTTGAAAAAAATAAAAAAGAAAAAAAAAAAGGCAAAAGACAGTAAAAGATTATATGAGGAGAAGAGCCATTGTGATTTCATATGGAGGCCATCTCAATTCTCCTTTCATATCTGATGCTGCCTGGGAGTATTCACTGTACTAGTGTCCTGGGCTTGAATTGTTTTCAACTTATTAATAGTTTTGAAAATGCGTTTAACAGTGAACTGCCGATGTGCATGCTCTTTTTGGTTACAGTTAACAAGCAGCTGGTGGGCGCATTAACAAAACGTGGATCCTGTTAACTCTTGTAGAACCACATCTCTGCATTTCTCTGAATATCCTTGTCATAACTGTATGGGGGAAAATCCGGTAGCATGAAGCAATGGACACGTATTTAATAAAGGAAGGAATAAGCAGAAGGAAAAACAAATCATCTTGTGTTTTGGAAGGGACGAAGGGGGTGCAAAGAGCAGGGCTTGAGTTTTTTCCTAGGTAGAAAGAAGACAAGTGAGTGGTAGTATTTAGGAAGAAACTCCTTAAACTTTACTTCAAGGGAAATGGATAGAGACACGTTATCTAGTGATTCATTTAAGAGATCTGTCTGATACAGCAGATAGCCTTTTGAGAGAGATTTCTTAACTGGAAAAATTTACCTGCTCATTGAGAATGATTTTTGTTTTGGCGTAAGGTTTATTTAATTTCTGGTGGAGGGCAGAGAAGAACAGCAGAGATACGAGTTACTAAGTGTTTTATTTTACAATTGAACTTATGGTCTTTTATGGTTTCTTTGAAAATCTCAGCACTCGGAAAGTTCACTTATTCTATCAAAATTTACATTTTAGACGATGAAAATAATGCTTGTCCAGTGATGATGCTTCCTCTCTTCAATGAAGAAGAGGCGCAAGTATAGGATATATATGGCCAAATCTTTTTACACGTGGCTGCCATCTGTGTGAGCCAAATTACTCCCTATGAATCAGGCGTACAATATGCGTGCTCTCTGTTCTGTATAAAGATCTGCTCCCAAGTTGTTTAGAGTCATCCTTTCTCACTCTCCATTTAGTCCTTTCTCTGGCAAATCTCCCATGGACCTCATCTGGATTCTTGCCTGATTAAGGACTAAGAGCTTAACCCTGTGAGATAATAAAAATAAATAATAAAAAACCAGCTCCCCACAAGGATCTCTAGATTTCAGCGGGAGTTGAAGGCAGTATGTTCTGCCAAAGTGTTCAGCCTATATGCTGGGTGTAAGGTAATGATTTCAGTACTTGGCTGTGTTACAGTATACATGCTTGCTGGCCCTAACTTGATTAAGCTGCAACTATATTACCATGATGAATCCTCTGTGGGAAGGAAAACACATGGTCTTTCTGTGGATTTTGTGGCTTATTTAGAATGAATTTTCATTTTCTGAATGTATATATTGAGATGTTCCCCACCAGAAAATTCCAGTTTACTGGTATCGTTCTTTTGGGGCTGTTTTCTTAAAAGCAGGGATCCAAGAGAGCAGATTTCCTTTGTGAAGTTGAGGCCATTAAATTCTAAGATCTAGGAAGGGTTGTAACTTCAACTCTTACTGCACACGGCCTTCCAAAATGATTCACCGTTTCCTTAAAAGATTCCGGTATCTCCAAGTTTTTGTTAAAAACAAAGAAACACAAAGCTAATTATCACATCCCGGAAGAAAACACATTACAAAATTAGGCTATATAATGAGATAACGAACACAATTGGGTAGTGACCTTCAGCTGTTTGTGTGGGTAGTACCCTTTAGACTTTCTTTATTTTAATAGAGCAGACTACCCCCCAAAAAAAGACTTCTCATTTAAAAAAAATAAAATAAAACTCCCACAGAATCTCACAGTTCAGAAGGGGGAAAGAAATATTGGAATTCTCACACAATCTCCAAATTAGTTTTTAATTTAAAAAAAGTGTATGCTGCAGTTTAACTTGCAGATAATTTCTGCTGTAAGAAGAAAAATTGTTCTTTAATGTTGTAATATTGCTCAGTTTTCTCTGAATGCTACTGCACTAGCCATAACAAGGGGCCTGAAACTCAATTTTAGGATGAAGGGATAACCCCTAAGACAGAAGTTTCTTGAGTTGAAGGCTGCAGCATAGCGACAGGATGCCCTCCAAGAACATCTTTGTATTGAAAAGCAGAGCACAAACATCTTGTTTCAAGATAACTTCACTGTCATGACAGCAATGCTAAATGCTGATGGGGAGTGGCTTGTGGACTAGTGGAGGGTTGGCTGTTTTTTTCACACTTCAGTGTTAGCCTTCCAACTGTGTTTAATATATAACATAGCATTTTAAACAGAACCTGTTTCCAGACTGTGGAAGGCACTGGGCTTGTTAATTGTTTATGTGGCTTTTGTCAGCCCCTTCGTGTGGAAGTTCAAAACAGGGATTCCTTCGGCCACTTGACCTCTGCACTTGTATTCCACTCATCCTGTTGAGTCAGCCTTATTAGAGGATAAAGTTCAGTTTCTTCCAGTTTTGGAAGGAAAAAACAAAGACAGTTTCTACTTTTTGTAGCTATAATCCAAAAACAGTTGGCTTGAAGAGCAGATCTATTTATTTGTCTGAATATTGACAGTTTTATAGAAGCAGCAGAAGAATATCAGAAAAAAAATGCACATGATCTAGACAGATATTATGCCAAGCAAACAAAACTTTGTTATTGATGAGAAGGTTTTTATTAAAGAAAAGGAGCAAAAAAGGCATATGTTTAAAGGGCATAAATCTGCTGTTTATGACTAGATGCTTTCGGTGCTGGTCCAAATCAGAGGTGCTTTTTCTTCTATAGAAAGCTTTCACCTCCTCTGAGGTACCAAACTATATCAAATCGTCCTGCACAATAAAAACCAATAATGGGAATGGATTTGCATTTTGCCATTTGGGTTGTGTTGATGGTCCAGACTTTCTGGTCTGTGTATGCTGGATATGACTGACTGGATCTGTGTACTGGAGAGGCTGGTGTCTTTACTGCAGATACCTGGCAGCAGGTGGTCATTTTGGCATGATCCTAACAGCCAGTCAGGCAGCATGTATACAGACTTTGAAATACATGTGATTCCCAGGAACTATGTGTTTTAACCCTCCTTTGAGGTATTTTTCTATTGACCATGTGGGCTTTTGTCCATGTTTAATGTTCAATCTATGTAAGTGCAGCTGGCTCTGAATTAGATATTGCCCACCTGCCCCAGGCTTCCTAAGAGCATCGGAAATTTTTCTGTTCAGCTCTTTTCACTGACATCTTTTTCTGCCTCAGAATTTCTTCTGGACAGAATAACAGGAGTTTGTATGTTTGTTCAGAACTTTCTGGGATCTAGCAGCTTGATCGGGGCTACTGTTCTGGAAGGGCAGCCAGGTGTTCAGAAGTCCTGGACAACTGGCTGAGATGTGTGGACAAACTGGATGCATGTACTACGTAGCTGCATAGCCACTGGGAACCCTAAATTATAATGAAAATGTTCCTGTTTTTCAAGGCAAGGATTGGACTTTGCATATCATAACTTCTCAGGATTTTTTTTTTTGTTTCACACTGATCCAAAAATTTGAGCTCATCCCAAGCTCTTCTACTGTAGGGCATTTGGGTTGAAGAAACCTCTTCTGCAATGGCCAGAAGACTTTAGTCTTTATCTTTTAGTATTGACCTTTCCTCTATTCCTGTAAATTTCTCCCTAGACATATTTGTGATCTTTTTTAGCAAATCATCCTGTTTCGTTAGCTATGTAAGTGAAGCTATGTGTGGTGTCGTACTTACTTTAGGCCTTCAGATAGTACAGTGATCTTGCAAGGTAGATGTGTAGCGAAACTGTCTGCCAAGTAAAACGTGCAGTAGTTTTCAAATCTGTATCATCTTATAATCATGCATTTTGTCCTACTGAAAACTGCTGTAACAGTAATCTGTGGAAATTTTAAAAATCTGTAAGCCTGACAGGGTTAACTCAAGTTCTGTTTAATCAGAACAGTAAATAAAACTTCCTGATCCTCATTTTTACCTTATTTTTAATAGCACCCCACCGCCTTCCCAATCCCCTGAAAGGTGCACGTAGAACCAACTTTGAGTACTGGTCGGATGAAAGCAACTCACGGTTCCTTCAGCCTCCTTGAAAAATGATTCTGTCTGGATATAATGCATTAGGTTAATTCAACAAGAGTATGTAACTTTATGGTATCTGAAGGACTGTGCCATGGGATCCCAAATATGTAAATGAATTGAGGCTACAGTGTATCCATTTATTAAATGATTAAAACGATTCAAGCTTCAGACTTCTCCCACATCAGATCTAATACTGCTACATCTAAGATGATCTTTGCAGTGTAGCTGTCACCTCAGTTTCCAGGAGCTTAACACAAAATGAAGGGGAGGAGAGGGATGTACTGAAATGTGGTTTGGTTCCCACTTAAGGAGGCGGTAGCCCCAGCCTTGCTGTCTAGCTGAGGTATTAATAGTGGGCTCACAGGAAAGCTGGTTAGGGAAGCAATTCCCAGAGACCTCGTGTCCTGACTACAATGTCCTGTCATTGTAAATGGTGAGTTTAGTAATACTGAGGAAAGTACACGACACCACTTCAGGAAGAGCTTTCATGTTCAATACCAAGAGTATCCCGTATGCTCTTTAAAGGTTGACTTAAGTTTGATTGTTTGCATTTCCACCAAATTTTCAGTCAACATACAGGTCAAATGGCTTTGGAGAATATCTATGTTGGAACTTAGTGATCTGTTGCATGAAGCCTGTTTAGTAATCAAGGCACTTGCTAAGCTGTGATTATTCTTCTTTACTGAAATGATTTAGTCAAAACTGTGAAGTGAAAATGCATGGGGGCTTTTGAAAGTGGTGTTTTGTGTCACTTGTGCTGATCACGGACTAGGAGAAAAATGTGTGTGCACAGTCAGCAGATTTTCTAAAATAAACAGTATCTCCTTCTAGGAAGGCCTTTTTGCGTTCAGTCTGTGGTTTCATGAGCACAATCAAGTGTAATGGCTCCTGGCTGCCCAAAGGGGGACAGGTCTTGTTCCTTCTGGCCCAGGGTTGCAGAATAGTCTACTGCCTTGGTGGGAGCCAGCCCAGATGCTCTTCAAGCCTTCCTCCTTGTCATTCAGTGCACTAAAGCCCAATTGAAACCTGTTTAGTCTCTTTATTGCTGGGTTTGTTTCCTGTAACATTAGTGAGTTGAATCAGCTCCTGGGGAAAGTGGGTCTGATGAGCATCAAAATAGGCAGAAAAGGTAGCTGGGAAGTGTTGGTGGGAAGAAGAGAGATGGAGGGAATGAGACACCCTGGTTTTGGCTGTGGTGAGATGTTTGATGAGTCATCCTGTCTCGTAAACCTGCAGCTTTAGGTTTCAGTGGTTTTTCATTCCTCTGCCTGTAGAATTAGCTGTGTATGTGTAGATCTGTCAGATCTGCCATCACATGAGACACTTGCTTGTTTGAGTCTATCCTAAGATCCCATGCAGATGGAGCGGCATCCCGTGTACATGAGGCATGGAGCCTTCCTCCTTCACTAACATCTAGATGCCAAGCACAGCTTTTGTCACCCACCAGCCAGCTGTCCTGTGCTGGGGCTTGTGCTTCGCAGCAAGGTTCAAATAAAATCCTTGCACTCATTCCTAGTGCCCAGCTGCTGCCTTGGCCTCTGGCTTCACCCTGGTGCACAGCCAAGATGCTGCACTTCTACCCTCATGTGGGCCACTGGCACAAGGGCTCCCATGTCCTGGGCATGAAGAAACATCGCGATTTCTGCAGAGACAGTTTAATTTATTCTCGTGGATGTCTGATTTTTCACCTCAAAGGCAGTTCTAATTTAATAGGCTGACTTTTTGAATCTCAAGTACAAATTGAGAGTAGATATAAAAGATGGAGATTATAATTGTACAGCATGCGCAAAAATTGAATTCCATGTTTTTCACTACTAAAATTGTGGGAGTGTCATCCTTTAAGAGGACATCTTATGTTTGCTGTTCTGTGTGCTTTTGAATATGCTGAGTCAAATCCTTGCTGTTTGCTAACTTTGTTTTCATTGTTTGCTGATCTGTGAGCCAGCATGGCTGCAATGAGCCGACACTGCTTGGGCTCACATGGTTAAAAAATGATGACTGTGGGGATTAGCCCACAATGGTAAACTGCATGGCTAAGAACTACTGCCATGGTGACTTCAAGACCGTTTGTGTCTCTGCTTTAATGATGCTTCCGTTTTAAACAGAAAATGCAGCTGCAAGTTTCAGCAGGCCTTGCTTTTATATTTTTGCAGTAATTGGCCTGTCTGAGGTTAAAATCTTTTTGTAGCTGATCTTGTCCCGCAGCAGGAAATTGAGTTTCATTTTTGGTAATTAGTATTTAAAATCCTGTTCTAAAGATTCTAGCATGTGGACTTTAGAAAACTCTTTTTCCCCCTTGTTCTCCAAGATGTTAGCTGATACTGTTCTTTATAAACATAGATGCCTGCAGAACTGTATGTACATATAAGCTTATTATTTAGCTTAAGATAATTAGGTCTGTATGTGATTTATAATATAATGTATGCCTTTACTAAGGATCTTGAAAGCTAGGGTAATAAAGGACTTTTAAAAATTATTCTAAGCAAAAATGTCACCATGAGAGAGATTTTTGAAGAAGACCTGACATGTGGAAACAGAAGATAAATACCTCCAAACACCTAAGTTAGGTTTGTTGCTCACCTTACTCTAGAATGTGTCTGCATATATTTTCTTTGCTATAAGCTTGTCCTGTATTTTTGGAATTTTGGGTGATCCTTTTGTGTTTTTTTTAAAAAAAAAAAAAAAAAGAAAAGGTGGGGGTATCAGATAGGCAAGTCAAAAATTTTCAGGTTGTATTGTTACAATTGTATTAAAAACAAAGCAGGAAATAAGATCAAATTCAGAAATCTAAAAAGTGTAGCAGGATATATTCTGTACGTGATTTATTTGCTGATCCTAACACAGAGGTTGAGCTGGGTTGGTTAACTGAGTGAGAGCTGGGGAAGAGAATGGTGGTACTTGTGCTCCCCTGCCGGCCCCCAATAGGAGAATGAAGCTTTAAGTTTTTTGAGGAGGGGAGAATTTGTTTTTCTTAAGCTCTGGGCATGGATCAGTTTTCAAGGTATGTGCAGTGAGACATTTAGTGATACTGAACTCATCCTTAAAGGGTCAGTTACAGGAATTCAGCCTCCGACTGAACTCATAATCTTGTTTTTTTTTAATTAGGAAAGGGCTGGTGCTCTTTAAGTTGTGGAGCCCTTTTCCCCCCAGCCTGTTTCTTTCCCCTTGACTTTTGCTGTTTCTGAGGTCTGCTGTGTTTGATGGGACCGAACAATGTGAGAAGAGATCTTCCCCACGCCAGCTGTGGGCCTCTGGGGCACGATGTTGCCAACTGCAGCATCTGTGAGCCTGAGAAACAGAGGAACGTTTCTCCGTTTAACGAAGGGGCTCATCCATGGATAAGTGTTTTCCTCCTGTGTCCACCTGCGGAGGTGGGAAAGGCAGACTCAGCTTGTCCCTTTCTGGCTAGAAGCAGGCAAATTGCTCGTTTTTAAAGCCTGCTGCGCTCATTCCGTCTCCACAGCCAATGGTGTGTTCATCAGATCTTCCTGATGTTCAGCACTGAGCAGAATTCCATTTTTTTTAACATAAAGTGATGTTCCTCAAGTGCTAGTTGAGAACAGGGAGGGGAAGGCTTATAAAGTTTCCTGCTTGCCTGGAGCACCTACATGTCAGCACAGGAGAGCTTTTAACAGATGAGACCAAGGGAAAACGGAAAGCCCTCTCCAGCTGCTTTTTGCTGAATGCCTGTGGTTGCAAATAGGGTTGAGATGCTTCAGAACTGGCCAAGGATTAGAAATGTGCCTGCTAGCCTGTTCTTCAGATGGGCTAGATGTGAATGGCAAGTCTCCCATGTGTCCCCAGGGGGGAGTTGGCGGAGTTGAAATGGAAGAAGATTGCATGCAAGTTGTTGTTGAGCTGGAAGCTGCACTGTCTCATACCCTGCATCTCTGTGGCTGTCAGAAAGATGTCTGAAAGGAAGCCACCCTCTCTCTCCAGATGTGCATGCATACAAACATCCAAAATTAATTATTTCCTCTCTGAAAAACAAAAAGTTACCTGCTGATAATCCAATTGACAGAGATGAAAGCAAGACATTTCATTGAGAGAGCCCTTTGTTATGTGGGTGAATGACAAATGCTAGTGAAGCTGAGCAGGCTGTGTAGAAACTGTTTAATGGATTTATAATAATTGGATAGAAAAGAAAAGAAATGAGAAGTTTGGGAGAGCTGTGGAAAGGAGCGGACAGAGAAGAAAGGGCACAGGCAGAGCCTCTGGAAGTTCAGTGTGTCTATGTGGAAGAAGAAAAGGAAGCAGATTGCACTGCACCCCTTCCCCTCCAAAAAATAAAAATAAAAAAAATTCGCTAATGTCATGAGTTATATGAAAATCTATTAAGGGTTTGTAACAGTTTATAATACTGTTTAGAGATGTTTGTTGAATAAATGTCTAACAGTTTAAGTAACAGCAATTGTAATAATTTCTAACTTGGAAAAGTCTCTACCAAATCTGTGGTTGGTGTGCACCCTGAGTCAGTTAATCTCTCCTGATATCCTTGTGAGGTTGCTGTCATTAGGCGTTAGATAAGACTGGATGTAAACTCCTTTCACTGCATGGTAGTGCCTCGACACAACCAATATTGTGCCATGTATTTTGGGGCAAAAGAGAGCTGTGTATGTAGCTCCAGATGGAAGCTAGTGGGGATAAAGCATGTGACTGCTACTTGTTTTTCTGGAAAAGCTGTCATATAGATAAATAAATATAATAAATGACTAAAATATATACAGATATTCAGATTCTGATCTGAACTTGAAGAAGAAGAGGAAAAAAAAATCTCCTAAACCAAAATCCTTCTTCCACCTCCCATCTAGTGAATATTTTCTATAATCTTACTATTATTGTGTATTTTGGTACCTTTATCTATACCTATTGATGCTGCCTGAGATGGGATGCCGAATTGCATAGGTCACTGGTTCATTGTAAAAGGGTAATTCCTCTATTCCTCTCCATGGCATAGTATCAAAGCAAGATCACAGCCTATGGTAGTAGCTTGAGTTTTGTCGCCAGTTTCTTGCATAATTCTGCACTTCCCGTGTTGGTTTGAAAATCGTTAGAACTTGTATCAGCACTTTCAAGAGCACCCAAGGACGTACAAAGAACTGAAGTATGCATTTGCAATTTGAATAGGTAACACTTTGCTGAGAAAGAGACCCAGCAGACTTGTTTTCTTGGATAAGCACAGACTGCCGAGGTCTGATCTAGGTTTACACGCGTGTTTTTGCATGGTATTTGATGATGGATGAATTCCTGTGTGGCTGATCATGAAGGTAAGTATGTTTCTCTTTCTTTGGCTCCTGAAACTGATTTTATGAAGTCTGGAATTTCCTTCACTGTCATCTTTAATTTACTCATTTTCAGGAATACAACAACAGCAGTAGCGTGAGTAGGATGGTTTGAGGAGTTTCAATACCAATTTATTAAAAATATAATGGTTTTGAAACCTGTTTGTACTCTAAACAGGCATTTAATTTTTGTATATTTTTTCCTTTTGGCCCCAATACAGAGCTCTAATGTAAACCAAGCCGAATGCTTCCTGTCGTTGTCTGATAAGAAGTGCACTTCCATTCATTGTTTCCATGCAACTTCCTATCCTTCCTACAGTAAAGAGGGATAAATCTGAGACAATTAATGGGCTATCTCTGGGGAAAGAGACTTTCACAACAAAAAGCTTAAATGTTGTTTGGAATAATGAACAAGGAATGTTAGAAATGGTTGTTTGTTCATTTCTTCCTCTTTGTACAGTCACGATTCTGGGGACAGCTTGATCCATTAACGGGGATAAAATGAATGCTATGTTGGGCTCTTCCATTCAGCCTGTTAAGGCATAATGATTACTTGCATTTTAGGTTCTGTATCTTTTACGATCTTGATACAAGTTTTGTGACAGAATTCAGGGTTTCTGAAATACAGATGTCTGGAGGGAAGTGCAGGCTCTGATTAATGTTGCCTACTGTTGGTAAAAGGATAGGTGCTTCGCAGGACCTGAGGTTTACGTAACCTACATTTGAAGGTTTGTATTTTAGACCACTTGCTGGAAACTTGTCTCTTTCCCACTACTTAAGGATAACAACAGGAAAGACTCAGCAACCCTATCTGAAACAGTGATGGACTACTTTGTCTTTAATTCTTTGGCATGGAAAAAGATGATGTGCTTTCAGGGTTTATTTAAATGAAAGTCAACACATTCAGGCTGTTCTGTTTACACAGATTAAAAAGATGCTCTTCTGTTAGTGGAGTGTTTTCCAAATACTTGGGAGAAGGGATGAAAGAGAGAGGAAGCATGTATGCATGAGCGTGCACGCTTTAAGCATGGAAAAATACTAGAGAAGAGTTCCTGTAAGCAGCATTTTGTGGCAAATCTCAAGAGAAGTTAGGGCTCTGACAGTACTTTTGGTCAGAAGTAAGTGCAGCAGAGGTTACATAAAATGCAGCTCTTTGATAGAGCAATACTTATGTGTTGCAGTACATCTGCTTTGAAAGACTTCTTTGTTTTCCAGGTACAGATGTTTGTTTTCTAAGATTATGCCTCATGTTGGAATGTCTTAAAATTGTGCTCAGCAGATGTTAAACCAAACAGATCTTTCAATCTCTGCATTTTCTGTTTAATTAGCTTAATAGGTGTCTAAATAAGACACCTGTAGTTTCATTTGTTAAACAAGATACTGATGGATTGACATTGACTAGCCTTGCCTTGCTTGCACAGAAATTGAAATGACTTCTGCTTTATAAGGAATGAATTTGGCTGTTATCTACATTTTTAAAATGGATACTTTAGGTAGAATTCTACTTTAAGTAGCACTACATTGCTACAGAAGTCGAGTTTTATTTGATAGTTAAGTTTTCCAGTTTAAATTGCATACATTTTACATCCAGATAAGGACAAAATGTTGGTAGATGCTTATTTTTAAGAAAGTGGAAGAAAGCATTTCTGCTTTCAAGATGCAGTTTGATTTTTTTTTTTTTTTTCCCTTCAAGGGAAAAATGTGAGATCTGTGCAGGTGACGTGAGGTTAAGTCACCTCAGCTGCAACAGAGGAGATGAGCCTCGTGCTTTTACCAGTGGCTAGGAGCAGTGGGAATGGAGATTTTGCAACACATCCTCCAGAGAGGCATAAAATGTTGTTAAAAGGAAAAAGCAGCTGGGAGTTTGTACCAAACAAAGCTGCAACCCAAAAAAGGTATGGGAGGTGTCATCTGTGGATCTGAATGACTCAGAATGGGCAGGCAGAAGATGCTACATAGGCTTTGCTATGCGTAACAGAAATGTCTAGAAAGACTGCAGGAAAATAAAGGGTCAAAATACTTTGCAGATAGTGTAATATGTTGATATATTGAAATGGCAGAATAGTTGGGCCCATATGTGGAAAATGTCTTACAGAATTGATGATAGTGGAATGGGAATTAATTCTGGGGTGATAATTGTGGATTGAGAGCACTAGAGCAAGGCCCTGATTAGGTGTAGCTTTTACACTAGAGGCGAGTGTTAAGTTGAAGCAGGTAGGTTATTGCATAGTTCCAGAATATCATTTTTTCTTTCCTTGGAGAAAGAGGGAAAGAGCAGGGGTGGTGTCATGAAATGGAGTTACTGAAGATTAGTGGGCTTGAGCATTGGAATGGGAAACCTCTGTTGTGTTTTTGTATGAGCACATGTTTTTAATATTGCTTGTACGTTTTAACTCCATCTACAACCAAATGTTGCCATCTGTATTGAGTATTTCTTGGGGATGTATTTTTTTGTCTTCTCAGTTTAAGTTTTATAGCTCACTGATTTTTAAATAAACACATGTGGAGTCTGAGGTTTCTGGGACCCCCTACTAACCCATTTGTTGTTTTTGTTTTTCTTGATTTTTTTTTTCTTTCCAAAATTGCCACAATTTGTACATGGATCTTTCCCCTGTAATTTTAAACCTCTCCAATTTACCTCTATGGTAATTCAGTCAAAAGTAGTTCCACCATCAAAAATACACTTTTTTTTTTCCTGACAAGAAGCCTAAACTAGATATGGCAGTAAAAGAACTCCTTGAAAACAAAGGGTATGAAGGGAAACTTTACCTAGCCTTGTGTACAACAGCCATACTGTCTTTGTTTTCAGTACAATGCTTCAGTCTACTTTTTTCATATTCCCCTATCTGGTTTTCTGTGCGTACTTTTTTCCTCATGGGCTTTTTTTTCTTTTGCTCCTTTTGTCCCTTTCTGCTGAAGCCTTCAAATGCATTCAAGGATTTTCAGTGAACATTAACTCAATTTGGGTTTTGCCTGTGTTGAAATTAACAATTGGTCCGTTCTTAGCGTAGAATTTGCTTCAAATTCCTTGATACCAGCCAGTGTTTATGATGCAGTCATTAAACAAACTCTCATCAGGTGTGGATTAAGAAGTTTTAAAATACTTTATCTAGGGAATTCTTGGTTTATGTTAATAGTCTTACAGAAGGGAGATATCTGCTGCATTTCAAAACAGTCTATAGTTGCATAAGGAAAGACTTGTAAGACCTAATCCCTACGAGCAATATTAAAAATAAGTATATAAGTAAGTGTTGGGGCATATTATGAAAATGCCAGTGTTTTTTTTTTCTGGTATTAAGTAAACAGTAAAGTGACAAAGAGAATACCCCATTTAGAACAAAACTTAATACTGTAAGCTTATTTCTTTTTTCCTACTCTCCAGCCCTGTAAAATATGAGAACTTTTACTGCAATAATGTGTATCCTGTTGTAATTGCTAGTTTTCTGAAGATTGTGGTTAAATTACGAGGTGCATAATGTAAACAAAAACTGTAAAAAACAAACAAAAAAATGAAACAAAACACCACAAAACCTGTGAAGCTTATTTCTTAAATACTAAAGTATTCAAGAATCACTTTTTTTTTTTTTTGAGAACAAACCTATTCACCTACAACCTTTGTTACTCTAAGGAATTTGATTAAGCACTAGGACAGAAAAGTAAGATATTGAAACACACCGAAGTTTTGTGTCTCTAATTTATTCTTCCTCCTCCTTATCAAAATCATGGCAGACGAGCAGCAGTATCATTCTGTGTTGCATCTGAATCTTTTTAAAAAACAACCAAAAAAACAAACAAAAAACCCCTTCAACTTGTCTTATAAATGTAGTTTTACTGGAGTTCCCCACCGTTTGGGAATGCAAGATTAATATGGGTATTGTTATGCGTTATTAATGTAAGCACAGATATGTCTTGCCTAGTATATTTAGTAATACATACCTCTAAAATTAACTAGGATTACAGGCTTATGTAGTTTGTAATCTAAAATATTTGAGCACATTCACTAACTTAACACTATACTTTGATTCTTTTTTTTTTCCTTTCATAAATTGCATAATTCCCCTCCTCCTGCTGTTCTTCCTTCACTCACTATGCTGAAAACAGTAACTCTTCATGTAGTTTTTGTCTGCTCCTTTCACCCGTACTCTTTGGGCAACTGAGTGTCAAGGCCTCATTAGGGTATTTAGCAAATGAGAGTGGACCTAGTGCCACCTCAGACCAGTAATGGCCAGTAATTCTACAGATCATTACAGAGATCGCTTGTTGAGATGGGACTATTGTTGGTATTAGTGTTGCGATTCTGTTAAACTTGCCAGTAGTGAATTGGTTTTGAAATTCTATATATTGTCCTAAGTTTGCTGAAAGATTTCTGGGTGAATGAGTTTTTTCTAGTGGTTCCTCAGTCCTTAACCTGTAGTGGTGTGGAAACACAGTGATCTTGGACTCCCAAGAGAAGATTTCAGGTTGTGTGGAGGAGATTAAGGTTATATTTACACTCCTTATTGCCTTCTACATATTCCTTATCACCTCCTTCCTGTTTCTCTTTCCTCCTGCTTTTTTCTTGCCTGCTTATCTGTTTGTGAAGTTTCTTTAATCTACCTGGTGTAATTTTGTAGCCAAAATCCCCAAAGAGTGTAGCTTCCTAGGCTGATTTGTCTTGAAATTGAATGTCTTCTGCTGTGTGCGTATTGGTGGTATGCAAAGATACTTAGGAGTTCCTCCTAAGGCTAATGAGTAAATATGGGGGCTCTAGACACCCAGGAGAAATAAAACACATTTCCTGAGTAGGTGGTACTTTTCCGTTTGAGTACATGTGCTATGTTTCATCAGAGTTAAAACTGCTGCCACAAGCTGTATAGAACGAGAAAACCGTAATGCTCTGTTCCCCTCCAGAGCCAAATAGTCCAGAAGACAAAAATAAATCAGCAGTAGCTTTATACAAATAAAATATAACACACTTTGGACAGTCATCTTTTAGTGTTTGTACTGCCAGTAGGAATGTACAGTGTACACATCACCCTTTCAATATCTTGCTTCTCTCCCACGCATCTTACTGTGATCACGTTATTCATGGAGGAAAATCAGGAAGAGCGTTGGCCAGTCCAGCTCCTCAGTGGTGGCGGAAATGCTACTTTACTTCCATGATGAGAAACACTGCAGTTCCCTTCATGCCACTGCCTCTCACCGCAGAGCAGAGGTGATGTCTCCTCCTCCTTTTCCATCTCTCAGGATTTAAGACTGCATGCCAGAATGACTGATCCTGAGCAGGGATGTCTTACCTAAGTCCTGCTCGCTTTTAGGAGCGTGAAGCTGCTTTTTTGTGGTCATCTGTAGAAAAACTGCTTTTCGTTTTGATGCTGGAGGAGGAAGTCCATTATTCTCTACAACACTTGAATCACCAGGAATTTGGTGTCCCAGGTGGTCTTTTGTGAAGGAGCACATGAGAAGGAATTCGGTAGCTGTTAAAGAAGCACCCATACAAAATAAGTAAAAACGACTTACGTTTTCTCTTTGAGTGGCAGGCATAACTTCTCGTAGACTCTTGTTTGCCTCAATCCTCATGTATAGCATTATTGGTATAAATGGTTTCCTTGGTGAGAAATCCTTTATGAGAAGAAGGTTGTGTAGGTGTTAAAAATTATTCCACATAGAATAGTGGCTCTTCACCCATGCATTTGTATCTTTAGAAATGAGTGGTGAAGGTTATAGGAAGAAGTTATTACTAAGCCTGCTTAGATGCTCTGCAATGAATCTTAAGCTTTTCAGTTCAAGAGAAAATGTCTTTTCCTCTTGTTTTTCAGAACCCTTGTTGTCATTCAAAACTAGGTTTGAGGATCCTGTCTCTTTCCTCCTTGTTCCAGTTGTCACTGTCACTAGCTTATATAAAAAGTGCCCTTAAATTAACCTTCTCCAAGAGAATTTTTGTGAAAGTCTGTCATTTGGGCATACTGAAATCTCTGCTCTGATAGTTAGCCTTCTCTAAGACTTGCTTTATGGTGTTCAAAATGATGAATTTTAGCAGGATCTGCTGTAATTTATATTGCTTTGTACCTGACAGCATAGAGATCCCTAGTGATTCTCAAGTCTGGATTTGGAGTTTTTGTCTTTATGTGTAATGACTACATGTGTGTCATTCCCTCATTCAAAAATCAATTAGGATAAACCTGTTCTTCTAAGGAGTGTTATATCCCACTGGTGTGGCTCGCATCCTCTTGTGTGGCATATAGAAACCATACTAACATGCTGTGGAACCCACAGCACAGATTCATGCAATTTGCAGGAGCTGGTCACACTTTTCAGCTGAGAACACTGTAGAAATCTCCATGGAAATACAACAGAAAGTATATTAGCCTTTACTATATGAATAAAATCCATCATAGTTCTGAGCTGGACTTGGGTTGTTGTATTCTCCCCCTTTCCTACTTGCTATATACTCTGCCTTTGTATTCACTCCCTTTTCTACTACTTTCTTAGAACACATGCTACTCATTAGCAGCATGGATGATATGGGAAAAAAGAATGTTGAAATTGTATTGAATACATTCCAGATGTTCATGTCAAACAAGGTTGGATCTGCATTAAGATTTTCTTAAAAATATTCTTATTAATTGGAAGTGGAAAATAATACTAATCAGTTCTCTAAAATTCTGAATTCACTAAACATTTGCCATCATAAAACACATTTGCACTAAATGGTTCTTATAAAACTGCCTAACCTGCTTTGCTTCTTCAAAAGACTTTGCAGGCATTAAAGAATTAATATTTAATTGTGGTAAGAGCCAGGATTTGCTGACAGGATTGAATGAATACATAGTCCAAAGCAGTGATATTTAAACAAAAGCCAAATAATGACTGTGTGGATGCATTTATATTCTCAGTAGAGAAAGGACTGAGTTCCAAAGGCTTGTAGACACACTAGGGTGTACAGACTGGAGGCTACAAATCTGTGAGCTGTAGGGATGAGGGGCAAGAGAGTATCTGTAAGTGTCTGTAGCTGAGGAGGCAATCTTGATTAGTGAATTGGACAAACTGGCTCTTAAGCAGTGATCATTCTCGATTTTGGCAGGATGTCGATGTCACCGGTGCAGGTGAAGTTGGCAAGAACAGGATGTGGGCCTGCAGCGCGAAGCTGGCAGAGGCCGACCTTGGCGCTTGTGTGTGGCGAAGCAGCAGGACGATGAAGCCCAGGCAGGATGAGGCTGTGGTTTCATGTTGGCTTTCAGACACAAGCAGGTGGTGTGGAGGTGATAAACAGTCAGATTAGTAGTGTCATAGAAAGGGCTTTCTGGTAGGTTTTTTTTTTTTTTTTCTTCAGAGTTGTAAATATACACTGTGTAGGATTTAAACTACCTAGAGGAAGTAACTAGCTTTCCAGTCACAGGAAGGTGGCGGGAGGGAAGGAAGATGAACAGGAGGAGTCTGAGAGGAGCTGAGAAGAGCGAGAGCAGTTAATCTGGAGAAAGGAGACCTCTTGCAGGAGAGTGCCTGGGACTGGCACCCTGCTGTCTTCAACTGGGCGAGACCTGCAGGTATAGTAGGTAGTGCTGGAAAGAAGTGTTGTTAATGAGTGGTGAGTGAGTAGCTCAGGCAGTGCTGGGGTGTGTGTAGTGTAAAAATAGACTGAAATAGAGCATAAATGGAGAGAAGGTAGCAGAAGGAACTGGCTCACGTCGTGTATAGACTGAATGTCAGTGGACTTGGTGGTACAGATTCCCTTCGCTTGGCACTAGCTCCAGGCATGCAAATGTTACACCCAGTGTGGTGCTGCTGCCCAGGCTAGTGGTTGGGCAAATATGCAAATTTCAGTGTGTGAAGATTACTGTTTGGTACTGCCAGCACGTTTAAGAGAATGTTCACAAGAATCTTGAGTTCCTAGGAAGCTTAATATGGAGCTGGGACGTAACTACACAAACACCTATGCAAAACTTGGCAGAAATGCAACATCTAGTGTAAGCCTCTCTGTTACTTACCCCACCATAAATCTTTGTATGTGGGTAATCTGACAGCATATGTGGTTTGAATACAGTGGGGCTAGCCTCCAGTAGCTATTCTGATCTCTGGTTCAAATTTCAAGGACTGTATCATGGTCAGTAATGAGGCTGGACTGAATTCCCCTTCTTCCTGTCTCCCTCCCAGAAACGTTGGTTTCTTGCACCAAGTGGCTCAGAGCAACTCTGATTTGAAGGAAATGGTGCACAGAGCTGACAGAATCGCAACGAATCAGAAGAAAACATTGAAGCATGCACATAGTGGCAACATCTGGAGTGTAGTTGCTCAGGAAGGCAGAGGGGAGGAGAACATGCAAGGGTAGGAGCAAATTTTGGGGGCTGGAGGCAGGACGTCCGCATTGGTGTGGTGATCATGGGTAGTATGAAACGCTGTTGTACCTGCATGGTTGGTCACACCGTGGTGTGCCCCAGGCTGGGAGCCAGCTTGCCTGCAGAAGTCATGGAGCTGCACTGGTGCAACCGAGGGACAAGCCAGTAAACCCTGTTGAGACTGGTACGGCCGCTCGGGCGCGCTGCCAGCACGGTCACACGGGTTCTGCAGGAGATCTGGCCCCCCTCCAGCTTGGATGGAGCGCAGGCAGCGTGGGCATGCCTCCGTCTGCCCGTCATTGTGTAGATAAGCTCAGCTGCACGTGGTTATCCAGGATGTGAACTTCTGCTCCCTTTGGGAATGTTTCCATTTTGCAAATAGAGCAGCCTGCCTTGCACGGGGCTTTCTTAACATGCACTTGAGGTGCCAGGGAGGGAGACCATTACAGAAAGCCTGTTGCTGTGTAAATTCACACCCGCACTTACTGGTCACTGTCATCTTCACGCAGATGAGTCCATGCAGGAAGTGAGGAGAAATCCACATCATCTCCTCCAGTGTGGCAAATTTGTACAGAGTAAAGACCAGCTGAGGACTGGAGGGGAAGGTGGGTAGATGTACTTCATGGAAACAGGTAGTCAGGAGGGACTCCATCTGCCAAGGGGGAGGTACTAGCTCTTCCTTCTGAACCTCTGCTAAGAAAAGTGTACATTTTTTGTCAGCAGCTCCATTTCCATCTTGTTCCAAGTCTTACAGCTTTTTATTCCTGTGCCAGACTTTCTAATCTTTCTAACTGTCCTTTACATAGAGACTGCTATCTTGCCCTGTACTTTCCTTGAACCTCTCCCCCACCCCGGTATTCTTTTTTTGCGTGCATGTGGGTATATGTGTTAATGTTCATTTTCCCTTACTTTTCGCTCCCTTATGATAGAGGCGTCTTAACAAATGTCATCTCCACTCTGGTCTGCAAGAGAAAACAACTCAATGACTGCTCCTTGGCTCTTAGTTTGTTCCCTAGCCCAGTAAATGCACATTTAGAAATGTTTTTTGTGCTGATTGTATAGTAGCTTGTTCTGCTACAGGACTTACACATCAGTGGTTGGGCTAATAGATCCGTAGGTTCTCTGATCTGCACTTGTACAGCAGGAAAAGGAGCCATTTCCGCTGGTGATATTATTGTTACAAGTTCTAAATGTTTCTTCAACTGTTACAAAGGGCAGCATTCTCAAAGAGTATCATTGCTTGCACTGGTCTCATCTTACATATGTATTCTTAAAAAGAGTTAAAAAGGAAAAACAAATTTTTAATCCCCCAAGCTGCTGCTCAGTGCTGCTACCCAGCTCCTCATACAGAGGGTGGAAGGTTTATCTTCTGCACCCCAAGCACAGACGTGTGTAACTTATGCCTGGAGCACTGCCTGTAACAAATACTCCTGTTCTGTGGGAGCTAGCAGGATATGTAGTATGCACTGGTGGGTTTCAGAAACATGCCCTTTTGCAGGACAAGGCATGCATGACCCAAGGCACTGCGGAAATCTCACTGTTCTCAGTGGCTTTGCTTTTTCTAGATAAATTCTGTTTTAAGATGGACTCTCTGACTTTAAATGGCCAGTTGCTAACTGTATCTTGAGTGAACTGTATTTTTAACTAGCAAAGCATAGGTCAGTCTTGATATAATTAAGCATACATGTACACCCAGGTCAAACGATCTCTAGTGCAACAATAGCTGGACATAGACTTTACAAAACCAGAAGGAGCTGTACTATTTGATCATTTGAGGATTTTCTTTCACTATGAACTTGCACAAAAAAAGAAGCATTTTCCTTTAATTTCAGATGTATGCCAGCCAGAGAAATCGGCAATCTTCTTTATGGTCCCCCTTTATATGTTGCAACCTCTGAACTGACCAGTTCGTCTAATTCTTATCTGACTGACTTTTGTGCAAATTGGGGGTTAAGTCAATTGACATTCTCCTGTGACCTTCTGAATCAAAAACATACCGTATCTGTTACTGTCAGGGGTGGGTTTGAGCCATTTTGGAAAAGCAGGGCTGCTTTTCATAAATATTTGTCTTGCTTTAGTTTCCTGAGATATAGTTCAAATGTAAACTGCTCCGTATGTTTCAGCTTTTGTGCTATCTTGCTGTATCACATCACACTGTCTCACATACTATATAAGAGCATGGCACTACATCATGCTGTGGTGATTATTTGAAAGGGCGTATACTCTGTTTTGGACTAGATATCTGTTATCAGTGCAGATAATTGCTGTCAGGCACAAAATAGACTCAGTAAACAAACATTTCATTTTATCATGTGATAAATGTCTACTGTTTTGTCCAATTTATTTGAACGATGTTCACTATAAATCAGCACTGCTTCAAAAGCAACAAATCCAGCTTGCCCAAATCCTTCCTGATGTAATTACTTTATACAAGAGATTAACGTTTCATTGTTATATATACGTGGTTGCATTTTTCAATGTTTGGGGATAACAATGTTTGACATAAACAGATAATTCACATCTAAGAGTAACCAATTCCTCCTACTACCCTCACTGTTATTTTTCTACTTTGGGGTATTTTTTGGCTTTTGTTTTTTAATCCTTCATTTCCTCTCTGGTAAAAACAAGACTACCTTAAATTTTGGAGTATGTACTTTTAAATTTAGACTTTCAGAGAGAGAAACAAATTAGCAATTTAGCATATACAGGAGAACTTAAAATGACAATTGAAATAAATTTCTTCATAACGTAGACAATGAACGTGAAGTCTCTGTGTTCCTGTTGGTTTTGTGACTAAAAGGGACTTTATTATTTGACAGACGTAATCTATGTATTGCTTTTGTTCTCTAAATAATGTGCATCCGTGTCTTCTTCTGCAGGTCCTGTGCCTAGGAGTGAGTGTGTCTTGTCACCAGTTAATAATTCGCACCCAGTCCATGCCTTACTGGAGAGTTTTACAGTCTTATCCGGCTGTGCAAGCCGAGGCACAACAGGCCTGCCGCAAGAGGTGCATGTCCTCAATCTCAGAAATCCTGAGGAAGATCTTGGCCATCATGAAAGAGAGGTAAAGGGGTAATTGATTTTCTTACAGATCCCTGACTGTGTGTGTCTAAAAATGGAATTGTTCTATGTTTATTTGCTGAATAAAGTTATTTCTATATTGTGAACAGCAAGACTACAAAGAAGCATGTACAATTTGCGTGGATACTGTCCACATATGCTTTGCATGTCACAGGACTAAACCACTTCCATACCCAGTCATTCTCTCCATCACCTTTCACAACCACGAAGTATAGTTTAAAAAGTTGGTGGGGTAGGCAAAGGAAATAAGAAACAGATTTAGATCTACATGAGGCCTTTACAGAACTGGCAGTCTTCAAAGCCAGATTGTTTACCTAAATGTGTTGTAAATTAACATGAATACCTTTGGATCCCTGCCATGACCACTATAAACAAATATTTAAGTTCAGATCCCTTTAGCACTGTAATACATCCTTAACGTTTCACTGAGGGGGAAATGCCGAACAGAAAGCAAGTGTTGCTGACTATGGTAGTTCTTAAGTACAGTCCAATTACTTATTTATGTACGTTGCACTTGGAGGGACTGGCAAGAACGTCAGCTGCTCTGGAAGCAACAGCACGAGAAGAAAATGTTTTCATGTTAACTTGTGCAGTACAGTTGTTTACTCTCAAAACACATCAAAACAGAGTGCCGAAGTGAAAAGAAAACACTGCATGCCATGACAGTTGAGTTTCTTAGTTCATGTTCTTACAGTATTACACATACAAATCCTGAGCACTGCTTCCTGTGAGAGCACCGTGTGTGTACGCAATTAACAGAATTAGTAATGAGAGAACAAAAGACCCAGCAGATGGAAGCTTAGAAAAAGAGGGTCTAAATCTGTGCTGGAAGAACTTTTAAGTGAAATCTTTTATAGTGTGTTCAATTCAGGCAGATACTCTCGGCCATAAGCAAAGTCTTCACTGACTTCAATAGAAGCCTTGTTGGGTTTGTGGTGTGTTCAGCTCAATGTTCATTGTATGCATTTGTGGAACTTCAGCTGTTGTATACGTTTTCAGTATTTACACTGTCTGAAATGTCTAGTGTGTGATGAAAAAGTTATTTTTTCAGTAGGCATCTCATTGGTTGCTCTTAACTAAAAACATCAGATTTACTTCTATTCATTCTGTGGCAGTTGAACTGAAAATTTATACTTATTTTTTTGTGGGCCTGAGAATGAGGAACAGAGATTTTGTTGTTGTCTTAGAGTTTGCAAGTCACTATGTTGTCAGTGGATGCCTGAAAAAAAGGTAGGTATAGTCATTTCTTTGGGTGTGAAAAACCCATTGTAGTTGAAATCTCTGTTCTTCCTTTTTTTTTTCTTGGCAATATAGTTTCTTATGGAAATGAAAAAGCCTTATGCAGTTCTGCTATGTATTTGTGAGTGCCTCTCTCATCAGCCAGGAACTTTTAAATCCATTCGCAAGTCTTAGACAAATTTGGTCTGACGGATAGGTCTCACAAGGTAATCACAAGTTCTGTTGAAAATAGGCAGAAGAGTGCCCTCGCTGTAGGGACGTGATGTAGTGTGAATTTGTAACTTCTTAGTTACCAAAGGGTGCCTGGCATGGGGTGAAGCAGGCTACAGCTGGGGTTTGCAACTCCCAAGGGGCCAGAATGAATCAAATGCAAGGCTTAAATGTGCATAAAACTAAATTTCACCCTGTTTTGATGCTCTTAGCACTACTTGCGTAACAGTGCAGTTTGTCTGCAGTTATGCACGCACAATGTGAGCTAGAGTCACACACATGCACGAGGTTGCAGACTGTGCCAGTACTGTCTAATTGTCTTGACAGAATGATAGAAGACTTAAATATTTGGCTTTGAATAAAAATAGTTGCTGGCCAGCAGAAAGATGCTGTTTGTGCCTCATCTAACGTGCTTACATTATGAAAGCAGTTTGCCTTTTCTGTGTACTTCTGTGGTATACCAAAGTGTAGGGCATAGAATATATTTCACAATTTGTAGCCCTTAGCTTCCTTCTCTCAACCATTTTCCAGTTACAGCCCTTGGAGATGACTGCTCTGAAAATGAACAGGAAGCTAGAGCAAGGTTTGCTGGCAACAGGGTAGAGCAAGAGAGTATAAACAACTTGGAAAGATCAGATTTTACTTATAGGATCAGAGTCTGAAAACAAAGCAGAGCAAATGTTATCTTTTTCCATTATTGTACAAATCAACTCCAAATGCCCTTTTGTCTTAAAGTAGAAGGTACCCATCACCTCAAGTTAAATTAGTTTGATTTACCAGCTGAGGTATTTCCTGTTGCCTGCAAATGCTGATAGCAAAGGTAGAGATATGTCATACAGCGTAGCCAATATACTCCAGCATAAAAATAGTACTTTTGTTTGACAATACATTAGCTAGAATCTGCAGCATTGAAACTGTTTAAAATAAATCACATTCATTCAGAGGCTGGTTGAAGTTCTAATAACATGGAATGCAAGATCTGAAAATCTCTTAAGCAAGGGCTTGCTTTGGGGGAGAAGAGGAGGTTGGGTTTTCTTTTGTTTTTAACCTGCCCTGTGCTAGATGCTGCTAAATTGCACATTCCTGACTTGCTGGGAGGAGTGTAAACTTCCCATAGCAAATTCCTTGGAGGGCTCATGCATTAAACACTGTGCAGTTATCCTGGTTCTCTTGGATATGCAACATATACGTATGCATTAATTTAACTTGGCACTTGTGTACTATCTAAAGACAACAAACATTCACAAATTTAAACATAGGAGGAGTGGCTGATGCAGGGGGAGGGCATGGCAGAGGCATGTGTTCCTCCTGTGATGCATGCAGACTTTTTTGTAGTGATTAGTAAGGTTTGGGTACTTTTTTCTTCCCTGGAAGCTGAAAATATAGCTTAGCTGGAAATGGATGGGATTATGTATCTGACTTCTGCAAAACTAAATCAAAAATTTATCACTTCCAGGTTAAGGCTGAAATCTCACAAATATAAGGTCATATCATGAAATGCTGCAATCATGTCTCCAATCTTCAAGGCGTTATCTGTATTTTACTTTGTTAATCTTTGGGATGACATCTCATTAGTTGAGACTGTCAAGACATTTTCTTAAGAAAGAACCCCTAAAAGTTCCAGTCTTTTTGAAGTATTTCTTAGAACTGTCTTTTATCACAATTCATATTGGCTGTGCTTTATCATAGGAAATAGAATACGGGTGCATGTAATAGCCACAAGTGTTTTTATTGAGCTTGGCATGAAAAATGCAAGCCTTTTTTGTTTGTTTTATTTGATCAAATATTCCTGGGGAAGTGAGTGCATGTGTGCGTTTCTGCACTGATCTGGGTCTCAGCTGAAAGCCAGGAACTACTGAACACTTGCAGGAACTTTCTCTTTGGCTTTGGGTGTCTTTACTGCTCGAGTTTCCCAGTTTTTAGAAAAACTTGCTTTCTCATGAAACTGTGCATTCTGAGAAAGAATTGTTGTTTGTGAAGGCAATTTCTAGTGATTTGCACCAGAAAAATGTGTATGGAAAAACTTAAAAATACTTTGAGATGAAAGTCAGTCCTTAAGTATCTTATCAAGTCTTAAATTAATGAAGGATTCTTTTATTAAACTTGTCGGTTGAATTTCCCTGAGCTGCTTCAGGCATGCAGCCACAATTTTAACGGTTAAGGGGGAAGAAGGGGAATATAAAATAAATCTCATGTGAATACTTAGGATTGAATACATGTGACTACACGGAATCAGAATTCCTGGCAATGGATTCACTATTGTTTTCATTGACATCCTCATCCTCGATAGCTTTAAGATGTTACGCCTGATACAGATGTTTAATTTGTGTTCTGTGAAATGAAGGCAGGAAAAGCAAGGACTCACAATTTTTGAGTAACACTGATGAGGCTGTAATAATTGCACAGACTTTCTTCTCACTGTTAAATCAGTGTTATTTGGGAAAAAAATCATAATGGACTATTTTCCTTTGAGAGTAAACCTGGTATTAGAATGCTTGCTGGTTCCTATGGAGCAGGCTAATTATTATAGCCAGGTTCTTGCTAGGGAAGTAAACTCATGTTCCTGAGCTGACCCACTTAAACTCATAAAATGGTGGGCAAAATTGTTTAAGTCCAGTATTTAAGTATTTTCTGAGAAGTTCATGGGTTGTAAAAATAGGACAGGAAGAGACAGTGAAACAGTCACCTGATAACATACTTCTACATCCGGACCTTTGCTGTGCATCCTGAATTCAGGATGGTTCCTCTGGGTCAAAATGCTTTTGTATGTTAGGACTCTGAAGATCTGGACAATGAGGGTAAAATCCTGGTTCATTTTGCCTATTTTTCTATATAGTTACTGTATTTCTCAGTGTGTTAATTTTAACTATGTTCAGAAGTGTGTTTCAAAAATTTTTCTCAACATACATTTAAGAATTCAGTTTTAGTTTTGAGTTGTACATTTACATCTGCTGTTTGTTACGTACTTCATGGACAAGTGCTAATGTATGAACCTAAAATTACCTAACAGCTATGTGTCCAAGCTTTAAACTGCTTTAAATACTTTCAGATATGGTAGCTAGTGGCTTACATCAACACTTATGTTCTTTTGTATAAGGCAGGTGGAGTCTGAATAAATGTGCCTTTGGTATTTTGTTACCTTCCCAACAGATATTATTCACTTGTTTCTTCATCTTCTCTGTAGGGTGATGATCTTATGAAAAGGTGCACACATGTACATAACCAGGTGGAATTCCATTGCCTGCAGTATGGAACTGTTCCCAGAGTGGAAGTCTCTGGAGAAACAGCATTGCAGGCATTATTTTGGCATTTTAATTTCCATGCTAATTCTCCTAACTTCAAATGTTCAGACAGTTACCTTGCTACCTTCTTCATACTTCCTTTTGTTTGTACATGTTAACTTTCTTTACTCTTCCTGCATAATTAATACCTTGTGTTTAGCTTGTGATTCTTTCTGTCCTTTGGATTCTATATTTTTATTCATAATTTTCAGAACTAGATGCCTTAGATTACTCAAATGATACCACAACAGCCATACCATGGCTGTAACAAGGAAAATATTTGTTTTGTGTTCAGGCATCCAGAGATCTGGGAACGGCCTTGAGATAGAGCTTTGATAAAGGGGTCACCTTCTGAGTGCAGTTTAAACATACAAACCTGCTGCACCAGGGCCTTGAGTTCTTGTCAACAGCAGGCAGGAAGGGAATTCAAGGTTTGTTATTTGACAGCTGTAGTTAGTGAAGTTTTTGTTACCTAGTCATTTGCTTTGTTCCATTTTGTGTTTATTTCTTCCTCTAAAAGTGCATTTTTAAAAATAGGTTTCAATTAAGTGGCAATCAAATGCCCACTTTGGGGTGTCTTCTGAGACTTCAGGATCTCAATACAGTAAAAATAAGATCAGCTGCTTTTTCCACTGTTGCTTTTTAGTGCTGAGCTCTTGGTGTCGGCTTGACCAGATGCTTTAAAATTGACCAGAAAGATGGACTAGTTTGATTTGAATTTTTGAAGCACTCTGCAGCATGGGCTTAAAAACCTTTTGGCAACCTCCTCTTGCTAACCTGATTATTCTTTCCTCTCTCAAATCAAACTAATTGGATTATTATCCTATGCGCTACTAAGCCTCTTGTTTTAGTATGAGTTTTAAGTATAAAAAGTTTATTTTACTTCTGTGAGGTTAAACTTTTGGGTAAGACCCCAGTTTTCACTATCACCATTAATACTGGATACTGCCACATCACCAGGCCATACAAATTTGATGTTTCTGGTTAGCTGACCAGAGTATGTGATATGGAATTTAGGCTGGGAAATAAAGAGCATGTTGCTTGGTTTGCCAGACTGCGTTGCACCTGCCCTCTGCTCATCAGCTGTGGTACAGTGGGAAGCGTGTGCTGCTGCATTTGGGCATGTTTGGTAGCTCTGGTAGGCCAAAGGCCTTTCTTTTGAAGAAAAATAGTTGCTTTTCTAGAAGAAGCTTTCGAAGAAAAACAAAGTGCTGTGCCTCTGCCAAGGTACAGACAGGATCTCAACACTGCAAGGGTATTTTGCTGAGTTTGCCCCTCTCCTTTCTGAACACTTTTGCTTGGCTGTGGTAATGGACATTAACCATGACAGCAGACTTGCAAGTTGCAATGCAAGTATATGGAGGATTTTTGAACCAGGCGTGGCATGAAGCACCTATAGCGAGATGCATTGAGAGAGTAGTGGTGCAGCTGGCAAAGTTGCTGCGCAATGGGGATAAAGAAGAAGAGATGGAAGAAGTGGAGATGTTTAGCCTTTCTGGGAATGGAGAAGGCAGAATTTAGACTTCAGAGGAGAAGAACAGTAACTTGGAGGTGAAGGATCTTGTTCCGAATGTGAGAAGGTAAACCCTAAGGAGAAGACTAAAATATGGGAGAAGTTTGGTGAGGGTCTGAGCTGAGCTCATCCAGCTTCACAAGTCAACCAACAAGAGGGTGTTTTTCATGAAAGATTCTTAGTCATTTGGAGTCTGGAAGCTTGCCCTATGCTTCCTGTGCTTGGCTTAGTTTTGCTGTGACGTGTGCTAGACTTTGCTCACACCAGCATCCCCAGCTGTCAGGGTGTCAGTGGGGCTGTAGATCTTTCCTGGTCCTACACTAGCAAAAAGTGGTGTTTGTTTTTGTACTGCATGTTTTTTGTGGACCACCTTAGACATTGTGACATACCTTCTCTAGGTCTGGGTGGGTGCATAATATTCTAGTTTTCTACAACTTTTGGCTTCAACGTCACACATGCAGGCCCGCTCTCCTGTTACGCTGAGCCCATCCAGATCAACAGGATCACTTTCACCCTGTTACTGGGTGTTACTGCTTGTTCCTTGATGATCTGTAGCTCACAAAGTAAAACGTTATCAGTCACCGGGACCAGCAGAGTGGTAGTGGAAAACAAATTTGGCCACCTTCAAACCTCTCTTAGGCTTGAGGTTGACTGCTGCTTTTTATCACAGTCTGCTTTCACTGCTTGTTCCACTTGTAAGAACAAGGGAAAGGGCCCACATCAGCACATTGGGAAGCCCAGATGAATTACTGCTTCCACCGGTGCTCCATGCCAGTCAGATCTTAGTCATATTGTGAGGGACACTGATCCAGGAACACCCTGTATTTGTTGGTTTGAAAGCAGTAGTCCCTCATCACATGTATCTTCTGATCCTGGGTATTGTCCAAAGCTTGCCCACTGCCTGCAGTAGCTGAGCTGTCTCACCAAGGTGGTTCCACAGGCTGCTCTTGCTGAAGAGCATGGCCCCACAGCCCTGCTGAGAAGTCCTTTCCTTCTAACAGTTGAGGACTGTAAGCCTTTATCCATCCAGAAATGCTAAGTAAAACTTTTCTGCTGAGAGAAAGAAAATGGAAAGCGTTTATTGATGGAATTTAAAACAAATAAAAAAAATTGGGGGGGGGAGGAATGGTGCAAAATCTAAAACTGTGAAGCACTGTTGGGGTTTGTTATGCACACCTATTCACAGATATGTCAGAAGTGTTTGAAAGATCTGATTTCAATGTCCTGAAGAGTTTCCCATAGGCACAGGGCGTGGAAGCCAGGGGCCCTGTGAGAATTTGCATCCCAGGAGGTCTGTGCTGAGACATGGTGTACAAATTGTTTTTGTTTTTCCACGAGACAGCACTCTTGAGAGGTCTGTGTGCACCATGAATCCCCTCCATGGGAAGGTGAAGGGGATGAAAAGTGAGGGATGGGCCACAGAGACCTAGGTGAGAATTTGTGCGGGTGGAGAGAAATGAGGTGGTTGCAGAAATGCTCATGGTCTCATTCCCTTCCACCCTTCATAGAAGGGACAGTGGCACATGTCAGTGCCACCAAAGGCTTCCCTTGACTCCTGACCCCACTCTAGGCTTGACTTGGCTTGTCTAAACACCCTGTGATGGTGTGCATTTCAGCTTCCTGAGCTCTTCCTCATTGCTCTAGGTCAGCAATGTTTTGCCCAGCACAGTGGGACTCTGGCCATGTACTCCTAGTGCTGTCCCTGCACACTGGGCTTGTGCATGTGCTGACCTGGAAGATGGGGAGCAGCGATCAGTGCTGGGAAGCTGACTATCCAAGGAAACTTTCTCTCTCTCTTTTTTTTTCCTGTTTGGACTTGCCTTCTGAAACCTTTGTGTGGTTTGTGCATGTTACAGTCAGGAGTGAGGCTATGAAGAGAGCAGCACGCTGTAGGAGCCAGGAAGGTGCTGTTAGGAGATCCAGGGTGGTGGTGGGTGGGGAGGTGTGAGCATATAACTGGTCTGACTGTGGTACTGGACTGATTGGGAACTGAGGCCCAAGATGGAGCTTATAAAGCCTAAAAATACTGGCAGGATGCTTCATGAAAATTGTAATTGTTCAGGGCCCGTCTCAGAAGATGCCATCTCTACTGAAAGCTGCAACTCCCATGCAGCTAATAGACTGCAGTGAAACTGATACCTTAATTGCCTTCATTGATGGACACTACATCGCCATGCCTTTAAAAACAAATAAAAACCACCTCAGCCTTCGTTTAAGGATCTCTCACAACTCTCTTCCCCCCTCTTCTCTTCGTTAGCACTTTGAAGCATCTGTGCTTGCATAAAATCCAGCCTTTTTTAATGTGGCTTTTTCATCTTGTTTGCTCTGGACTGCAGTCTTTGTGGGTTGTTTTCAGTCAGCTCAGGAATTGCTGGTCATTGAATTTGGCAACCGTTTCAAGTTCTGCCCACCAGAACTGCCAGAGGAAGTCATGTGTCAGCTAGAGGAGCCTGTTTGTGCAGAGCCTGGTGTCCTGCAGGAGCATTGTTTGATGCCTGTCTACTCTTAAAGAGGCAACAGTGACTTCGCATGACTCGGGGAGTGCTGTGCAAACCCTTGGTATTTTCTGTTTTTAGAAATGGGATTGTTTACTGTGCACAGAAAACGAGACCTATTCTCAGTTTCACAGAGCTGCTTGGAATGGTGTGTGAAGCAATGCCAAGGCCCACCACAAGAGGCTAAAGGGTTCAAAAGAAAAAATGTCAGAATGACTTTACTGATTGCTTGAATTTTTCAGTTTTGCTGACTGTTATTAAAATGACCTGTTGGAAGCTGAAAATTGGACTGTCTTACTGACATTTGTTTTCCTCTGATGCGTGTGCCCACAGATACTGATGTGCTGTTGCAGGATTGGAAAGAGAACTGGGCAGCTGCCACAGTCTTTACTAGAAAACTTACAAGTCTTTGCTTTCTTCCTCCCTCTCTGCTACTCATGTGCATAAGAACATTGTGCACATCCGCACACACGTTCTTTCAGGCAGATGCATGTGTTTTGGTTTTGATCATAAACTGTGATTCACATTCTTGTTCTCCAGTTCCCTCCTTAAAGCTTCTATCTGACATGGCTTGGAGTATTTATAAATTACTGCTTTGTCTATAGTTACTTTCCCAAGAAAAGATAATTAAGGAAGTGATGGCATTTCCAGGAGTGCATTTAAATCTCAAACTTGATGGGCAGGTTTCAGTCTAGCTTTGGGCGCGTGCGTGTGAGGGAGATGTTGAAGCAACACTTGTCATGAGTGGCCATGTTTATGTTGTTCTCTGGAGTGTCTGTTTGAACCAAAAGTTGGAATTGTTCTCCAACCTCCCAGCAGCAGGGAAAAATTCCAACATAAATTGTGTGGAGCTTGCTGTGCCTGACAGTCACTCCAGTCACTCTCCTGTATCAGCTGAGAAAGTAAAATCTTGCAGTGGGAAGATATGAGAAGAGGAAGAAACGTTTTCATTTTTTCAAGCATATGTAGGTTGTGCTTTTGCTAATGCTTTTCATGTACTCAACTTCATGTTTCTCTAGAGGAGTCTCTCATTTTCCCTGTGGAACATAAACAGAATACTTCCACAGTGGTAAAACTTATTTAAAGGAGAAGATACAAAAATAACACCACCATGAGGTATAAACAGATGAAATTTAGGTTGCTTAAAAAAGTTTGAAGGAATTATAGGTAATTTATAGTTGGCAGTGTCTTTTTAGCAGTTGCCTTGCCAATTTAAAATACAAAAATGTTTTTATTGTGATTGGAGTTCATGTCATATATATTTATGATAAGCATGACGGTGGTAGTTAGCATCTCTAGGATGAGAGGTAATATTTGGTGATTATCCAAATCTCATCAGTGAGGGAAAACTATTAAAATCTATTACTTTTCTGAAAATGACCGACATTCTCTAGTCCTGAAGATTAGTTGAAGTCTAGCTTACTCTTCTGTCGTCACACAAGAAGCAGTTTTTCCATTTGTTCTGTATGGGCACAGTCTGTTAGTGCATGCAGGTGCTTAAGTGAAATTTTGAGGCCTTTTGGGAAATGTTACTCCGTATGCCATTGTTTAGCAGAGAAGCACAGTGGCATTTGCTTTTTAAACTTTTTTTCAGAATAGACCATTGGAACATGTCTTCTTTCCTCCACTGCTTATTTGGGTTTCAAGTGATACTTAGAATGGGGTAAAATGAACACAGAGAGTGCACTTGAAGCTATATGGGAAAACGCTGCAAACAGGAAGGTGCCGTCCATTATTACACTGTTAGCTGGAAAGCAAGCCAGTATTTGCTTCAGTAAATCTCTTTACAAGCAAGAATCAGCAAGACTGTGCAGATAAGAAGTGCTTAGAACGACGACATTGTGCATAAAAATACTTGCATGACAGCCTCGTTAACATCTCCTGGAGGATTTTGTCAGGTTTTCATGACTTTGATTCTGCGAGTGTGTGCTAAATCTGAGCAGTCTTACTTACATAGGTAGTACTGATTGTACTGATTAAACTGAGGAAATTTGGTTCCTTAGAACTTTTTTGCAAGTAGTCAATGTTGTAATTCCATTCTCTAAAATATTCCCAAAATAGTGTTTTGTTTATACAGACTAAAAGTTCTGATTTTTTTCTTTTTGAAGTTTGAGAATGGAAAAAAATTGGTAAGAGTGAAGACCTGCCCAATGGTAGGAGAATAAAAAGACAATGTATTGGTTACGGTTGTTTAATCTTCTGCAGGCATGTTCCTTTGTATTTAATTTCTATTACCATTTGTGAGTGTATGTATTATGGACACACTTGCACCACCTCTTACTCAGGCTTGTGGGTTACTGACAATAAAGTAAACAAAGCTGTTTCTGAAATCTGGTGTTGCTGCTTAAGTTTTCAGTTTTTTTATGACTCACGCGCACACATGCTGTTCTTTACCCTGGCTTGGAAATCAAGAATTTGGTTTTATAAGTCCAATAAACGTGTGAGCTCCACATTTTACACTTTTCTATTTGACTGTGCCTCTCTAAAAGACACCTGTAGAATGGCGTTTGTTTTCCAGTTATCTGGATCTATGTGTGGTCTGGCTGCAAAACCCCTGAGGAGCAAAGTGTGTTATATGCAAAGTGGTGTAACCCTTTGTCCTGCAATCTTCCATCATCTATTTTATGTTTGTTGCAAGCAATCTTCTGCTGCTTTGTGAAGCCTCCTTGTCTCAGCCTCTTCCCCTTCCCCACCTGCAGCTTTTGCAATAGCAGAAAGTAGGGTGTTCCTTTGTTCAGGATTTACACTCAGATTTGGAAATTCAGTATTCAGATTCCAGTTTTGCTATGATGTTCTTAGAACACCGTGTGCAATGTTAAATCTGCATGGTGTTTTGCAGTTGGGTGTCTCTCCAGTCAGAGCCTGTAAGAGGTGAGATAGTGCTGACACTGAGTGTCTGAACCTTGATTAATTTGATACTGTGACTAACGAGACCTGTTGAGAGGTAAGGTGTATCAGCTGCATTTATGTATCACTGTAGTACTATGTAGCTTCTAGTTGGGTGGCTAGCATGTATCTATGCTGCTAAAAATACAGGCAACAGGAATTTCTGTGGACCTGGAAAATCTGCGTGGATTTGCTCAGAATGCCCCAGATCCCTTTAAGGAAAATGTTCCAATCTGAACTATGATCTTTTATCTGTCAGTGTAAGAAGCACTTTCTTTGGGACAGGAGCTGCTTTTTAGTATGTGCTCATAGAGCCTCCAGCATGGCACGCCCCCCCTCACTTTTTTTTTTTTGAGGCATTCGGCAATGTTAATGCAAAGACACAAGTACTTGGTAATAGTTTAGGGATGGGGGAAGGGAGGGGAGGATAAAATCAAACTTACTTTGCAGCCTAGGTAATTCACCAAAGAAAAGCTTGGACATGCAATATATGTACAAGTAGGTACAATGCAGAACATTATCTGGGGAAATGCCTCCTTTTCCTATGAGTTTTGTACCTTAATTGTTAAAGTAAAACTTGCAAGTCTGAAGTGATACCATTTTGTGAATAGGACGACAACATCAGGGCAGATGCTGTACTTAAGGCTTGCAGGAATGGATCCTGTGCCCTTAAACAGATCTGAAGACATCTAAAGAAATTTTCCCACAAAAAGTATAAAAGGAGGACTTTCCCCTAGGGATTCATTATACAGCATGTGAACAGTATTGACATCTACTGATTTATGCAAAGCTGAGTGAGATGTTGTGTTTTTAGGTCTCAAGTGCTGGGAAGCCTGACTGCTTTGTGGAAGGGCAGATGGCACAAATGGTTTCACTTAATCTTTGGGAGCCCAAGCATCTATTTAGGGTCAAAGGAGGAATGGGCACAGGGGGGTCCCAGCCGCGCAGTAGTGGGCATGGGCTTTCTGTTGCACGAATAGCGGAGCCCTGCGGGGCTGGTTGCTGTGAGCAGCCCTTACTCTGCAGGTGCCCAAGGTGGGGATAGCTTCAGAAGGTTAAATTTAGCTGGCAGAGCAAAGTAGAGGTGTTTGCACAGGGACTGTGCACAGGGACTGTCTGCTCTATTTGTTGCAGCCAGAAGTTTTTGAAACTCTCATTTTTCAGCTCTCTAGTTCTCCAACCCATATAATGAGATAACATTGAAGACATAAAAACTGGTTTGAGATATATATACACACAGGGAAAGATGGATTTTGTGTTATGCAAGTAAAGGAAGTTAAAGTAGGCAGTTCACACATGTGCATGATCTGTACATAAAATCTATTGGTAAACTTTTTGGGTTATAATTTTAAAATCATTGTTGCAGAAGTAGTTGTATTAGTGTAAGTATGACTTATTACCCTTTGTGTTCTGAAATAGCTTTCCTTATATAAGCTAGCCTTCCTTTTTCCATTTTTGTTATTCCTGCACTGTGAAAGTAATACTATTTGCTAGTGCAAATAGGACTTCAATAACTGTCCTGCTCGTTTGCTAAGTTTTTTTTGTTTGTTTCTGGGATAGCTTTGGTCCTAATTTTTGCATTACTTAGGTATTTGCATAAATGATTAACGTCTAACATAACGTGATTACATTTGGCAGCTCCTGCTCAAAATAACAATTTTGGAACACTATAGAAATTAACTGGCTGAATTTTTTGTCTAAAGATAAATTATGTGAGCTGTGGGCAGAAATGATCCAACATTTTCAGAAAATTAGAAGCACTATTTTGCAACGTCTTGAACTTTCAGATGCTGTACTGGCTGTGGTGCTTTCTGAACGGGCTCTTCAGTGACTTCATTTCCAGTAAAAACTTACCAGTACAGTTGCTTACTCTTGCACTTTTGAGGAGAAAGTATCAGTGGTACAGTAAAACATCAGTTATGAACCGGATACAAATGACGCTTGCCAGGTACTGAGCAGTTTGTTTAGTGCCGTACAGCACGCCACTGTGCTAATATGCTCCTACCGTGATGTTTTTGGTAATGTTTTAGCCCTAATTTTACTCTTTTATTATTTTTAGTTAATTTTCTGGACCAGCTGAATTACAAATCCTCACGAGGAGATCTAAATGTGCTATAATTCCATCCTGTTACACAAATCCTCAGCTTGGTCATTGAATGTCTAGGGCTAGAAAGTTACCAAAACTTAGGCTGGAGTGAGAAGAGAGACTACAGATAGTATTTGAATATGGTGTAAGCCCTTAGGCTTTTGTTTGGATGGACAAGTCTCCTTCATCAGCTATCGGTATAACTACTGTTTCAGTGGATGGGCAGATCAGCTTTCAAGCTGGTTCTGACCTTAGATCTCCTTTAAAGTTTGTGTGTCCATTTGAGTGTATTGCTCTGAGCACACAGGTACCGAAGGTAGGGGTTATGCTCTGTTCTCCCTCAAGAGAAAGGAAGCTTTGCTTTGTTCTTCCCCTTTAACACACCCACATTGAGGTTGCCATTTTTCCTCAGTCATTAATAAAGCATCTTCACGTTAAGGTGGTCCTCTGGGGAGGTCATGCATACTTCAGAATAGTTTGTTAGAGGATGTTGGCCGACACGTGTGGTGTGGGACTTGAACGTCTTGATTTGTAAGCCCTTTGGGGAAGGAACCGTGTGTTGTGCTTGCACTGTCTAGCACAGTGCACCCTGACCTTTAGCTCCTGTTGCAGGACAAATTTAAAAAAAAAAAAAAGATTTCACACACCTTATGGTCAAAGGTTTCTGATAGTACTTCTAAACGAAGAGTGCACAATGGGCCCTAAATCACAGTTGGGTTGTCCTTATCAACCTTTCTGTTCTCGTGCCCTCTTTGATGAAGCCCAGTATTCCAGTCTGGGTAGCAGATCATAAGGGTCAGAATATTGCACAATAGTATTCTTTTTTTTTTTATTAGGTAACATGTGGGACCACATCAATCTCTGGCTTAATGCCACGAGCTTTAGTGGAATTATGCCAGGGTGAACCTTTCCCATGATTTTCACAACTGAACTATAACTGCTGTTCAGTTGATCCGATTCTCTCTCTAGAACGTGGGTGAGAAGGTCCAGGCAATGCCAATCCGCTTACAACCATGCATTTACAATAAAATAAGCGACCCATTCTCTCCCAGCATTGCCATGTTGCTCGCTATGCAGTTGCATGGGGATTGCCGTGTTGCCTGCCGCGCGACAGTGCTGCTCAGGCATGCTACTTGGGCAGCAGCATCCTTTAGTGCTGGCCTGACAGAGGAGAAGGCTTGGTGTGTCTCTGGCAAAGGCTGCGAAGATGGCAAAATTATCTTCAGCAGTAATACCATATGAACATATTTTGCCTTTCTTGGAAAAATCAGCAAACTCTATCCCAGAAACTGTTGGCTCCTGAAAGCTGTACATTGCAATCTACTATAGCTGGCTTGATATCAAATCTGTAACACAATATTTAAAGAGCATAGCAAAAATACCAAAAAATGGATAAAGTACATACTCCATTTTGAATTCCCAGTCTCTGCCTAAAGAATACACCTTTTCTTTACTTTCATCTGAAAAATGAAAAAATTGGCCTGGAGATCTTTCCCAAAGCAATCGATAAACACTTCTGAAAAGTGGTGCAGTACTAGATCCTGCCCTTTGAGGTGGATTTGTGGGTTAATTTTTGACTGAATTCTTTTACAGCCAGTGTATTGGCATTAAAATTTTTCAGGTGAATTTCAGTAGAAATTCCAGTCCATATTAGATAGTATACACTAATGAACTGTAAAGATAATATTCATATGAGTTTTTGTTGCAATTCAGAATAATTTGTCCTGTAAATATAATATTAGATTGAAAATACTTACAGAGGGCAGTGATACATAAAAAAAAAATTTAAATTTTCCATTCTGTCTGCTTTGTACTAATTAACTTCATCTTTGCAGCCGAGTAGTAAGTTAAGAAGTCATAAATCCGTCTTCAGTGCATCATTTGTAAGTCAGAAAATCTGTTTATATGATCTGAGAGTTGAAATTCATTTTCCTCTTCTGTCTTATGAAACAGCTGTCCTAGCCTGGGCAGCGTAATTCGATACAACACGGCATATTTTGTCCTGGTTTATTAGCACAAATTTGTAATGGTTGTTTTGGAAAATGTGCAATGAATTTATCTCCAGGACTTCACGCTGGAATAGTTAATTCAACCTCACAAATCCTTGGCACTTGACTTTCATCTTTTAGAACAAAACACAGAGTCTGTGATTTGATGCCTTGAAGTCAGCAAAACAAAATGGTACTTTTTAGCAGCAGTGTTTACTTTGATCAGGTTTCAGCTTTTGTGCCCTTGCCTTTCACGTAGTACAAATTGCTTTAGCAGAGTGGTGGGGCAGGAGCCCGCAGACTGTTTTTGTAGTTGGTTGCTGTGGCGATACTCGGCCCTCCGTGGAACTGGGATCTCCAGGGGAACAGAGACCTCTGCAGCCGCCTTGGCCCTGCTGCCATCACATGCATCTGCTGGAGACCTTAAGGGAACTTTTGCAAACTGTCGGCAGACAGTACTGATGAGCATCTACACGTGCAAATGTAGCTGGCTAAGTAATGCCAGCTTATGTTGAATAGGCCTGGCACCTGTGAAACATGGTGTCTTTTTGAAGTCTCTCTTTTTTTTTTTTTTTTTTACAGTTTTTATAACATATTGAAAGATTTGTTCTATAAGAAATGGCAAAACTTCTCTGTGGTTAATTTCCTATTCATAGTTGCATCCTTTCTTGTTGGTAAGCACTTCTTAATGAATTTGTAGGTTTTGTTTTACAGATTTTTAGAATACCCTTACTATTTATTTTTTACCCATGGCCAAGTTGTCATATTCCTCACAAATCAGTCACTTATTTGGAGGAGTGAGTGTGTGCGCCAAAGGAGACTGCGAAGGGCAGACCTGAGGCTGGAAGAGCAGCGTGCTCTGACAAACAGCTCCTGAAGCTGAGTCTTGCTGAAAGAACCAGTGCTGACACACGTGTCCAGAAAGGCTGGCCCAATACTGATTGCAGAATGAAAATGCTGGCTACACATCAGCTCAGTAATCAAATGAGCCCTTCACAAGGAGTGAGGGATGCATTGGACCACATCGACTTTTTTTTCCCCATACTGTTGTTATGCTGCTGTCTGCTTGGTTAACGTGCTGTTCCTTCATGTGTTTTAAAAATAACATGGATAGAGCAGTAGCAGCTGGCTGTTAAATGGACTAGGTGACCTAAAAGTGCTTTAGTACATTTAATGATTTTTGTTTAATTTTCTCTTGTTGTTGCTTGACCAAACTGCTGAGAAGCACAAAATGTGTGTTTTGTAAGCTTGTGTGAACTTACGAGAATGAAGAATATCTCTTTTTAGATATAGCATTAAACAAACAAAAACATCTCTGGGAAGTTCAGAAAAGTAGTGGATCTTACCACTGAGTTACTGAGTTTAATGGGTTCAGAATTTTGCACCATGTCTTCATATCTGGCTGTACGGAGCTGAGCGCATGTAGGACTGGTTTCCAGTGGGGTTTCTGGGCAGTGCTTCACGTATGTATTTAATAATATGAATTCTGCCAGTGAAAATATGAAAAGAAAGGGAAAATTTCTAGTTAGCTCTTATGCTATTAATTAGAAACATTTTCTTTGGTTTGAAATGATCCAGTACCTTTCTATTAACTTATGCAGTGTTTAGAAGGTGCTATGAACTGTCTAGACATTTGAGAAGGGATGTGCCTTGAAGAGTTCACAAACTAAGATGAGATGGGAGGAAAACATGGAAAGGGAGCAGCACCATGCAGGATTCAGCTAACATATGGTTTCCTAGATTGACAGTGGGGCCACACATGCCTTTTTGGTGACAGATATTGCTGTAGAGAGTAGGGATGAGGATCTTCCATTGCAGTGCTGTGGGTGGAGGTCATGCTAGAAGGTCGTAGAGGGGCAGGAAGGTGGGAGCACTGGTGTGGCAGCAGAAAGCCTAATGAGGCAGAGCTGGAGAGGGACAGTGTTGTGCTGGATGTGCTGGTGTAGCTTAAGCTTGGTACTTTTCTCGTGTCAATGTCATGAATTCATAGCAGCTTAGAGTCCTACTGAGTTTTTCAATCTCTAAAGTAGGAGTGTGAGAGGCATTTGGGTACCTCTGTGTGCTAGTCAAGGCTCTTACCTGGGCTCCACAATCCAAACCACTCCCTTCCACACAGGAAAAACTTCTCACCTTGCTGGTGAGGTGTTTTGACCATGCCTACCTTACTTGGGCTGAAATTACTGTGTGCTAGCCCACCAGCTGTTGTTATGCGAGGCAAAATCCATATGCTGGGCAGCGAGGTTTGGGGCAAAAAGCTCTTGAATGCTAGTAATTCCTCAATGGTTTCCTTGAAAATCTCTCCTGGGACCAGGAAAAAGTCTCCCATAATAGATGCCAATGTTGTGTATCATGAAGCGCAGGTGATGATGGGGCGCTTCTAAATGTTAGGTGGGGATGCAGTTACACTGTCAGGAGACTTTTGTAGGCCTTCTCAGTGGGGATGGTCGCATGCAGGCTAAGCTGCCAGGTGCTCATCATCAGAGCTAGCTCTGAAGCAAAAATGAATTATGAAAAATAGTGACCAAGATAGTCCTGAGCAGTTGTAGAGCAGCTCTGTGTGTTTTCTTAATCTGGAAAAGCCAAGCTGGTGCTGAGGACTCCAAGAAGTATAGTGACAGGGAATGTATCTGCCAAGGAGTATAGTGACAGAGGCTGCCCCAGAAGCGTATGCATGTGAACTGTAGTATTTGGCAAGTCTGGGACTAGGGATATGAATTCCTCATTACACAATTTGCTGTCTTGCTCATGAGCAAAATGGGGAGTGCAGTAATGCAAAATCGCATTTATTCTGAAAATTTTTTGCAAGAACACTTAAATTTACTTACGGAAACTTAATTGATTTGGGATTAAAGTCCTGTAGATTTTCTTAAAGATCAGCCTGCACTTTTCATGCAGAAATGTAGGAAAATTCCATTATATGATATAGTTTATACAACAATTCCAGCCAAAGGCATGCATAGATACACCACTATTTCTGGATAAGACACAAACTTTGTATGGAAATAATCATATATGTATGTAATATATACATATTTAATTTCTGAAGCCTTAAAGGAATAGCAACTAAGAAATCTAATAGTAGATCCAATTGCAAAGAGTCTGATTTTCTCACTAAGGTGGTATGATTTCTCTTTATGCTCTCTCATGTGACCAAACTAATAGGCAGAAATCTTCATGAAGTCTAAAACATCTGTGTTGTCTGATGAGATGTTGGCTTTGAATAAACCTGTCTGAGATAGTTGAAACAGAGATACATCTCCTTTTTCTAATTACCAGAAGGACTTGGCCTAACTATTTCTGAGATGAAGTGTTCAGTATGTTATATTTCTTGTCATCATTTCTGTTTTTAATAAATACCAGAGGTTTTAAATAGCAAGAATTTTTTAAATTTCTAGTAGGAGCATCTTCTTTGAATTAACTTGACGTTCTAATAAAAACACAAGCAGGGTGCAAACCCAGACTGAGTGCCCCCACTGACCAATGTCAGGAGATTGTTACTGTTTTTCTATTCTTGGTTAATTAAATACATAAACCTATATTGTAGCTCACTTTGTCAATATTTGCATTAGCCTTTATTTACTTTGGGATCAGAAGAAGCCAATTATTCACTGTTTGTGAAAATGTGGCTAAGGATACACATGATAAGAGTGGACACAATATTCACTGCATTTAGCACAGGAGTTTTTCTCATTGACAGTTTAGAGAGTTTACAGTCAAATGTACTTCATGCCATTTGGAGTTGAAAAAAATAGGATAAAATTTGAACTCATATTTGCCAGGTAAGGACTGTTAAAGATAAAACTTGGCTACTTTGGTAAATTTAGATTACAATATTTTTATTGCTTTATGAGAAAACTATATTGCATAACCCCAGAACAAGGTAATTATATTTAATAGTTTAAACAGCTCATTACTAATTAGCCATGATTACAGCTGAAAAACCACAAGAATTAATGAAAGCTTTTTAATAGCAGTGAATTTAATAGCGTTCTAAACACCCTTTTCTTTCCACTCTCAGCTCTCTCCATTTCTAGACAGAACAACAAAGTGGGAGCCTTGTGAAAACAAAGAATCTTCTCTTTTTTTTTTTTTTTTAACTAAAAGGATTATTTTGGCTTTATAGCCTGATACTTTAAAGCAATTTTTGCAACTAAGATCATGATTGTTTGACATTTGAAGTCTCTGTCATCCTGTTAGTGTTCAGACAGCTAATATCATGCAGTTTCCTAAAAGGAGATATTTTATTCTTTTGAGGCAGAAAGTAGAAATATATGCTGTCCCTGGAAGACATGGTAATCTGTGGTACTTAATGTTTTCTTTTGGTAATGCATAAATACAAATAGGCCTCCTGCTGAGAGAGATCAAGCACTTGGAGATGTGACTGCGTTTACTTGGAAAATGGAGGCGCTCAGCCTTTCTCAAGTCAGAGTTAGCGTTATCCAGCGTATGCTTGCTTCTGAAAAGAAGAAATGGTATTTCTTTAGAACAGATGTGCAGGTCCAGCCAGTTGATGGTAAAATCTTATTTAGAGAGAACACATGGGGGAACCCTTATGTGTTTCTGGATTCATTCAAAGAGAAAAGGGTGAATTGTGAGAATAAAAATTTAATGAAATGAGAACCTGCTTGATGAGAGGTTAGTGTCTGGGAGCAGGTGCCTTTCCCAGCCCGTTCTGGAAGAAAACCTTGGTGAAGAGGGGGCTTAGCCACCCCTTCCTGGGACTTGTTTTATTTGGAGGGTCCAGTTCCAGTTCCAGCCCCCCCGGCTAGGCAGCACCCTTCCCAGGCCCCTCTGGAGGGGCACAGCTACCTCCTTCCTCCTCAGACTGGAGGCATCCCCGTAACCCTTCCAGCCTGCACCAGCTCCTCTCTAACTTGGGGCATACCTGGAGTGGCTGCTTGGTATGGAAAAAGCCATACCCACAGGAGGCAGGAAAAGGATTTGCTGGTAATGGATCTTGGAACTGAGTTACAGTTTTAGTTTTTGTTTGTTTTTACTACTAATATGGAATTATTCTTTTAATATCAGTTTTCCAACAAGTTTTAATCAAGTATAGTAAAGATGAAAATACTGATGTCCTCAGTGTTCCCAGAGGTGCGTTCAGTGGGGTTTGGCACCTTGTTTCACTGTGTTTACGTAAGACAATTCATTCAGCTTGTTGTAAGAATCAGGTAAATTCTGCATGGAATCATATGCTAACCAATTGGCGTGATAATTAACATAGCTAATTGCTTGTCAGCTCTTCATAAGTCTTTAAGTAGCAGAAAAAGTTTTTTGCTGTCCTCCAGGTGCCTGTCAGACCTGAGGCCTAGATTTGACTTTCACTTTGCACTGAAAGTGAACTTTTCAGTAAAGCGTGTGTGTTTTTTTTTTTTCTTTTGGAAAGATTTTAAATAATCATGGATACCTAATACTCAGTTTGGTCTCTAGCTTTCATCTAACTAGATGAGTCTGCGTTTATTTTAATAGTAAATGAACTAATATTTACCACTATATTAGAATAAACGATATGTAGTGGTTGCTGTGCCTCAGATTTCCTCTACTCCTAGCAGGAGGCAAACTTCAGTTTTATGAACCACCACTGAAGTTTGTGGTTGTGTTCATGTTTACTCCCTCTATTCCTTTTCCACAAAGAGTTGTGGTTCTCCGTCAGGAAGCCTACCCGCAACCCACTGTTGTGAGACATAAACTTTCCTTCTTGGTGTCTGTGCTGTATGATCTCTCGCTTGTATTCCTAATGCTTTTCTTCTATAAAGCAGGACGTACTATCAAGCCAAATGTTGACTGCTTAAAAAGCTTTTTAGATACTGTAAAGATACTGTAATTTCAATTACAAGTTGTGATATACTAAAAACTGACAGACTGTTGTTCTCTTTCATGTGCTGAGTTTTGCCCAGCATTGGACCCTTTCTCTAAGGGCAGCATTGGCGACATGCAGAACTCAGCAGAAAGGGCTTCCAGAAGAACAAACTGGGTGTCTTAAAAAGTCATCTCTTCTGCTTTTCTCATTTTTGTGATGCCCACTTTCCTGGGATCCTGCTCCCCACGTACCCTTTTTTTTTTTGTCACTGAAGATAAGCATTTTCTTTCCCGAGTATGTTAAAATTTCTGTTTGAATACCTTCCGTAAGATAGTGTACTTCTAGCTTGTCTTTCTGGATTTGTTTCTCCTGTTTTGTGTTTGTTTAGTTTTATATATTTTGCTGGTTAGATTTACGCCCTAATAGCATTAGCAGATGAGATTTGTACTCTAAGCCAGTTTTGTAGGCTACCATCAGAAATCGGAGTTTTCTTTGCAATTCTTTTTATCTCCTTGTTCTCCAGCTCTCAGCTTAGTGGTTTGACCTTTTGCATAAGCTATTTTTCATCAGCGTTTGCCAAGGTTTTCTTAAACACTTTAGCAGTGCTTTGCAAGCATAGAGCACGAATGTTAACTATTTCATTCTTTGTTTTATCTGTGCTCTGTTGACTGATTTTTTGGGAAGTAGATTAGTCCATAATCTTGGGTCAGGAGGTCTGAATGCTGGAAGCCATAATATGTATAAAAATGACCTCTGATTCATTGTTTCAAATTCCATTTTGGTTTTGAAACTTGTAACTTACTTCCTTACAAGTATTTCTGTATTTCTCTGTAGGTCACATTACACTTGAATCCAATTTCATCAGTGCACATTCACCAGAAGCCTCTGGTGTTTCTTCTCAACTCTCCTTTGCCTCTGGTCTGGAAGCTAAAAACAGAAAGACTGGCACCTGGAATCCGAAGAGTTTTCTTTGTAAGTATACACAGTCCTCTGGCCTGCTCTGTTTCATAGCTATTTGTCTCACAAGACATAGCGTTAGTGGCAATCATTTGGAAAGTTTTTAAATGTACGTTTAAAAAAAAAAGTTAACACGAGGTCAAGTTTCAGTGTAGGACTCTGGGGTACAGTTAGGTGGCAGGGCAAAACAGATGGGGAAAAGTACTCAATTACCAGTTATATGAATTCAAGGAAAAGAAACCAAAATTGCTTTTTTAGAATCTGCATATTGTGCAGTTATTAACACCAGCAGCAATTCCAGCTCAAAAAGCTGTGAGGTTATAAGAGATTGCCAGTCCTGATGAGAGGTTTGATAACATAATGCAAAAAGCCTCAAAGCAATGGGAAATATTATGGGTGAATGCCAGTTGTGGGGTCTGTGACCAAACAAGAATGTGTATGTATTGAGCTCAATTTGTACAATTACAGCTTATGTCTCTAATGAAGCATGATCTATTGAAATGAGCAAGCTAAGCCCAGAATGAAGTCATTTTTATTTCTCAGAAAGACTGGAGCACTGCTTATAATGTAGGATCCAAATATTACCTAGTATTTGTAAATCATGTCCATACAGTTTGCCAGGACGTTCAAGTTTGCTATTTGTAGTGAAACAGACAAGTTGTTTGGATTACATTTTTAATGCGTGACATCATGTCTAATCATGAGTCGTCTTTATTAAAGTTGCAGCTTCTACTGTATTCAACTCTAATTGCAGAACTAAACTTGATTATTTTTAGCTATATCCTTATAGGGTTTAATTTTGCTCTTCCAGCACAGCTGACTGTGGTAGGCAGTGACTGCTTCTGCAGTACCTGATGGGAACTTAATGGTGTCACTGTGCATCAGCAGGAGGGGAAGATGGTCACGGCTGCAGCAGTTAGCACACTGGGAAGGGACACTTCTCTTTGTTGACCTGATGTGATGGTGACACCATTAAGTGCACCAAGAGTCCTGTCGCTCACTGGAGACCAAAAGTTTTCTGGGATAGATTTCTTTTTCCTGTCATCAGAGTACAAGAGTAGGAATACCTTTAGTATTTTGAACTGTGAAGGACTCCATCCCATTTCCAGTGCAATTTGCTGCTGACTGGTGTAAAGGACATGGGTTTATTTGTATTCTGAGGTGTTCACCATCTCAGTTTTTCTCAATGTGTTAGAGACTCTTAACCTATTATCTTCTTGTTGACCATTCCTGGTATATGCCCTTAATGAGACCAGCACAGTTTGTGTCTGCACAGAAAATGACTGAGGAACAAGATGGTAAGAGTCCTCACTCCTCTCCTGGTCAAAAGAAACAGCACCTTTCACCAGTTAATCAAGGCTTAGTCATATTTTCAGTTTCGTTTTGACATCGTTATTCCAATTTCATATCAGCTAATTTGTTTTCAGCTCTCTCTTCTGCTCTCCTCCAGATTTTCCTTCTCCCTTTGCCTTGCCTTGCCTTTGGAAGTGAAGAGGCTCTCTGCTGAGAGCCATCCATTTCCGCTCAGCAGACCATGCCGGTGTTCAGACTGTGGTTGCGTTAAGCTTGCTTGGCTTGGCTCAGCAGGGCTTCAGTGGGCTGCAGTAAGGCACAGGAACAATAGAAATGTGCCTAAGGCCTCAGCTGCCAAAACTGTATGACTAGCTAAGTGTTTGCTTCAGAAAACTGTTTCAAGCTTTCCTGGCTTGAAACAGGCTTGAAAACAAAAAAGACTTGAAAATGTGAGCAGCAGCAGTTGTGATTCATGCCAAAAAAGTTGTCTGACCTCAAGCACTGCCATAGTAAACCTGGCCACTGATGCTGCAGGAAGGAGTGGGTGGTCTCTCAGGTGGGGCAGAAGTACCCGATAGGTGCTGCAGATTCATTTCCCCGTCAGTGGGGCTCAGCTACCGCCTCTCAGTACTCTAGCCTCCTCAGCTCCACCGGTGATGGTAAGGCCGGACATTGTGGTGCCTCATACAGTCCTCCCAGCATGCCCCGGTGGCACTGGGGTAACGCTGCTCACAATAAGCTGTTCAGATAGGAGAGCTGGCTTTTCTGTTGTGAGAAGTGAACTAACTCTCAGTGCTGACCTGTCCCTAATCATGTTTAAACATCTGAAGAGCTCTCCTTGACAATTTGGGATTTCAAGTGCCATGTAAATAATTTATAGTCTTCCTTCCACCATGTTATGGTTTCTGTTTTTCTCTTCTTTAAGGAGCTTGAATAAGATTCCAGAACCAGAAAACACCAGGGTACTGATCCACTGTTACCACTCCAAGTTTAGTCCCTACAGTCCCTCTCATGCCTGCATTTTCATCCTATGTGTTCTCTATGACTGTGTTTTTTGCTGCAAACATAAGCCAACTTAAGTCTCCTGTCAGGGGCTCATCAGCCTTCCCACATCCCATATACCAGTTTCTCAGTAGTTGTTACGGCTTGGGTTAGTAGGCTGAACAACGTGACCTGTGATGATTGCCCATGGCCTTTTCACAGTACTGCTCTGCTCACAAAGCCAAATGCATTGTTTTCCCAATAAGTTTCTGAAAAAAAGAACACAGAATCGTGTGTCACAGAAAACTGTGGGAGGAAATGCTGAGGAAGTCCTAACCACAGCACCTGTGGACAAGTGCAACACCCCAAAGAGAAATAGGTCAGCTCTAGTTTTGCAGTACAGCTGCTTGTCTGTGAAAGGCTATGCCAGGTTGCAGTCACTAGGACTACCTCAAGCCTGAAGAAGCTGTCTGCCCCTTTGCAGAATCAAAGGTTCTTACTTCCAGGTGAGTTGTGGAGCAGATGGACATACTGCTTCTGCTCTAGTAGTGGAAAGACTCCCTACCTCCTTGCCAGAGCCCTGAGCAAGTTTCGGGGAACTAAGCTTAAGAGTGTAAATCACAGCTGCAAGGGATGCAGAGTGCAGAACTCATTTCATTGGCCGTTGTTGTTTGAAAATACTTGGCTTATATGTGTAACTCTGCAGCTCTGTCTTGTTCATTCTCATGAAATTTATAGCCAAGCCAGAAAACAGAGTATTTTGAATCATAAAGGATTTCAAATTAAAAAAAAAACAAAACTTTTTTGATGTCCGTGAATTCTATGCTCAAAACAGAAATCTGTGTCACACATACCACAGGAGTGTCATAACTATTGTGTCTGTCTCTATGGAAGCCTTAGGCAGGATAATCATCGACTTTCCAGCCTCTTTTTCAGACTTCTCATGCAATGCATTCATTCACAATTTTATTAATATACTGTATGTAAAGTATGAATTATGCAGTTTTATTGATTGATCCCTATTTAGGTAAGTAAAGAAGTTTAATTGGCAACTTCTGGGACTTATTGGTGATAAAGAAAACACTCTGAGAGCCAGGTCAAAGTTTGTAGTTAAAGGGTCATGTAACCATTAGTGAGGCTGTTTGTTTCTTTCTATTACTAGCTATTAAATTTGTCCCTGTATAGCATCATAATAAAGTTCTTAAATTGTTAAAGTGAAGTTGTTTGAATAAATAAATATCTTAAAAGATTCAAGGCTATTTCTGAAAAGGAAAATAACTCCAGTTTATGAGCAGATAATAAATCAAAGCATTCTGTCAAGTGCTCTTAGTACCATTGTACAGGTAGAGAAACTAAGGTATGCTGAGGTTAAATGATGTTTATGTTGCAGCAGAGGGTAGAGTCAGGGCTGTGTATAATTGGTGTCCTCATTAGTCAGATGGTCTGCTACCTTCAGTCTGTGAATTCATGGTTTGAGTTTCCACTGCAATGGAATAGTTCAATAGTTTTTTAAAAAAGTATGAGAAGATCTAAAGCTCATGTCAGCACATACTCAGAAGACCAGGAAAACACACAGTAGTACTGAGTCAGGCTGGAGTTTAAGTTCTTTTCATATAGTTAAAGCCTAGATTTTTGCCTTGGGTCTGATCCTCCATTAGGCAGAAGTTTAAAATGAATGGGGGAGAAAATCTGGCCTTTAGGCACATGGTTATAATGTAGAGAGATGTACAAAGCACCTTCTTGCTAAATAGTTTTCAGTAGAAAAATGTAAGTAGCACTTCTTAAGTTAGGTGTATATGGGTGATTTTGCACTTATTTTTATCATATTACTCGTGTAGCTTCAGTCAGCACAGTGACTTGTCACACACTTTGTCATGGAGGCAGCTCACAGTTTCACTTTCACAAGATGTCTCCTGGTGCCTAACAGCCTCACAGTGGAATAAAACCTCACAATGGAATAAGTTACTAAAATTAAACAGAGTGCCCCAACCAAATCAAAGGTTGTATTTTGTTAACATCAAGGTTGTTTTAATGTCACCTTTTGTTTTTTTTTTTTTCCAAACACATTGCGGTGAATGGAAGCACGGTGATGCTTACGGTATTTTGGAGGAAGCTGTCTGGGATGCTGCAGGGGTGCTAAAGGGAGTTGTTCTTTACTTGTCTCTTGCCTTACTGTGTTGTCATTGTTCTTCTTTCCCCATCTGTAAGCCGGAGAGAACATTAGGGAATAGTCTTAAGAAAAAATGCTGTCATCTTGATAAAAACTGACACACAAGGTCTAAATAATGATTATTTTGCTGCAAAGTAAATATGTTCTTGTGTCAGAAATATAAATGCAGTTCTTGAATCTACTCTGAACTGCCTTGAATTGCATTCAGGTCAGTTACTGACATAGTAATTTGCAATATTGAGAGTTGAAAGGTACTGCATCATGTAGAGAAGGGAGTGGCAGTAAGTAGAAGTAAAATGTATGTGTGTTCTATAATCTCAAGTCAAAAGTAACACAATAAGGTTTACGGAACCTGTGATGCTGTATATTGCCTGGTATACATAACACTGTTTCAGTGCTGTGCAAGATAAGGAGGTTGGGTGTCTTTTAATAGCACTGTTTTAGTGCACAAGTGTTTTTGTAAAGTACAGCTAATAATTGCTTTGTGCTTTGCATACTTCAAAGAAATTTATACACTTCAAAAAAAATATTTAAAAACAGATGCTGTTCCTGAGCTATGACCACTGTTGTAGTTGAGTTCTCTGAGGTTACCTGGTAGAGAGCAGCAGGATGGAGAGTGATTGTTGAAGTTGTGGGAGTGTCAAAAAAAAAAAAAAGCCAACTTCTGTGTGAGTTGCAGAAAGTGAATATATGGTGACTGCAGTATGGTGTTAACGCTGCATCTGGCATAGACAGGATTATTTTCAATGAGTCTACATGAGTTATATATATATCATGATGGGTTAAGTAAGTGGTGCTGGGAAAATTATTGTGATTTTAGTACAGAAAGTCCTGAGTTTATTTTGACCCTGTTAAAAATAAACATACCTAAGCATCGTGGTATTTCAATCTGAAAACACCTGAAATTGGTGAGTGCTTGAACTCTGCCTGACCTAAGTAATTGAAAATCACCACTTTGATTACTGATGTATCTAGTCATATTACTCTAATTGTTTTTTTTACATGTCACAAAAATAGAACAGCTTGGGGATTGGGCATTTTCTGTTGAAGAGTTCCTGCACTGGACCACCAGCCCCCTCAGGGAAGAGCAGTGCACAGATGGGAATGTCACTCCCTTAAGCAAGGGGAATATTTAGCACCTGTGCTAAATACTTCTTTTTTCCTCAGCAGAACTAAATGCCAAAATTGCATCAGAAAGGGGCAATGGGAGAAGGAGTTGAAGTACGTCTTCACTGGGGATTAGCCTGGTTAGATTGACAGATCTCAATTTTACATAAGCTAGGCAACACCTGCAGAAAATACTTTTACCTGTGTTCCTTTTACAGGTCAATCTTGCAGAAAAACCTTACCAGACCTCTCCCACCACCACTCTTTTAAATTTCTGTATAACAAAATAATTTCCTCCCTTCCACTCAAGTCATTATTTCTCTCCTTCCCTGAAAGCAGTTTATTGAGAACATGTCTTGGCAGAAAACCAGAAGGTTTATGAAACTGCCTAGAAAGAGGGTTTTACAGATGCTGCTCACTGGTGTTTTCTTACTTTAGATTTGGTAGCTTTCTTGATTGCTTTTATAGCCTAGGAATATCATTGCTGGGCATGTGAAACTAGTGAGAATTAAGTCAATGAAAAAATGGATTCGATCCTTTTTGATTTCCTGACAGAAATCACTGTTACAATAGATGTTAAAAAAATATATATATATATATATATTAAATATCTACATATGTGATTGCTTATAGTATTTGGTTAAAAATGTGATGCTTCAGCTCTCTCTCTGAGTTAGTTAGTCAGGCAATTGAATGAGAGTTACAGACGCAAAAGCACTTAGCGAGCGAATAACCTTACTCAGAAGAACCCCTTCAATACCACTGAATGTGTGTGTTAAGTTGGTAAAATGGATGAAACAACAGTAGTGATAATAAATACAAAACCAGATCATGTGCTCTTGTCTTGAGATTTGAAAAGAAAGAAGAAAAGCTGTAAAGAAAAATAAGTGATAGAATGAAGAGCTTAATTATTAGTCATCTGTGTATTTCTAAGAAGAAAAAAGCAATGTTCTTATTACTTCACCCAATAGCTGGTTTATTCCTTTTACTTCATGAAAATATGGTTCACATATTTTGGGTCTCTGCCACCAAACCACAGGCTGTTCTATGGTTTGCACTAGATTTTGGATGACTGACAAAACTCGCTGAAAAACAAGTGCTATTTGTTTTCCTGTGCCTAGTATTTAACGGGAAATCAGGAGGCTAAATTTCCAATCACTTGTTAAGCAGACACAGATGTGAACAGAGCGCTCTGCTAGGAGAAGAGTGAGGAAGGATAGGAAATGCATGAGTAGTGATAAATTTGGTATAAATAGTGACCTTTCACTATTCAAAGTAAAATGCTGTAGATTTTCAGTGTTGTGTAACAGTGTGAAGAGGAATTTAAAAGGACGTTTACATTTCTATAGAACCCTGGGTTTGTTTTTTGCTTAAATCTTCATCATTCTACTCAGAAGCTGGAAATAATCCTGTAGTTGCCCTTTTCCACTTGGCAGAGTTCATATTCCCCCTTCCCCTCCCCACACCATTTCCTTGCCTTTTGAAAGAATGTGAAAATAACATTAAGTGTCTAATTAAAAGCAGTGTTTAGTAAACAGTAACTTTTATTATGCTTTTCATAATAGCAAATTTCCCTAGAGACTTTGTCATGTGGCCTGATTCACCCCCTTACAAAATCCTGCTTTTCTAGTCTATATAACTGGTTTACTCCCAGATATATCAGGGGACTCAGGCTACATCTGGTGGTGGTTCGTCTGTTCTTGGCCTTTGATTGGAAGGATTTTGTCAGAAGTAGGGATGGCAGAAAATGACAGGGTGGTAAGTACATGTTTGCAAGTGATGCATTGTCTGCATTTAGTAAAATGAATTTAAGAGTACAATAACCCTAGTAAGGCATCTTTAAATACCTAGCTTTTTTTTTCATTCAAAGCTTGCTTCATGAAGGTGTTACAGAATAGAAATGGTATTTTTGGCTTATGAAGCAAGATATAGTTCAAGGCAAAAAGTCTATATGTGTAGTGTGATGTCCCAAAACAGGGAACTTTTACAATATGGAAGTGTCTTTTGCTTTCAGTGCAAAGCACTTTTATTTGGGCAGAAGTATTTCGAAATTCCCACTTGCTGGTAAACTTCAGAAGAAGCAAGGCGGGTCTGTGTGCCTTAGTTTCTCCTTTCACGAGATGCTCAAGTCCTGCACTTTTTTTGGAGCTTGGTTTGCTGAGAGTATCACATAGTTCATGTTAGATCCTTTCCTGTCCCAGGTGATTTAAACCATCTTTCTCAGACTTCATTGCTTTACGTTAAACCAAGTTGCAAGAGTAAGGAAAGAAATAATATTCTGGCATTTAGAGATCGGAGTGGGTTCCTGGACCCAGGCTGAAGTGTCTGGAGCAGGTATCTGTGCTGGTCTCATCTCTTCCGTATTGTCATGGCACCTTCCCATCTTCACTTGCTTCAGTAAATGGGGGGTTTAGCTAGTGGAAGTTTACAGAAGCAAGCAGCAGATTTTGGCAGACTACTAGTGTTAGTGATGTGGAGGAGATAAATCACAACAGGTTGTGTTACTGAGTCACTGATTCCAGTGGAAACTATAGCTGCAGTTGCATAGATATGCTTTAATTCTCCCCTTCTCTCCTTCCACTAAATTAAATCTAACTTGAAACAGAATTCTAGAAAAAACTTCTGCTACCTTATTTTGTTCAGATCAACTCAATGTGTTGAATCTAGTAAGATGACGTAAGATTAATGTGAGGTGAGCGAACAATTACCTGTGTATGATTAAACTCCTGCTGAGCCCTAAACTTTGGGGACAGATTTCCCCTTCATGTGACTTTTTTTTTTTCCTTTTTATCATTCTAATAACTGTTCCCATGGGGCTTTTGAAAGTTGCACTTGCTTTGACGTGGTTTCAACTTTGATGGAAAATCCCAGGATTTTCTTTCTAGATGCATATGATCCTACAAGGTTCTGTGTTCATCCCGAGAAAGTGTTGAGTAGCCTTAATACCTATCAAGATCTTTGATTGTTGGTGAACTCAGCATCTCCTAAGAAGTAGAATTAAAATATGTAGATAAGATAATACTGATTCTTTCACACGTTTTAAAAAAAAAATGTGAAAAATGGAAGCGGGATTTTGTGATGACTGTAAGTGGTCTTGAGAACACTAAACTGAAAATGAAAAATGAACACTAAACTGAAAATGAAAAAATTTACTACTGCCTGAAAGCATCTTATTTCTGTGGCTGGTAGGGAATATGCAAAGCTGATAGATGATTGGCAAACGTGCAGCATGTTGGTGTTGCATCTTATTTCAAAAACAGCATGTCTCTTAGCCACTCACCAAAGAGAATTGTTCTCTTGGTGATTATTGTATGCTGCATACGAAATTTTGAACAATAAAGGAAATATTTTTGAGTTTCAGAGTACCTTATATTTCTTCGTTCATGGCTTTACTTTTCCTCTGTAAGGGGACCAACGCCTATCAAAGTATGTTATCAAACCCCTGGCTGAGTCTCAACTCCATGTGGGCTTCTCTGAAAGTTGGTTCAAGTTTTTTAGTTCTGTTCTGAGCAGATTTACTCCTTTTCTACATGTTCTGCCACACGTCTGACACTATATAAAATATGAAGGGTGCTGCTTTTCTTCTGCTGATTTGTTTGCCTCAGTCTCTACATTACGGATGGCTTTGTTGGTCACATGTGCTGTGAGGGGCTGTTGCTGTGAGGAGAGGGATTGATTCATGCTGTGGACACTTAACTTTCTATTCTGAGTCATCTCCCAAAGGTGCCTACCTCTTTCTCAAGGCTAAATTATGGGCTTGCTTCCTACTTGGGTGTTCTGAATTACAACTACATTAAATACTTAAAATGTCATAAAGCAAACAAAGTAAATATCCCCAATGGATCAGGTTCAAAGAAAAAAAAAAAAAAGTAGTGGAGCTTTAAAAAGAGAGAAGGAAATAGGTAAAATAAGAAACAGAAGACGCTATTTTGAGTGTGTGCAGGGCTCATGCTCACCAGTGTATATACTTGAGATGATTTACGGTTGGTTCTGAGAGGTGTTCCTTCTGAGGAACAGTAACTTGCACAATCCGGCACTGTTGCCAGGTAGCTGATGTCCTGAAGTACCATGGCAGCATTGCAAGAGCAATTTCTGTGAAACTGGCAAGCTTTCTTAAGAGATGCTTAAAGGTATTTCTTTTTTCAGGATGAGGGATATGTTTCCTTGTTTCTGTACAGTGCAAAGAAAATTGCAATCCGTATTTCCTCCGGTGGTCAGCAGGCTACATCTGAGTAGCAGCGTATGTAATCAAAATATGTTCTTAAACATGTTTTGTTCCTTGATAGAATGCTCACATCTTTGGTAGCAAATTTGCACGATACTGCACCTGATCCTCGTTCCCTCCGACTGCGGAGCCTTTTGAACTGCATTCCTCACTGGTTAGTGTTCGTGGTCGGTATCTTTTGGGCCTGCAGACTGATTTTCCACGTCAGGTTTGGAAGTTCCTCATTTAGCCTCAGCAATGTGGCAAGCATGTAGATGACCTCAGTAGCAGGGGATGTTTTCTGGTGCAGTCATCTTTAATGCCCTCACAACAACAGGAAGAAATAGAGCTGGGGCACTTTTTCCACTCTGCAACCTCTGAAAGTAACCACTGAAGGAGATGAAGTAAGGAGATACGAGTGCATGTGGCAGCAGTGTCTTAATCACCCAGTAGGCTGTGTAATGAGTGCTCATGTAAGAATTGTTGACATATTTCTAAATATATAAGACATTCCTTGGTTTGAATGCTCTGACTGGCATGTGCTAAGTACTTCAAAGAGAGCTGCTTTTGGTTTGTTCTGAACAGTAAGTAGTTAATGTTCAAGGCAGGTGTTGAAACAGTGATGGTTGCCTTTTTTGGAAGAGTCTGTTGAATTCTTTCCAGAAAAAATAACGTGCTTGGCTCACTTAACCTTGCCTTAGGTCCATGTAGTAAAAATCCTAACACTGGCAGGAACAGCAGAACTCTGCACTCCTTTTAAAAACGTGGCAGTGGAACCACCATTTCTAATAGACTACAGTATGTGATTAAAGAATGAATGGTGATAAGTTTTGTGTTTATTTAAAGATGTTTACTGTATGATCATTAGTTGAGGATGTTTGTGCCAGACTTTTTGGTGATTCTGCTTTCTGTCTGTCAGTTCCTCCCTAGTAAGACTCAGAAACTTTGGGGTTCATTGGTAGGATCTGTCCTGCAGGAAGACATTTGTCATGCAACAGAATGATGCAAAATGTTTTCAAGTTTTAATTAGTAATAAATGGAAAACCAAGTGTTTTCTGAGGAAGAAACCTGTTGTTAACAGACATTTAAGTACTAAATAGAAAATGCAGTGAAAATGTGTTATTGCAAGCAAATTCATTTCTTTAGTCAATATTTAGAAGTATTAATATTTTCTCTCACGTTTTCCTCAAACGTCTTCAAGGGTTATCCTGATAATTATTTTCTCTGATACTGACCTTAAAAAATACTAGGAACATTATGAAATTGTGTAAATTAAAAGCAATTGCTGTAGTTCTTAAATGCACAGTAGTATTTTTGAGGTAGTTAAGGAGTTTTGGTTCCTGAGAGTGGAATGCCAGCATCTATTCAATACCCCTGCAGAATAATAACTGATCAAGTCCTTAAATCCTGCAATTTTATACACAGGGAATTCTTCGTGTTAGGCCAGGGCTCTACAAACATGCCCCATGTGTCTTGGATACAAAAGACAGCATAGCTAAGAGGTGCTAAGGCTGTGCACACTAAAATCCAACGCTAAGAGCTTTGTAGAAATGCCCCATAAAAACAAACCATGGCGCAGCTGCTTCTAAGTAGTGGAATTACGAAGTGCATGCTATTTGCTAAATGCTACTTTTTAAAGATAAATGTGTTGCTATCTTTTCCTAATATTGTAGGAAAAATTCCTAGAAAATCCTAGATTTTATGTCAGAGTTTGCTTTCTTATTTGGGAAGTATGGTAATGTGGTGTATTCTGTGTTACACTAAATGAAGACTTTTTTAATTTAAAGGAAATGTTTTTTGGTAGTCGTATGAAAAAACGACAAATAAGGAAGATCATTCTGAATTGAAAAAGATGTTAGTTTAAACTTTGTAAACTATTCTGGCAAAAGCGTAAAGGATTCTTAAGCTGTTTTTTGGTGACAGGTTTGATCAAATTGAACTCTGTGAATTACATGGGTCTTCTCTTAGAAGAGAGCATGTGATATGTGCATTATAAATGCTAACATAATAGCTGGAGGCATGGGGAAGAACTTCTGAAATTCTTTCCATGTGCCAAAGGGTGTAATTTATATGTCTACTTTGATAAATATTTGTATGTGCTAAACAAACTGATATAGAACACCATGAAATAGTGCTGTGAAGTGAACAATAGCTCCAGGGAAGATAATGGTTGGTTGCTGTTAGTTAATTTTATCTAATTGGAAAATGACCTCGGATAATCTGTTTCAATAATTGCTATTGATAGATTATGTTGTTTACAAGGTTAGAGAGATACTTATGACCATTATCCTGCTATAGCACGTAAATAATTTTCAGGATGGGTTGGAAATTGTTAGAATGCATTTTTCACTCTTCCAGTCATCAGCATGAGTAGTTTTGGATTTTCAGTTCAAGGAAAAAATATGCTTTTCCACCAAAGAAATATGGTTTAGTAGAAAGGTAGGCTGGGATCCAGTAGAAAGTCTTGACATCACAACAATATGCGTTAGTGTGGGTATATTCTCTTGCTCCAGGCTTCTGTCTGACTTGTGCTCTGGTGCAAGACCTGATATATTCTATATTTTGACTATTTTAAGCAATATTTTAGTTTTTCTGGTCAAGACCTGAGTTAATACAACCTATTTATAATGATTTTTCTAAAGGTGTAAGTCATCTGCTTTTAGTCATCAGACCAAAGCATTTTTTTTTCTTACTGTAAGTAAAGCAACAGTAAATATTTCCTTTTCTTAGTCTTTTTCTTTCCTTTCTCTCTGTTGATCTTTTCGCTGAGCTTTAACTCATGTTCTTTCTGATACGGGAGTGACTTCAGTAGTTCCCAGGTTTATGGAGCTTCACATACTTCTCTCCCTTCAGTTACTTGGACCATGTTGTTCTTACTCCCTCCTGTTTCCCCATTGTCTTCTAACCCCTCTCCCCCACCCCTACCCTCTGCAGCATCGTTGTACCTGAGAGTGGCTCAGAGCCCCCCTTTATTCAGCTGCCATGTACACTCCAGCCGGGCCAATAAGTTGGGTACACTGCTGTCTAAAACAGCTACATTAAAAAAAAAAAATCTGAAAAAGAATCATTATGCAGATGTTAAAACACATGAAGTTTAGGCATTGTTGGAAGCTGTAATCGCTTTCAGTGAATGCATTTGGGTGTGCCAAATTACATTGCTTTAGCAGGCTACCTGTCTGTGCAGATAAATGTACCACATTAAAAATATGTTTTTATTCCCATCAGGTGTCTTTAGGTTCCGTTGTTCGGTTTGAGAAGGGAAATTTCTCTTTGTCAGCAGAAACGGAAGAAAAGCGTTTTCCTGAGAAAAATGAACATCTGCTACAGTGGGCCCAGAAGGAATATGGAGCAGTAACATCTTTCACCGAACTCAAAATATCAAGAAACATCTATATTAAAGTAGGAGAAGGTAAAAAACAAACAAAAAAAACCCCACAGAATTGATTGGCACTTCTAGATGTTGAGAATAAGTCTCATTGTAGTAGTATTTTGCAATTTTTTTATTCTGATCATTAAGCATACCGCTCACTTCCCAAAAGATGTGTTACGAAAGGGAGAGGCAGAGAAATAAGAGCAAGTCAAAAGACCAGATGTTGGATTTAGGCAGCTTTTAATGGTTTGTGGTGCCATAATTTTATGTTCATAAATGCAGTTGCAAAATCATTGGTCAGAATCTTGCAGGAGTCAAATCTTCACCTTTTAAAAGGAATAAACTACTCATGGTGATTGTTCGGGTGCCTTCACATAAAGAACTGAAGTGGAGAACCTGAGGTAGGGGGCTATTTCTGGAAAGACCTGAGCTATATTTTTTTTCAGTATCTCCTTGTATAAGGATCCAGAATACTTTGAGCAGAGAATTATTGTCTTCCTCATGAAGGTAAGTCGCCCCAGTCTGATGTCCTTGTGTATTTTCACCCCGAGGAACAAGATTTCCTGTCCCTCTGTGATGCATGCCAGATTCATCAGGTGGCTAAGGGGAGGTGGGGGAGGACTCCAACTCCCCAGGATTTCACAGGCCCATATTGGGGCAGGGCTTTGGCTGTAGCTGTGTAGCTGAGCAATATAAAATATGAGTCTGTGCAGTACTGTCTGGCTTGTGCTTAGCCTCAGCTGGCTGCTGGTCACATAATGTATCATCTGCAGGGGAGTTGCACCTGAGCTGTTCTTAAGCCATGGATAACTAACATAAGAGCCATGGCTCTTCTCTTCACTGTGTTCTTGGAGCAAAGCTGTCAGTTCAGGAGGGTTTTATATGCTACTTATCTCTATTCAAGTTTGTTTTCTGGAAAATACATAGTTAGCAAAAGGAATATATTAGGGAGAGCAGACTTTCCTTATAGTGCAAGATGATGGGGGTTGAAGTTTGCTTTATCGCAGATATGGGATGTTTTACGATTCCAGTGTACGTTACTTAATGGCCTGTTTCAGTGCTCTTTTAGTTCTTTGAAGATGTTGTTCAAATCCAGGCTATCCCAAAAGCATTGAAAATAAAGGCTGGTAAAAGTGAACTGGAACTGTTCTGAACTGTTTTGTACTGCAGCTAGGGGTCCAGCTGCTTTGAAATAGTAGGAATCAGTAGAACATTTCAGCAACACCCAGCAAGTATTGGGGGGTTCAGCATTTACTAGTACCAGTGGCCTGTCTAATTTAGTGGCACGTCAGTAATATTTCTAGAGAAACTCCTGCATAGCTGAACTAGTTGGCTACAAAAAAAAAAAAAGGCACCCAAAACCTTCTGTGGAGAGAACTTTTATTCCTAACCACCTGTATATGATCATTTGATTTCCTGAAGCATGAGGCTTGCCCCCCAAAACTGGAACATGGCTGTGTTGGTTTTATCCAAAGACCTGCCAAATTTGTACAGGATTCCCCTGTGTGATTTTTGTTCTACTTGGCACCAATCTTGTATTTTAATGCCAGAAGATCATTCAGAAATATATTTACTAGCTTATTAAAGTGCTCTTGGAACATTTATATGGGAGTAGTGGTCTCTGTGTTGCAGGGATGAACATTTAATTAGATGCATCAAAAAACAGATAAAAGAGTTTGTTGATTTGCAAATCTCCAGTCAAAGTAGCTAAACATCTAAGAGTTTTGCATCATTTTTAGAATGTTTTAAAACACAATTTAATTAGGAGTTAAGTATACAAAATGGAACTTGGCAAGTAACCAAAATAGACAGTTTCTGAGAAGACTCCTACAAACTAGCTCAACTGTAACCATATTTGATTTTGATTTAAATTCTTGGCAGAAGAAGTAATGTGTGTGTGCGTGTGGGGGAATTATGCATGTGTTCAGGGGTGGGGAGGGGGTCAATTCTTGAACTGCAGCAGTCATGCAAGAAATTCTATGAAAAACACATGGGACGTGGACCTGTTCTGCTTCTCTGCTGAGCGAGTAATAGAATCACTAGCACACAAACCACAGTGTATGCTGATGGACATTTCAGGCTTTTCCTACAAAAGTCACACTACTCACGTGCTTCAGTCAGGTGCCCTCAGCTGCCAGTCTGTGAATCACAGCTAGTGTTACTCATTTATAGGAGGCTGCATGAAGTCATTCCTTGCTATATGACTGATACAGATTTTAATGGCAGTATTAACTTAATTATCTACATTTCATCTTTACTTAAGTTAGAAAAATCTGAAACTGGAAGATCTAACATTTTAGAGGTTGAGGCTTTAGCTGAATACAGCAAAAACAAAATTCAAACCAGAGGACAAAGAAAAATCTGAAGAAGGATGGTCTTTCATAGAATAAAACTGCTTCTGATGCTATGAGTCTCTGAAATCAGTTTTGAAGCTACAAATGAAAGGCAGCTGAGTATGCGATGGAAGCCTATCAAAACTGAGTCAGGGCCAGGTTTATCTGAGTCTTGGTGACTGCATCCATCAAGAGCATGAGTGTGGCTGATTGATCACTGTGGGGATGGTAAGCACAGTGGAAACAAACAGGCCAGAATGAGGGTTTTGAGCCAGTAGGCACACGAAGTGGGGGTCTCGTTCTTGCTTTGATTTGTGTAGTAAAGGAGGTGGCAAAGTGATAGCCATGATAATTGCTATCAGGTTCTAGAAAGCTGGACTGCTTATAGTGAAAGTTATGTTAGTACACATTTTTCAGTAGGAAAGTGAGTTAATCCCTCATGCCTTGATAACATGATTATCCAGGTCAGGAAGACTTATCAGTTAGCTAAATGTTACCTAATGCATCCAGTACCACCAATCTAAATCCAGGGCAGATGTGCTAGCCTGGAGGGAGCTTATTTTCAACACATTTCTAAATAAGAAAAAAAGTCAACCATAACAATAACGAGGCTGAAAAAATACTCCATGTACAATCTGTTTACAAACTGTAACACTGTGTGTGCTTCTGTCCTGGCAGAAGTTGAAACTTCAGTCCTGACTCTGAATTTGTACCCTGTACACAGTAATGCACGTGTCCTGCACACAGACTTGCTGGGTTTAATACTTGTAGGTTAGTGGTTCATGCTGTCCTTTGGTGGTTTGTCCGGCTGTTGCTCCAGCTCACTGCTCCAGGGTGAGTACTAGTAGGAGCTTCCAACCTCCATACAAAGACTGCAGCCGGTTTCCTTTTTTTTAAGGCAGTGCCATTTGAAAGTTGGGATGCTGATCTTCTTCGTGCTAAAGGTTAGTAAACTGCAAAAAACATGTGAAAAAGCCCTGCCATCTGAGTGGCAGTGGAAAATCCCAGACATCTTGCTCATCCCCAGCTTAGACTTTTGAAAGGCAAGCTCTGCTTGGATGGGATTTTTATTGCTGAATTAAGCTGCTGTTGCCAAGGGAGCCTGTCTTGGAGAGTGTCACCCGATTAACAGCTCTCATTTGCACAAAAATCTCACAAGTTTAAGCTGGGATACTCAAGTTTTATCCAGTTTAGCCAAGAACCTGTGAGTGACACCTAATTTGTACAGAAGAGAGCAGACTGTATCTGTCCTCCTCTTTAAAATGGAGGTGCTGCCCACAGAAACTACAGCTCCCAGTGTGCAATACTGTCTTTAATTGGAGCAGCCTGCGAGCACTGGAGGGAAAGGTGGGGCCAGCTGCTGCATGTGGCTGCACCGCCTGCCTTCTGGCAAGCAGGGCTCCCCAGTTTCTGCATCTGCTCACCTGATGTTATTCCAGGAGAACTTCATGTTGGTAGTCTTCTGAGATTAGAGGTATAGGGTCCATAAATTGGCTGTTTGCTGACTGTTTTAATAAGCTTTTTGATTGATTGCAAACACCTGCAGTACCTTTCTAAAGTAAGTAAACATCTCTGAAGTGAAGAAAGAAGAAGAAGAAGAAGAAAAGTGTAGTGACCAAAGAAAGAAATGGATCTCCTTTTCTTTTCTGTTACAACCCAGAATTTGGTAACTGGCTGACAAGAGTAAATTCATTTTGGTGAAGGTGTGTGTTGGGGGGGGAAGTAAGTGTGTACGTGAAGTAGCCAGTGACAGAGTTAAAATGAGCTGCAGAAGAAAAGCATGCTGTAGAGTGGGGGCCCAGGCTGGGGTGTCTCGGCACTGGTGGCGGCGAGAGCAGCGGTTCCTTGAGAGCTCCAGAGATGTTGCGTGGAAGTGCCAGGAGCAGGAGTCAAGCTCTTTGCAATGACTAATGATAGCACATGTGGTAATTATCAACAAACTGCTTGGAGGCTAGTATTTTATAGCTTGGACTGTGTTGCAGCATGGCAACTGAGAGGCAAATATATATTATCTATGCATGTGTAAGTATGTAGATATATATAAATTCAAGTTCAGTATAGATTGTTTGGGATTGCTTTCCATTCTCTGCTGTTGTGGGAGGAGTTGGCAGAACTGCAGCTGCATTCAGGGCTGATCTGACAGGGCACGCACCAGATGTTAGAGGAGTGCTTTGCTTGGGCAATAGGAATCATTACAGTCTCATACAGCTTTTGCAGGTTCTGTACAAAAGACAGCAAGGTTAATATTCAAAGACTACCTTGTTTAAAATCAGGAGAAGAAACTTTCCCAACTGTTTCCATTGTAGCTGGGGTCACAGGAGTCCCTGGTCTCTGAAAAGTTGTGTACCACATGCAAATGCACTTCAGGGATGGCAGTTAAGCTCAAATTTAGGGAGCAAATGCAAACAGTGATCTCAACTCAGTTTCTAGAAGTTTGTCCACAGCTTTATATGCATAATGCATTACATTTGTTGTAACTTTTTTCTATCTTGCTACTGATCTTAATAGGAAGACCTTCTTTGTAAAGCAGAGGTCAAAGAGGCAACAGTTTGGAATCTGTTCTTACAAGACTTTGTCTTGAGCATGATACTTAGTCTTTCTGTGTATTATGATAATTCATATGTAAAGCTATCTCAGAAATACAAACTATTTTTGTTTTTCAATGGAAATACTGTTTCTTGAAGTGCAGTAACACAGGCTGTGCATGAGAACCTCATACCAAATTACTATTTTTTCTGTTTTGCTTTGTACAGTAATTAATGCACGTCATCAGCTAGTCAGTTAAAACCAAAAGAGAGATTATCTACTGTAGAATTTCTGCGCTTCAGTTACGGGTATTATGATTAGACTTCATTAACATCAACAATTTATTTCATCCTTTTCTTGCTATATTCAATTTTCCATGCACAGAAGAACTGCAGTATTTCTAGACAACACTGATTCTGACTACACAAAATGTAGGAAAATACACTGAGTAGAGAAATGGAAAATAATTTCTGTGATCTTTTAAAAATGGCAAGTTTACAATAACTAGAAAAAACATTTTCTGAAGGGAGGAGTTGAACATAGAAGTTTTCTATTAGTTAAAAATATTTCTTTTGAAATTAAATATGCAAGGAACAAATTAAATGTATTTTATTCATTTTGAAAAATACTTCAGTATTGTTTTCAGATTTCTCTTAGAGTGGAGGAGGGAGTACTTTCATTAACTATTTAAATCCATAGTTTAGAAGTTACATCAAAGGTGTGCTATGTTTTTGCAACAGTGTTCTACCTTTCAACATTATGTTGATTTCTCCTAAGTACTTATGATGGGTAATAGGCATACCTTTTGGCCTAGAGATCTACATGATAAAATACAGTACTGCACTGAAGTAGATGCTATATATACACGAAAGTTGATATTTATGTATGAAGCTTTTCTTTCTTTTTTTTTCTTTTCCTCCAGATCAAGTTTTTCCTCCCTCATGTAACATAGAAAAGAATTTTCTGTCTTTAAATTACCTTGCGGGATACCTACAACCAAAGACAGCAGAGGGATGCCTTATGTCTAACTTAGTCCAAGAAAGGGAAGTTCATATCATTGAGCTAATCACTCCAAATTCCAATCCATACAGGTAAAGTATCCTCTGAAATCTGTCTGAAATCACAGCTAAGGATTTCATCTGTCTATTAAAAATCAAATGAAGGTAGTCATTTCATCATTTCAAGATGAGCTTGGACCTTAGTACTTTACCTTATGTAGAAACTAGTTCTTCAGTATGTAAAGATTTTGGATTCTGCTTCATGATTCCAGGATTTTTCTGGACAAGACTGTAAAGCACAGTTTTTATGGACTGTATCCTGCCCTCTTGTAGACTGAAATCTTGCTCAGCAAGTTGAAGTTTTCCAAGGCTAAGGTGTATAAGGGAATACGAATAAGTGCAGAATCTGACAGAGATTAAGATGAGCCCACTGTATGCAGAGGCGAGAGAGGGGTTAAAAATAATCTTGACCTGTCACAGGTAGTGATGACTGGCAGCAAAGCCAAGGGCACTGGTTCCCAAACAGTGGTCCAGAGGTCATAAGTGATTTGTGGTCCATGGTAGATGTTTCACAGTCTGCAGAATCATACCAGTGTTTTCTGTAATGTTTCTAGTTGAGTTTAAGGGATAGCTTGATCATCTTTAAGAAAATCTATAAGAAAAAGGGTTGACAGCAGTCCACTGATTGAAAAGGTTTATAAATAGTGGTTAGGGAAGATTATTTAACTTTGCGTTATTAGGGTTATCTAAGTTGTCAAAGGTACAGAAAACTTCAGAGGTATGACATTTAAAACATTCACCCTTTTGCCTGTCTCTCATAGGTCTTAGTGGGAGCACATAACCTAGGGTTTGCTTCAGGTGATCACACCTGAAAAAGCCCTTCATAAGTGCCGAGTCTTGTTGCTAGAACAGAAATTTGTCATGAAACTTAGATGTTTTTCCTTCTTACAAGAAGAAAACTACAATTTTGTCAGAGATGAGGTAGAATTAAAATCCTGTCTGCTCACTGCAGACACTGACTTTCCAGCATTGTCTGCTTCTGCTCCTCATGCATTACATTCAAGCACATCCCATCCCTAATCAGGAAATCAAACAGGGAGACAGAGGTGGGAGGAGGGGTCTTTACAAGGAGGCTAATTATCTCATTACAAGATGCTGAATCCAGAGCCTGAAAATGCTGTCTTGTTTAGCAACCTTGGTAAGGTTGCTAAGTAAGAAAGTGCTAAGGTGTGGTGGAAGGTGAGCAGGTAAGTCCAAATGGTTTGCCTGTGTGTGGCAGTGGGTAGCAGCCCCATCTTCAGTAGAGCTGTTGGTTTGCATCAGCATCACTGTAAGTCCCTTGCAGTGTTACGCAATGAAGAAAGCCCAGTTTCCAGCCCTCTGGGCTTTTGACTTTGGCTGAGAATGCATGATAGGAATTTGTTTTTCAGATGATAACGCTGCAAAATGTTTAAATGTTACAATAGTAAAAGAAAAAAAAAAAAGACAATGAGTATGTTAAATTTCTGCTTGCTTCATTCTTGGCTATATTATCCACAGCCTTCTTAACAAAGTTTATCCACATAGAAACATAAAGAAGCCAAGCTGAATGTTTGTAAAGCTACAGGAGATGAAACAAAAGGTCCCAAGATACTAAATCTCAATGCAGAATATTAGTTGAAACCTGATATTTGGAGATGAGCACATTGTTATGACATATGTCCCTGTAAGATGATCTAGAAATAAAGGTTTTTCTTTTGAATTAATATTTTGCATGATGAGATGTTATTGCTCTACTTATTTTTACTGAAGTCTTGAAAATCTGGATAGTGTTCATCTATTTTCCAGAAATCAGTAGGCTGTACATCTGTTTTCTTTTCTTTTCGAAGTAAGTATATATCCAGAAGTATTGGAAACTAAATATGATGGCTTAATTCCTCAACACACACAAGATCCTAAGCAAAGTAATTTCCACAATTTAACTGCATAGGCAGAGACTTTGCCCGATATAGTATTTGTGCGGTTTTTGGTATTAACTTGCTTAATTTGTCTTTTTGCTTTTTTTTTAAGGTGGTATTTTGAGCTTTAATACAGTTATACCCAGAGAAAACCGAAACAGCTATATTTAGGCATGGTTGCAGTGAAATACGAAAACAATATTTACTGTATAAAGCAAGCTGCTAGTCATATAACTATCCTACTCCAAATAATAGCTGAAATGAGTAGCACACTTACTGTAAACAAAGAAACAAAAAATATTATTTGTCTAAAAAGTATTTGTGTCTATTGTTACGCAAAATCATTTAAGAGTATGTGGAATAACAATCTGTTTTGCACATGTCGTGTTGTCTGGGATAATCTCCAGCATTTTAATAATCTGGCCAGACAGTGGAAACATGATGGATTGGAAGAAGGTTGATAGCTGAAAATTTCTGGCATTCTGGTCTTACTTTCTCTCTATTTTCCACATACAGTGCTTTCCAGGTGGATATAATCGTTGACATTAAACCATCTCAACCAGGCGCCAAACTTGTCAGAGACGTCGTACTTATCCTCAAGTGTAAAAAATCTGTCAATTGGGTTATCAAGTCGCATGATGTCCAGGGAAAGCTGGAAGTGATTGTAAGTTAAGGCACCTTTATTTTTTGAGATATCATACTGCAACAGTATAGAATCCATTTGAACATGATGTAGTACTAGCCCATATTGATTTTTGAATGTGTTCTTAGCTGCCTTTTTTTTTTTTTTTTGAATTATTACTACATTTCAAAGAGTAAATACGGAAAACTATATGTATTTTTTCCTCCTCTACATACTGACCAACACATCACAGGAGTCAGGTGGTTAGTGCAAGGATTTAGGGTCCGTCTTCCTGACTTTTGTTGAAGTACCTTAAACATTGAACTGGATCTTCATCTCCCTTCTTGCTGTTACTGTGGTGAGTGGATCTACAGGTTTATCTCAGAAGTTGGAAAGATGCCTGTGAATTGAGAATGGATAATTCTAGATACAAGTTATACACCCACATTGCTTTGCAAGTTGGAAACTGCTTTGCTCCTTCCTTGTGATTCTAGTGGTCTCCAGCCTTCTCCCTGACAATATTTCTGTCCCCAGCAAGTGTTTGGTCAAATTGACCCTCACCTCTGCTCAGACCACAAATAATAGGTTTTAAAAAAATTAAAAGCAGGGTCTGTAAAGCTAAGCCTTTGAAACCATACTTACACATAATTCGAAGCTCTGATGCAAAATGATTTTTGGCACAGGTTCTGTGGCTCAACACCATTCTACTAAGAAAATGCATTTTCCCTTTTTTTGAGGGGGGAAAAAAAACAGTAGAAATTTGATCTCACAGCCTATAAATGCATGGTTTATTTCTCTTAAGTGATCAGTTGGGTGCATGGTAAAGTTGATCTTAATCTTGGCTCAGGACCAGCCAGTGGCCTACTGATGAACAGTTTTTCAGTAACCAAGATACACTTTCAAACTCCAGCTATCTGTATTTATAAGAATTTTACTATGCTTATTAGCTTTCTCCATTTAAAGCGTGCAGGGCAACACTGACAGGATCCAAAGGCTGCTTGATCTAAATCTGCATACCACTCTGTTAGAATTTGACACTTGGTTTTGAGAACGAGGGATTTAAAAGGATACAAATGATGGTGTTGCTCAGAAGATTGTCTGAAAATTATTTTCTAGCGTTGATGATGAAATTCCTTTCTGTCCCTGGTGCATCGTTATCTTATGGACAGGAAAGGATATTCTGGTTATTCTATAGGTCCTAACTAACCAGACCTAAAAGAGAGAGGTCAAAGTTAGTTGCCCAGGATTAGCACACTTCTAAGTAGAAGAGCAAAACACAATGGTGGACTTGAAATTTTCATTCTGGATTATTGCACAAAATTCATCCCTGTATATTTAGACCTCTTAGCCAGTGGTTTGTTGGTCTGCTTTCATAGGACAGAAAACTGTGCATTAGTTCACTTCATGCTTGCAGGTACTCAAAGTAACACATTTTATATCCATGAAGCTACCCCTTTGTAGTTGATGAGTTGTCAAAGAGAGGATTTCTAGGGGACTTTAAAATGTCTGAAGTGCTGCAACTGTATTGAGTATAAAGAAGAAAGACTGCCGTGTTGTTTTTTTTAAAGTTCTTTAGTAATTATTGAAAGTATAAGTAAAAAGTATAAGTGACAATTCTTTCTGTAATGGGTGGCAAAAGTAACAATTTATTTAGATCAGCAAAAAGAGAAAGTAATACTATATATGGAAATGTCAATATGTTAAAGACTGTAATTATGTTAGGATTTGTGGGTGTTTACTGCTTCATTCATATAGATACCCCATTTTCTGAATGTGTGTTTGTTCTACTTTATAGGGGAGTAAGGGAGGGAACTAAACACCCACTTGTCATTAAAAAGCATGTACATCCAAGATTTAGGATCTGTTCATATCTCCATTAAGCTGAAGGCCTTTCCAAGCCCAAATTTAGACAATGCGTAAAAACATTACTAAACAATTAGGTAATGTTTCACAATGTTCCTTTTTATGAGTTGAATCAGTTCCATGCACTTCAATTTTCCTAACTTCTTGCCCTCAATACGAGTCAGAATTGTCTTGAGGGGATTGGCAGACTGAGAGTGAAAGGTTAATGCTACGCTGCCTCAAACCCAGGACTGTGAGTTAAGGTCCAGGTTCATAGACAAGAAATGAAAAAGACTTTTTGGGTCATGTAGCTCATCTCCCAGCTTGCTGTGCTTCTTGAAAATCAGTGGACACAAAAATGAGTGAAAAGTGAATAGTTCGGGTAAAATAATTACACAGAATATATATGTAGTGCTTTTCTCACAGGTTGTATTTGCAGTCTTATGTCCTTGCATCAACTTGAGTTTCTGTGCTTGTTGGACTATCTGCACTTCACATTGCTTCCTTCAGAATGAGTGTCTTTTTACAAAGCTATAGATTGTACAGCGGACAAAGAAGTGAAATTGCAGAAAGATTTGATAAGTTACATTAGCTTCCATTTATTTCAAAGAAATGAGCATGTTAAGGGGTAAAGAGTGAAAGGTGAAATACACAGAACAAATCTCTGAAGGTTTCAGAAGCTTGGAGGAACTGCTCTTTAAATGAGGAAAACTACCTGTCAGTTTCAGAAATGGTCTCTTTATTTGGAATAGTTCGGTGGATGGCTCTGTTGATTGCCTGCTCTATGTGTGAGGGCGTTGACAGAACAGGTGAGTGAAGAAAGCTATGCCTATTCCTGCAAGCCCTTGTGCTAGGTTTTGTTTCATTGAGGCGATGCAGGACTGAGCATTTACAGACTCACTGTGGCGTGGAGGGGTATAAACAAGCCCTGAAAATGGTCAGATGCCAGCTAAGACAGTAAGGTTCTGGGATAATATTTGTTCAGCTGTCTCATCTTGACAAAAAAGAAAAGCAGAGAGGGAGATCCAGCAGAACTGGAATAGTGTAATAATTCCAGCCAGTCAAAGCCATGTGGTAATATGAAAATGTGTGATAAATCATATCCAGATTTGTATCTGTTGAAGAATAAAATATTATTTGATCCAAAATTAGTAATAAGGCACTAAAATTAGGATACCCATTGCTTCCTTTTTCTTCACTGGTCTTTGCTGGTCATTGATAACTGTACTGGTAACAGTATCCTCAAACCAGACACTTGGCACCTAAAACTCCCTTTAACTTCAGTTACGAAGCTTTAAGTGTTCAAAGAATGCAAAATTGCATTAGTAAGAAATGAGGGAGAGAGGTAAAGGTAAATTATGTCATTCTGTCAGGACTCTATGAGCTTTAATCACTGCTTTGTTCAGAAGCTCTGTTTCTGAAGTCAAGTAGAGGAGCGTAACCTACCTCTGTGCAGTACGCCCATATGACCGCTGTCTAAAAGCAGTCTGCACAAAAGAAATCAGTACAGTGAATCTTTTGAAGTTCGGCAACAAGAGAAAAACAAGATGTTTTTTTGCACTGAGGAAACCAATGGGGATTTAAAAATAAATAAAATGCAGCCTGTATGATGGAGAATATAATCAGGCATGGAAATGAAAGTGTGTGCTGTACAGCATTAAATGGTGTAATCCGCATATAGGAAGTTCAGTTTGGTCACATTGCAGGAATCGTTGATAAGTGGGTCATTGTGCCCTTTACTGCTTATAAGTATGTTCAGCTTGTTCCGTAGTTCTTTATGTGATTGTTATAGTGATAGTAGTAATACCGTAAAAGTGAAAATAAATAAATAAGGGCTTAGTTTTTGTGGGAATACATCTTTAAATTTAAGATGCCAAGCACTTAAAAGCAAGTTAAAGTGTAATACCAGTGAATATTTTCTATCTGCCCCTCTGACAGCTAGAGATGCTTGTTATATCCTCTTGACTTGCCTATTTGGACAAGAAAATTTGAAATTTTGCCAGACTTTTACAGTAAAATGAAAGCTAACCGACTGTGGCACTCAGCTATATTCCATGGCCAATTTTGATGAGCCATTATTTGTAATTAACAGTGAAACTAAGAGGCTGGCAAGTGTATTTATGTGAGTTTGCTGTACTGATGTAGTTGTGTAAAACTTATATTGTAGCTCATTAAAATATTAAATTTTATTTAGGTATGGGAAGCATATGTTGTCTTTTAAGTAGTTTGGTCTTGCATAAAGGTACATACTCTCACTTACCTCTCTGGTCAGCATTTAATTCAGTATTCTTCAATTTGCTCAACGTTTTGGAGGAGGCACACAACCTTTTTAGTATCAAGTTCATTCAGAGAGGCACAGACTATCCTTTGTTCCAGCTGACTTTGAAAGCATTAGCTGGTGTCAACTCTACTTCATGAATTGTATCTAAAGCTATGTTTTGACCTTTTCAGTAATGCTAGATTAAACAAAGGTTTTCCCTATGTAGCTAACGTAATACTCTAACCGAAAAAATGAAGGGGGACATTGGAAAAATCAGTTGCATTCTTGAGTTCACCTCAACTCAGAAGTCATTTCAACTCAGTTTTGAAGAAAATGCAGCATTAAACAAATGGCTGTAAATACGTCTGTCCTGCTTAGGGATTAACAATATCTGACCACCCTGATTCATTTTACTCCAGTACAGCCTTATCCAGTCAGAGGTTGGGAGGAAGGGAGAGCTTTTCTCCGTGTGTCTGGCAGTTCTGTGTTTAAGGTGGCAGTTTATTTTATTTCCCAGGTGATCTCAGTTTGCAAACTCCGCTCTGTTAATTAACAAAATTAATTAAAATGTGAAATCAGTGTCACAATTCCACGTCAAATATCCTTAAATGGTAAATTATGAGTCATGTTTTTCTTTGTTTGCAGACATCAAACAGTATTGGTTTTGGAAAGGAAACAGAACGATCCATGACTATGAGTAAATCAGTAATACCTGATATTCCCTCATCCCATGAGAGTTTGATCAAGTGGGCTTATGAGCATAAATATAGTCCAGTTACTTCCTACACAAAAGCCCCTGTTGCTAACAGATTTCATCTTCAACTTGAAGATACAGGTAAGCTTGAAGATGGACTTTTATCATACAGAAAAAATATGTACTTTATTCCTAGGTGTATGGTGCTTTGACAGGTCCTTTTTCAGTTTTGAAGCTTTGTTGTTGGGTGTTGTGCTACTTTTGCTGCTCATTGTCCAGTGTGGTGGCTATATGTATGACTGCTGGTTTAAAAATAAAAAATCTGTGGCTTCTTGATTAGAAAATTCCAGGCAAATTGTGTTATGTCCTGAAGTGTTGGTGGAATTAAGTGGTTATAATTTGTCCAACTCGGAAGCTTGACCATGGTCAGTGCTCACTGGAAGGAGAGGACTTCAGTGACTGGATATATTGTTAGTTAATAAATCTAGTTTTGATTTTTATAAAAAAATATGAACATAATGTTTTCTTGAGACAATTCAATGAACATTTAAATTTTTTACAGACAAAACTGGCTTACCAGAAAAGTCTGAGCAAATGGAATAAATACAACCTTTAAAAAAAATGTACTTGGCCAGTCATTGCTGATGCAAATATATCCTGGTCCATTGAAGCTAGTAGAGTTGCATCTGATTTTGCACCAGTTCTCAATTTAAGCCCCTAAAAATATTGTTTAGTGGTTTTGATAAAGCTTATATTCGCACAAATTTTCAGTTGTGCTCTCATGGTTTCCAGATAATTATCTGCTTGGGCCAGATATTGAGATTTTGGTCCTGAGCAGTACTGCCTATTAGCCAGGAGATATCTAGTCTTCTCATTTACTCATCATAAAGTTAATTCTCATTTAACTTTGCTCTGGTTATATAAGTAGTTGCACAACAGTGGAAGTTGTGCTGTCAGGTAATAGAAGAATTTCAGTTATTTGAACCGATGGTATTTCAGCAGCATTAAAATAGTGTATTTCTTGGCTATGATGTTTCCTTTATGTTTGTGGTTGCCTTTTGCATACGAGGTCCACTCCTCAAAGTCCATTTTTAACTCTTAGTGAGGCATATTTCTGAGAGGGACTAAATATACCAAGATTAAATGCCTCAGTATCAAATAAGCCTATAGCAAAGGAATTGTGGCTGGTTACCTGTAAAGTACAAAGATGCTGCTTTGGATGTCTTTCAGGAGCTTCCTTTCTGGATAATATTTTTTGGTATGAAAATTCTTCAGTTCTCGATAGTTTTAGGAAAAAATATCTAACACCATAATGTACTTTTTTCTGCTTTTAGAAGAGATGAATGATGAAGAAGACCATTCCCTTCCTCCAGAGCTGACAGAATTGCTGCCTGCCCCAAAGAATCCTGCATTAAACGATGGCCTGAGTTTTCCTTTTCACATTAACAGAGGAAGACACGACACAGTGGGAGAAGGAATTTTCCCATCCAGGGATTCAGTGGACACATTAATAAATCATGACTTTGAGCATTCCCTCCCAAAACACAAAGAACCTGAAGAGGTTCAGGGCAGTGCTGATGTAGCGCTGTCAATAAAGTGTGATGAGAAATTCATGACAGTGGCTGTAGAAAAAGACTCTCTGCAAGTACGTGTGATCTCTTATTCTCAACTTTGGGCAGCCTTTTTTGGGCAGGCCATTTTATTTGTATTTTAATTTGAAAAATAAATATTCTAAGATCTACAGCAACCCGCAGCCTTACCCCCTGAAAAAAAAATAATTTGAGGGAACTATACTGTCGATATTCTTTGCCATAATTTTGGATCTTGGTTCCTCTTCCCAGCAATACAGTAGTTTGTAGAGGGTTTTCTGGTTAAAGCTTTGCCGGGTTGATTCTGTCGAAAACTAGTGTATTCAATCATCAGTCCAAGTTTTTAACCTCCAAAGTACAAAGAAGCTGCTTTTGATAGCTGTGTAAGACCTGAATAGATCTGTGAAGAGGCAGCTAAAGGGATGGAAAGCTAGAGGGTGAAACTGTGTAGTTCACTGTTATCCATTATGTGGTATTTTATTGTCTTCACCATCTACCAGCTGATAGGTTGCTTGTGCCCATTTGCATTGTGGAAAATAGCCTGATACAGACTCTAAAGTGTTTTTAGCTCATTTTAGACCAAATAGAGTTTTTGTCAGCAGATTAATAATGAACCTGTTGTTTCCTTTGTTCCATGTTACATTTATTCCCTGTCCATCATGTATAACAGCATTTTGAGATTGACCTTCCCTGGATGTCAGTACAATGAACTTCACTTCCTCTTATCAGTAGTCATGAACAGTATTCTGAGCTGCACTTTAAGTAAGAATCTAACACAATTGTATTTCAACGGAGGTTTCAGCCATTTACAAAGCATCTTTGTTTCAGGCTAGCGGCTACACAAGGACAGAGCTCTCACTGCTGGATCACTCTTGCAAAGCCAGGATGAATGGTACCCATTTCATTTTGGAGTCTTTGCCGAACAAATGTGGGACACGGACAGCATATATCTTGGACAAGATTGTTTATTTTAACTCTGTGAGTATTTTACAAAGAGGAGCCTTCTTCTCTACTGCACGTCATAGTGGTACAAGGAAGCCGTTGTAGTTAGCTTTAGCCTTAGCAGAAAGGAGGCATCCTGATCTTTTCCTGTTGAGCTCAAACCTAGTTGCAGCTACAGTCCCCGTGTTCAAGGATGTATGAAGGCTCTACATTCAGTGTACCCCTGTGGTCAGGTAGTATCCCAAAGGAAAAAGGAGGGGTTGAAGTTACATGCTTTTACAAAACTACATGGCTGAAATTTGGGGACCATCTGTACCAGTCTCAGAGAAGTTGCACCTGCTTTCCCTATGCAGCTTTGATGTACCCACACCTAAGCAGTACTACATCGCTGTAAGGAGGGATAGGAATGAAGTTCCGTGATTGCAGAGAGCAATACCATTTAATTCACATGCTGAGTTATTTAAGGTAATTCTTTTCTTTCAGAATAGTAGGTGAAAAGGCTTTCAAAAAGTGAGGAAAAGAGATTATCTGTGCACGCTTTCCTTGTATTTTGGATTCATATTTGCTATCAGTTGATGTATGTGATGAAGGGACTCTGAGTACTTTTGTGTGAGTGATAATGTTAAGAAGCCCACTTAGGTTCTAAGAGACTGCTTCCACACTGGCTCAGATTATGACCTTAAATACATTGTGACTAATCTGGGTTGGAAAGTAATGACACGTTTCTCTTGCTGAGCTTTCCAGTACATAACCTTGGCAAATGATGGAAAGCCTGTGGTCCAACCCAAACACAGCTAAGGCAATCTGATCTGACCTTGCCTGGCTAGAACTGTTTTATACTGGCAAGTCTGTAGTACCTAACTTTAGAAACAGTCCCAAACCAAGGCTGCGGATAGAAACATCTCTGAACTGCAGAATAGCACGTGTCTGGAGATAAATTACTGTCATCATCCCTGTATTATATTCTATTATGGCCCAAACCAAAATGGATATTTAATGCTGCTTCTCTCCTTTCTCCACCATGTCTTTTGAGAGTCTTGGTTACTCACTTAAACTAAGAATCATGTATAGTATCAGTGGAGTCTCAAAGAGAGTATATGTCACTTCTCAGTGGTTGTTCTATGTCCAAGAAAACAAATATGAAGTCTTAGAAGGGAGGGAACTAGCTGAGGAACTGCAGGACATAGATAAGCAGAGTGCAGAACACTGCTAAAAGAAACCTGGAATTGTCAAGTGAAGAAATGGAGAAGTGTGCAAAGGAGGAAGAAAAGGGGGGGGAGGTTAAGTAGAAATTCAGAGAAAAAAAGAAGGGAAAAATGAAGAAAGCGACATCATATTTTTGGGTGTACATCTCTAAAAATAAAAATGGAAATGACAGGAGAAAAAATCCTTTAATGACCCTAATACTTTCAATGATATTCCGTGAGTGCATCAGGGAGAACTGTAAGTTGTGAAAAATTACTTCAGAAAGCCATTTTTTTAAATCAGTGTTGGTTATAGAAATACCAGAAATAGAATGGAAGTGCTGGAATGCTCATTTAGATACCAGCACCCAGACCAGCATTTTTGTCTTTTCTGTTTCTGAATTCTGGAAACAAACTAAAGGGCGTTCACTAAACATAACCTACATATCTTAAACAGCTTTGTGCCGAGCATTTAAGATGTTCTTTCACCGTATGATTAGCTGGTGTGCTTCTTTTGGCCTTCACATTGTTCTGAAGAGAGAAGAAAATAATAACTACAAAGAGAGAGTGCTCAGTTATCTAATTTTATGCATTTGCAATACCTTTTGTGCAGATTGTCATTCAGCTGTCATCACCAGCTGAAAGCAGCGGCTTTGATGATGATGACATGGAATCAGGTGATAATGGATTTCCAGGGGATGCTGATGAGGGAGATGTTACTTTCTCAAGTTGGCCTGAAATAGCGGTATGTTACTCTCGGTTTTGCACCTGACAATGGAGGAAAAACCTGTTGTAATAGGCAGCTCACAAAACTTACATTAATAATAATAGCAATTAAGTTGTCTTCTACCACTTTTCCTCCCCCTTCTGTTTATTGCGACCCTTCTGAAGAGTTGCACTAAGTAGTAGGAATGCGGGTGGGCCAGTATTGTATGCTCCAAATTTGTCCTTTTCCAGCTACCATTCTGACTCAGGTTGTATTTGTACTGTGTTTTGTTTTATTTTCTTTTATTTTTTATTTCAGTTTAATTGCACACTGCGCCAGCCAGAGAATGACTTTTTTAATCCTTCCATGTTCTGGCCTCCTGAACCACACGTCACCAATGTGACCTTCAACATGGAGCTGTACAAAACAGATCTGTTCCTTGCTCCCTCCCAAGGACTCTTCTCTGTGGCTGAGAATGGGCCAATATATGTAGAGGTAACAAACTGAAAAAGGCTTTCAAACTAGCAGAAACACAAGGCCATGCAACTGAGCCAAATTTGTGCTTGTCAGTTGAAAGGTCTTATTGTGTAGTTGCTTTAAGCAGACAAGTATGTGCTTCTGGGGCTGTGGAGAACAGAAACTGTGGGTTAAGAAGCAGGACAGTGCTTTTGGTCAAAAACAAAGGATTCCTGCAGAATGGGTGAATTTCAGTACAAGGTAAATTGGTATTTCCTAGTGAAGACTTCAGGGTTCATTTTATTGGGTAATATGGCCGAACCTCATCTGAATTATGTAGACATGCGAAAAATGGTTATGAGTGTCTTTCACATGCTAGTGTTCTCAGGTTACAAAGTTGATAAAAATTCTGTTCTTTCTCTGGTCCACTTACAAACGCCAGTTACAATTCTTGTGCTATCACACCAGTTCTAAGGGCATAAGATAATAAGCCCAGCAAAGTCAGCAGCCATAAGCATAGTGGCTCATTTGACATTAGTACAGTTTTCATTGCTCTTTCAGTGTGTTGTGACTCTTTCTCATTCTCTTCCTAGTGAGAGGTTTCCAGTTCTTTGGAGAATGAAAGACTGTAAAGATTCATCCTGAAAACTCATTGTGTATAGTAATTTTGAATGAGTTTTTCTGAGTCGTTGTAGTATTATACAGCACCAAGACACTGCATGATGGAAACAGAAGTGTGAATGTGGTGCCAGAGCTCCAGTTTTTTGTTTTCCCCCAGCTCCTGCTGCTTATAGTATCTGTTACTAGAACCTTTTTCTACTTCCTTTCTTTAAAAATCATTGTGTTCATTTCAGGGCTGTTAGATGGCAGATAATCTGTGAAGGTCTTTGGTTTTGTTTTTTTGTTCATTTTCTCTTGCTTTTTTTGAGAGTAAAATACCAGCTAAACAATGATAAGAGTACCACAGGAGCTTTGCCATATCCTCAGAACTAAAATTAAATCCATTACATCAGTGAAGCTCTCTCTAAACACATCTACTTCTCTAACACTTTTGTTTGTTTTCTGCCTAAAAGACTTTAAACAATGCTATAGTGAAAAGTACTTGAGACAGTTGAAGCAAAAAGAAAGTATGTCACCATCAGTTAAGAATATGTTTGTAAAAGGCGCATGATTTTTTTCATTTGGATAAAACCTGCTGCTTCCTTCAGCAATCTGGGATTAATCCCCTTGGCTCCTAGCTCTCTAGATTTGTCTGGTTCTGGAGCTGTTAATTCAGACAGATGTTCTAATTTCTTCATCACCTGTCCTGGCACAAGCCTTTTTTTTCCCCGTTTCTTTTTTTTGCATGGTGGAAAATCCGTATCAGTTTTGGAATTCTGTCATTTCATTTTTAGCTGACAGATTTTTTTGGCATTTGTTTTGCTTTTGTTACTAAATAAATACACACACACACACACACACACACACATATTTACCAATAAATGAATTACTTGGGCCATAATCTGTAAGAACTCTATCTTCCTTCTCCTTCTCTGCTAAAAATGTTTTTAGTATTTGAATATTTTGGCTTTTTTCATTCCCGGCTTTCATTTTCTTACCATATTCTCATCTCACCTTCCCGCTAGTTCTTTTTGTTTCCTTGAGATATCATTCATCCTTTTGTTTACATCATGGTGTTTCATGATACTGTAGTATGCTTGTCCTCCTTGTCATAATCTCTGTTTTAAACTAGTTTACACCATCAGCTTGTTTACCTGTCAATATCAGTGGCTTGATTTTCGTTTGTCACTATTTCTGTTCTTTTTATAAGATGGTCTCTCTTGCTTAGATGCTTCAGCCCATTCTTTTGTCTTTAACTTGATTACTGCTCACATACAGGGGAAAAAAAGAGAAATGCCATTATTTGCTGCACAACTCAGAGCATCCAAAAATTTCTGTATAGACCGCAGGAAAATTAGACAGGCTTTTCCTTCAATATACTTGCAGCACATAAGGATTAGGTACACGCTTAAGGCATGTTTCTCCTTTCTAAGCAGAAAATTATTTCTTGTGGAACTGTTTTCATCACATAGTGTTAATGTTTAGACATAACACTCCTGTTATTTATGAAGAGTAACATGCTTCATTTGTTACAAATTCCATTTATTTTTTTCCTAATTATTCTGTAGCATTTGTTTTCTCTATTCCAGTTCAGCTGAACAACATCAGTGCCCTGCAAGTTTGCAGTCTTAGTTATTTTTCATTAAAGAATATGAATTTCAGACTCACATTTTGCAAGAAATTAGGGCTTTTTAGTAGACTTCCCCACACCCCCAGTCCAGGAATGCCACCCACACATCAGACCATGACCTCCACTCTGCCTCTGCATTCCACTCTTGGCAGCGGGTGGTTTCTCTGTTGTGTGTTGCATTTTTCCATTTCCATTTTATTTTATTTTTTTCAGTAAAGTTTCAATAGACATAAAGTTAGAAATTGCCTTTCATGGAGCTATTTTGTTATCTGTTTGGCTGTAAGAGAAGCAGTGCCATCTCAGGTGATAGTTGCCTTTATTAATTACATATCTGGGCTGGATTTTTCATGTGTTTTTGAAAAGATAAGGAATTGCTGTATTATGCGTGGTTATGCTATTAAACAGCTGCTAGTTTTGAAACCGTAGATTTTCTCTCTGTCTGACAGCCTACCCTTAACATTTAGCCTTCAAAACAGTTCAACTTGGAAGTGGCATGGATCACTGCTTTAAACAAACGTTGAAAATGTGAATGAAACATGAACTAAAAATGTCATTTCTGAGATCTTACTACGTTTTTCTTTTTAATGCAGGTGTCTGTGACTAAAGCTGACAGATCCTTGGGCTTTGCCATTCAAACGTGCTTTGTTTCCCCATTTTCAAATCCAGATAGAATGTCTGATTACACCATTATAGAAAATATTTGTCCTAAGGATGAATCTGTTAAATTCTACAGCACTGAGAAAGTGAACTTCCCAATAGCACACGCACAGAAGGACAAAAAAAGATTTAGCTTTGTGTTTAAACCAATATTCAACATCTCACTGCTCTTTCTTCATTGTGAGTTGACTTTGTGTACAAATAAAGACAAAGATACTGAAGGACTGCCTAAGGTCAGTAGTTTTTTGAAGTCTAAACTTGTGATTTAAGTGAAAATAAGATTTTTTTTTTTTTTAATCTGAACTTGAATCTGAAGTAACTAAATGGTTTTCTGTTGGATTGATGTAATGAATATGGTAGTTCTAGGCTCAAGATTTTAATAGATAAGAGTTATGATGCTATGCATTTTGACTGCAAAATTTTCTGTTTTTATTTAAACCCCATTCTATGGGATAAATATAAATTGCTTTTTGTTATGCAAGTGGTTCAGATTTATCTTTGTTATTGATATCACATAACAGTATCACAAACAATGTTAGTTTTAACTTCCAAAGACATGCATAATACTAGAAAATATTGCAAGTGTGTTTGACCCTCCTTTTAGGAACTGATTAGCCTGTCTTACTAGAAGAACTTGAGTAGAAAATAAGTAAATCTTGGCATGTTTGCTACATTTTGGTACCATATCATCTTACGTGTTTTTACAGCAAATAGTCCTGAACTGCTTTAATAATTCTAAATAAAATTCAATCACCAAATTTTGCTTTATGACTAATGGAAATGGCTTAATTCATTGCTAGATAATATATTGTAAGAATTCTGAGCTTATTTTTACTTCTGGCAACTTCTGGTTGTTTGGAGGTTCTCATGTCTTTTTTTTTTTTTTGGTAAGCAGTATTTGATAAAACTGATAATGAGACAACTGCACAGCTGGCAGAGCTACACTGGCAGATGCTGCAGGTGTTTTATTTTGAGCAACTCTGGCCTCACTCACTGTTCTTTCCACTGGCAGTGTATTCCTCCTGATGAAGCTTGCACCTCTCTGAATGTGGATATGATCTTGGCCATGATGCACAACAAAAAAACCTTCACCAAGCCCCTTGTTGTAGTAACTCATGAAGGAAAACCAGAAGGTATGAAAACGGGCTTGACTTGTTTAATAAAGCTATATATGTATTATATTGTGTACATATAGCCACTTGAAATGGGGTAAAAGAGTACTCCAAGTATGTGTCAATCATGTAATCTTGTGGTAATACTGTTTGTAAGATGTTGTTTGTTTAGGCTTTTCCCTGGCAGCAGTTGTCGTGGTCGTTTGTTGCCGTCTTTTAACTGTCTTTATTGATCCCTGGAAGCGTGTTTTTGCCAGGAATTGAGAAAGGAATACTGTACTATGCAACAAATATGGGTTTTATAAGTATGAATATAGCAGTATTGCTTCCAGCAGCTTCTTGTTGCCTAGAGATCAAAAGCAGTGCTGTGTTCCCTGCTGTATCACTTCTTTATTGTGGTTTTAAATATATATTTAGGAATAACAGCAATAGAATTACAAAGTGTGGAGAATTCTAAAGCCCAGTAAGTTTGTAGAGAAAAGGGGTAGCCAGCAGAAAGAAACTCATTAGATTGTTAGACTATTAAGAGAAAAAGATGAGCTTTTACACAACTGCCTTTTGCTATGCTGTAGATACATTTATTTATGTGGAGGTTTTTGATAAACACTTATCTTATTCACATCTTTTGCAGAGTAATTTTTTTACTGCTTTTAGTTCAGTCATTGTAACAACATGCTATTGCTTATCTGTAATGTCTCATACAGGTATAAGGAGACAGTGAAAGATAATTCTTTACCTTCTTAAACCCATCTTAAACCTTCATAGCCCTGAACAGCATGGGTGTCTAATATGATAGATATTTTTTGTCACTTAAAAAAAAAAATTAGCATGTTTTTAGTACCTTAATGGTAAGATTTGCTTTCTTTTGAAGGATCGCAAATGTAAGTGAAATATGCTCAGTTCTGCATCCGTGTCTAGTAAAGTAATTCTCTAATTCCCATTAGTGGTAACTAAATCTATCTGAAGGCAGCTTTGAACCCCTGGGATAGTCCTTCTAGTTGTGTGAAACAGCAGTGCTCCACTGAAGAAAACGGCATGATGAGAATATGCTCTACCTTACAGATATGGCCTGTGTATTTATCGAGTGACAGGAACTGAGAACTGTTTCCACAGTTTCATTTAGTTTGAAAGGTTTTCTTTTTTTTTTTTGTGAATCCCTCTGACAACAGCATCAGTCATGTCTTGATGCATCCATAGAAAGAGGAAGTATGTGTGCATTATCTTTTCCTTTTGTATTAGCATGGCAGTTTAATTAGAAGCTTCAGTGCCTTCCTGTGCACATCAGAATCTTACAGTTGTGTACAAAGGCTGCTTGAAATTTTGGAATGCTTTTCAGAGAACATCAAAGAATGGGCCTGAGAAATCCTTTAACTCCAGTTGTACAGTGCGTGCTTTTTAGTCTTCAAACAATTCATAGTACCATACAGCATTGCTAGGGGACATAACAACTGTTTCTGTTTAACTCTGCAAGACCAATTATGATTTGTTTTACAAATTTCTTGTTAATACAGATCAAATCCAATATGAATTAAAGCAAGTGTTTGATCTGTTGATGTGATACAACTAAAACTGTATTTTGGGCCTGATTCTGTGCTCGTTCTTTTTACAAAGCTCCCGCTTTTTCATTTGCTATTCTATTGGGAATGAGTAAATCCTGCAACTGAAGTTCATCTTTCAATAAACAGACTTATACTCTGAGCTCTCTTGCCCTTCTGATGTGTGGAGCATTGTGTGCAGCTCCCGTCTAGGACTGCACTCAGAATGTTGTCTTTGTGAGAGGCACAAGGTCTTAGTGTGCAAAGACGAGCTAAATTTATAAAGATTAGTTGCAAGACAACAGCGTGATAGAGTATTTTGTTGCATTGTGGGTGATTTGGTCTAATTGTGGGATGTTTGATGGAAATCTCCCCCAGCATATCACAGCTTCCAGACATAATACAAAGTGGCACATTAACAACGTAGCTGTGGTATGCAGTTGTTCTGCAGTGAATCAAACGACCCTTTTCTAAAAGCCAAATGCCATTGTTGGCCAATACATGAACGTAAGATTTGGAGAAGAAATCATATTGCATTACTGAACAGGAGAATTTACATCTCGGAGGTGGTATTATTCATCGTTTTATTTCATGTGAACAGGCCAGATTTCATTGTTGTAAACCATATTATTTGAGTTACTGCTATTGGAGCTGCTCTGTAAGCCAAATGAAGAAGTCATGCGCTTGAAATTTCAAAAATCTTAAACTCATCGTTGCAAAGGTGTCATCTTTTCTTCAGACATAAGCTTAAGACTGTCATCGACTCTAATAAAGTCACAACTGTGTATCTATATGAGACTAATTCTTCCTTCCCTACTAATTTTGGTTGTTTTATACAAGCTTTATTACTTGCATTATTGCAATGGATCCCAGTGGAAGTGTCTAAAAGCTTCATGTCATGCTCTTTCCCTATGCATTGTGGCATTTTAACACCCCAGCCCCAAGTCAGTAAAAGGCATATAGCTACCCATTTAAATGCTAGGAAATATTTGCTCTTCTGTTCAAATAGTCTACCAATTTCATTGTTTGAATTTTTGGCAAGTGTGGAAACTTCAGATTGTTATTTCAGCGAGGGGAGACAAGTCACAGAAAGGAGGTCAAGTTGAGCAGCTAACAGGTGCCTCTATCCTGAAAAAGTATAGGGCATCATGATAGTTTTTAAAGGCTGGCTGCTGCTGTTTTTAAGTCAGATGCTTTTCCTGGACCTGAAGGATTCCTACTGCTCCTGTGTTGCTCTGACCAACCCACATTAAAAGAACTGGATCAGTGAGGAGAATTGATAGTGGGCTACTGAGCCTATCGTTAATTAGCAGATTTATATTTTCTGCACAAAGGCCAGTGACGGAATGAGCATGGAAAATTAATTCTCCCCTCATCTCGGAAGGGATGTTGCTGGCACTTGGGATATGCTAGCGTTCAGGCAATCTGATAGTGCCTTTACCCATGTTTGTACTGTTTAATGCTCCCTGGTTTCAGTCCAGCCTTCCTAACAAATCTTACATTGTTATACTTCTGCTGTTGTGTGTGCTTGATGACTTTCCAGCTTATTTGTGTGCGCGTGCACGCATGCACAAGCATACACACAAAACACTCTGTTCTCACCTGTTTCCTACTGCTGTTCCACCTGTTTCCTGCTGTCCTGCCAAGAGTGATCTGAAGAGATAATCATGTGTTAGAACAACTGACAGTAATGCAGTTTAAGAATGAAGTGATTTTCTGGATATTGTAGGCACATGTGTCTGAAAGAGTAATGATCATACAGGATATTGATGGCAGTTTAGTGCTCCCACCTGAGTTTAAGATGTTAGAAGCACAGCCTTGTTTTAAGAATACTCTAAATAACATATTTTCAATATTTTTGAGCCACTATGTTTACATTGCAAATAAACTTGTTTTTTACAGTCCCTAAAGATACAAAAAAAAGTATTGGGACGCTGTTATTAAATCCTTTTACAGCTATTGCTCTGACCGTACTCAAACATTCCAGAATTTAACCAAGATCCCTAGGTTACTGGGCAGCACAGAAGCAATCTGCAGCTAACCAAACAGGGCCTTGGGTCTGAAGCCAGAATCTCTAGCTTTTCTGCTTGAGGTGGCATTTTTGGAGAAAGATAAGAGGAGCAGTTAAGCAGAAGAAGGGAAAATTCTTCGTTTCCTAACATGTATTTACTTATCTCTTTCTGCTACATGCTGATAGTGATGATGATAATGCCAAGAATAATAGCTTTGGTGTAATAGCTATGATCTTTGATTTCCTATATATATTTAAAACAAAACAGAACAAAATGAAACAAAAAAACAACATCCAAAACAGAATACTATGTAGGTCTTAGGAAAATGCGTGAATCAACACATATTCAAGCAATTTGGACAAAGGAGTGATTATTATGCCATAATACTGACTTTTAGAGTTGATAGCTATTGTTTTTTTTGTTTTTGTTTTTTTTTGGTGATTTAACATGCTGGTATCTCATGTTTGTGATTGGTGAGTAGTCAGATTAATGTAATCACTTTAAAATAGCCCTTGCATCTGTGCTCTTAAAGAGCTCCTCATATGGATTACCAGAGTTACTGCAGGTCAGAACTAGCGATATCTGGGTGGGAAGGTTTGCAGTGTGCTTGCCAGCAAAATGCATGCTGCATGAACTATACCGTAGGTATGTTCCTCTGAGGAATGATCAATATATGAATGGAATTTTTCAAAGCTGAGCAAGATTACTGAATTTGGACTGGCTTTCCTGAAGTTTCTGGTTTTCAAAGATTACAATTAATCTTTCTGCCAGATCAGATCCTGAAGGTTGCTTGCATAGTTTGTAGGCTCTTTGTGGAACTCTGTCTGATTAATGTTTTTTGTTTTAAAACAGATCCTTCCCTTCCAAAGTCAAATGTGAGACAGCCACGTAAGTAACTCTTAAATCTATGTCTTTTAAGCCTTAAACTTTTGTCTAGTATTAGATAAATTAAGAAAATTATCTTAAAGCTTTCTGAATTACTGTGTGTGTGTGTGTGTGTGTGTGTGTGTTAAATTCTGGAACAGAAAAGAATTCTGAAGAGTGCTGCTAGAGACATTCCCACTGACCTTTAGGAAGAAGGGCTGTGATCATATGTGTATGTGAAAATTGAATTTAGGAAAACACCACTGATAATCTCAGTCTTAGTAACTTTATGTGCTGATGTGTGTTATTTCCCCCTCCTCTACCAAGGCCACCACTTCCCAATATAAGGGTTTCAGCAGCAATGTCATCTTAAGGAGCTCCTGTATCCTATTCTAAGCCTCACTCCTGCCCTGCACTGCGGTTAGTCACATCCTCAATTACTCTGGCACAGCACTTGTAGGTCATGCTGCAGATGAGATCACTGAATTGATGTAGATTAATTTTTGTTGTTGTTTTCTGTTGTCTTGACAAAGCGAATTTTATTTTTAACCAGGGTCAGTGACTGACCCTGGAGGGGGAGAAAAGGAGAGAAGCAGCACTAGAAGGCGACAATAAACGGGAAGGTGAAGGTGATTTGTAGCTAAAACCAAGAATGAATGGAGAAAAAGGGAAATTAGAAGAGGAAGTACAAAGAAGGCGCTTTCCTCTATTCCTGTCCCTATGACTTTGGGACTGAATTTGCTCAAAATAACAAAGGGAATGAGAAGTTACGCTTCTGCTGCTTTAGCCTCCAGTTGACTTTCTCCTCTTCACTAAGTCTTCTCCTCAGAGGAGAGGATACTGGGCTGGTGCCTTGTGGAAAAAAAACAGCTGAGTTTAGGAGACTTTGTTTCTGTTTCGCATTTAAAATGACCAAGCATGGCTAAAGGAATGAGAATTAGTCCCATATAAGAAATGGGAGAAAAACCTTCTAAGTCGCTATCCATCTGGCTTTGCACATACAAACTTGGTCACAGGCACCCAGACTGGGTCCAGAAGGCCCTTGCCAACAGGAACTGCTGGAGAAGACATTTGTCAAGAGGGAAATTGTCCTGAGGATCTCAGGATCTGGTGGGCTGGGAGATGTCTACAGGACTATCTGTTGAATGCAGGAACATGTGTAGTTATTTCTGAAGTGAGGGTGTTGGTTGTGTTTTGAGAACTGGAATTCTACTGCAGGATACTATTGAGAAAATCCAGTCATCTCATTTCCCAGCCAGTTTAGTCAGTAAAATGTTATTTGCTGGCCTAAGCCATTTTGTGTACTGGGAGATATAAAAAATACTGAAACTAGAAATCCATTTTGTAAGAAGAGTTTTCCCCCAAATGATTGATGAAAGAGTGATTTTTGAAGTGTTCCTAATCACCAAAAAGAAAAACACAAAGCTGGAAGTTTCTCTCTTTTGATGGTTAACTTTTGGGGCAATGCATCCAGGAACCAGATGCTGTTACCCTCAAAATGGGAGTGCAAAAGGGCCTCTCCCCTAGAAAGTGACTGTGTGTTTGTGTGTTTCTATTTTTGTATTCTGGAATTAATTTCAGTTATTGAAAAGATTGCCAAATGTGAAAAACAATTGTTTCTATTTATGTTTTTGCTGACTTTTTGCTGGCATCTCTTTCCTCTTAATGGCAGTTCCGTTCTCCACCTAGATTTCAGACTGATTTTAGCAGGAGATGTAGGGGAAAGTTTGCTTGAATGTTAGGGCATTTAAATGAAAAGTATTTTTTGACAAAAATCTCAGCCTTTTTAAAACACATTTTTAAGATGAATGGATATTTAATTGAATGCAAGTTATTAAGGGCCAGCTGAAAATGCTTAATTTTTGCAATGTTTTCCAGATTTGGGTGTGCAGAACTGGGGTTTTGCTCTGTGGTATGGAACAGTTGGTTGGACTGAAGCCAATATCTGAAAGCATCGTTTTTATTTCCGTGATTAAAATCTGTTAATCTGTTTCTTCAAATGGTGCTTAATTAACTGTGAACTTTAAAAATAAATAAATAAGATTCCATGAAAGCATAAGGCTAATTGTTATAAGACACTATTTCTCACTGACAATGGAAAGATTATTATATGTGTTTATCTTTTAGCTGTGTTCTACGGTCTGGACACTCTGACTGTCGTGGGCATTGCCTTTGCAGCATTTGTAATTGGAGCCCTGCTAACAGGAGCACTGTGGTTTATCTACTCTCACACAGGTAAGCATAAGGGCTCTTACAGACCTCAGTGTAGATCATTCTGCAGAAAATGCAGTGTGGTCCGAGTCCTTGCAAAGAGGGAGGAAAGGGGAGGGGAGCCAGCAATAGCCATCCTGCCCTTATTTCTTGCTCTCTGTTCTTAATAGAGTGTTTTCCAGCAACTCCTCACATGAGCCTGTTGGTGGTTTTGAGCAGATTGATACCCACCCTTGCCTAAAGGGCGATGTTAAGTCTTACGAACATGATTTAAAATTTGCTAAAAGAATTTTAAATGTAAGTCTTGAAAACTCACCTGGGACCTGAGAGTGAGATTGAGTTTTCCTGGCTTGTGTGTTATCATTAGTAGCATCTCTGTTTCAATTGTAGTTAACATATCAGTTAATGGATCCATTTTGGTTCACATACTACTCTTTTTTAATTTACTTTTAAGTTACTAAATTAGGCTTATGTGACTCGGGATACAATGTGACCAAATGGCTAAGAGAATGCCGTACGTGCATTGATGTTTTCTGAATATAACTAGATTTGAAAATGTTTCTCTTGATTACATAGAAATTTTGCCCCAACTATTTATCTCTCTGTTCTTCAACTGTTGCACTAGATGGTAGAAGTCACATGTATTCTCATTTAATTGTGTCCAAGCAAATAACCAGAAATGTGGGTGAATTGGTCCAGCCTTTATGCATAGATAATTTTTCAGTATCTCCTTCTCACACTTTTCTTCCATGCTGAAATAAGTTAGCAGAAATACAACACTGTAGGAAGCAGAGTTTGTTTAGGGAGCTTTCTGCTGCATATAATCTGCAGTTTGGTATGGACAAAGAGTGGACATTGATAAGGCCTTGATTTGGAGCATGTGACCTTGGGTGCTTGTGGATACTGGGTATCTCAGGATCCCTATAGCATGCTGGACTCCAGCTGCTTCCACTTTTGACCATGCAAGACCCTGCCAAGATCTCTGGGAGGTGGGGAGAATGTGAGGTCAATTACTCCAAACCCGTGCAGCTCTGGAGCCCTAGAATTCTCCTGTAGCCCATTACAGGTTGGTTTTTTTTTGTTTTGTTGTTTTTTTTTTTTCAGCATCTAAAACCTCACAGAAGCTATGTAGGAGTGAGAATCTGGCCCTGTCAGGTCAGAGCTTCTGTAAATATTATGACCTAGGAGCTTATGTTAATTTGGAGAAAAAAAAACGATGTTTTTTTTTTCCAGTTGGCAATACAACTTTGTATAAACACTTTAATACTTCTCAATGCATCAGGTGTGTACGAAGCTTGTTTGGAATTCAGAGGCAAATAAGGAAACTTTAAATGTTGGGATCATATATGTAAGCAGTATAATTCTGCCTCTTATACTAATGAAACATTATGGAAGAAATGTAAGTGTAATTTCAATGGGTAAATAGGAGGTAATTTCTAAATAAGCAGCTTTTATTAACAAAAACATTAAAACAATTGTTAAATTAATATTGTTGGTCCTGCATTTGTGAAAGCTGAATTTCTGTTCGTATATACAACCATCTATAGCCACATGTTGTGTGTCAGTAATAAAGGAAGCCAACATGATAAATCCTTCAGCAACAATAAGACTTGGACCAATCCCATTAAAAGAATTACATTAACAAAATACATCAGTTGTAGTTACCATGTATAAGTAGTGAAGAGGACAGCTGCTCTGACGTTGTCTTTAAGAGATGAAAATAAGTGGAGAAAAAGGCCAGACAAAAAGTAGTAATAACTTGGAAGAAAAGAAAGGAGGGGGACACTGTAACTCATCAGATCAGAGAATCACAGAAATAAGATGAGAAAAATATCTAGGAAGTTATCTGGGTCGGATTTTGAAAGTGAACCTATGTTCCTGTGCACATAATTTTTCCATGCATAACAACTTATATCTACAAAGCAGAACTTGCCGTGGAGTGCAGTGAAGGCTCTGGCAGGGACAGCCTCTTAGAGGACAACTGCTGTGACAGACAAGATAATCCAGCTGCAATGGAAACATTTTAGAGTCAGCTGCAGACTTTATTAAAATAAGGAGAAAAAAAAAAAGTAATCTAAACATCATCTACAGAGTGGCTGTCTTTTGCCATTAGAGTATTCATCCATCGTTGAATTGTGCTCTGAAATCTCATATTTTGTTTTAAGTAACACTGAGTTTCTAACCCATGATTTAGACCAAAAGTTGGAAAATATGAGTTAACTCTAAAATTGTATTTTAGTGATACTAAGAGCATGGACAAAAGCTACTGCTAGTGGAGAATGTCAGCTCGGGGTGTGTGAAGTAAGGTATTTTTCTACTGTAGTGCTATATGCAATACAGCAAAAAGACACCTGACACCTTTTTGCCAGGAGTGAGAAGGTTTGCTGATACAATTTTATCAGTATGGCTCTATTGGCAGACTCATTCTAGCACAGAGAAAGCTTTACATGAATGAACTCCTTTGTTCATCTTGATAGGCTGTTAACATTAAAACCTCAATTGATAGCAGAGAAGAAATAAAAAGTAGGATTTAATCTCAAAATATTAAGCAGAGATTGGTGTTTTGTTTTTGTCTTTCATGTAGGGCTTTTGCTTTTTTTAGTGATGAAAAAACAAGGGATTTCTGCCAAAGTATCAAAATTGTGCTTTAAAGTTCTCTAGATTCACTGAAACAATTCAACATGGAGTACAGATGTCCTAAGATGCACAGGTAGTAGGGGAGGAGAAAAGGGAAGCTATGATTATGACTTTGGAGGAGGAGTTCTGGCCTACCTTTCTGCAAAAGGACTCCCTACTTTGGATCCTTTGTCTAGCTGGTTAAAGTACTTGAAAAGTGGCTGGAAGCCTTCCATGGCAGTGTTATTTCTGAGTGGACAGGGCTCAAGAACAAAGGGAAAGTAGTAGAGATTTGCTATAATTAACCCAATTTACTGGGGTGTCATATGAAGAAGCAAAAATTTTGCAATGTACATGAATGCAGAAACCCTTCAAAATTAACTGTCAGTGTACTATCTGTCTTAATAGGAATAATTGACTATATTTAGGAAAGAGCATGCACAAGTCTGATAAGTTAGTGAGGCTGCTAAACCTATCTCCAACTATGTAAACTGACAGCTGTTATGCAGAATATCAGTTGCTTCATTCTCTTAGGAAGTGAGCTTTTCTTCTTCTTCAGACAGTATTGCAAGTTAACGGCATAAAATGTTCCAAAATCTGAGAAGTTAAAAGCATCCCTCCTCCCCCACTTCTTTCTTTATGGGATCTGATTTAAAATAAACTGACATAGCAACCAATTATATTTGGCAAATGGAGATAGAAAAGCAAACATTCAGACTTCCTGGACAGGGAGTACAACTGGCAGCTTTCCTAAGTGTGAATAATAAAGTGCATGTTGTCGTGTTCAGATGGGTAAAAGCTTGTTTACTGTCAATAGACATGTCCATTTTGAGTAGTTCTGGTTCAATAACATTGATTACATGAAGCTGTTTCATGAAAAAGACAGATGGGGAATGCCTCCTTAGCAATAATTTACATTTCTTTAAGTTCTTTTCATGAATATTCTTTAAAAATTATGTGCTGCAGATTTGCTGGGCATTTAGGAAACAAGATGTAGGAAAAATTATCCGGTCCAAATACAATTGCTAGACTGTGTTCATAACATCACAGTGATTTGGATTCTTTTATTGAGGACTTTGAAAAACATGTCTTTGTTCCACAGCTGACTGGGGTATATCAGAGCTGCCGATAATGCTCTAGAAATGAGGTACTGAAGAGGAAATTGAATTCCAGTGGGGGTTGCCACTGGGGGAAGGGGGCTGTCATCCCAAATTGAAGGGGAGATGCCTCCTAGGACACTTTCAAGATAGCTGAGAGGAGCAGGCAGCACCATGGGGCTTGCACAGAGAGACCGTCACTGTGCCTGTTGCTTTTCTGTAGAGAAAACAGCACACGTTTAGCTAATAATTTGCTTATAAATGAATTTCTGGTTAAATACAACCAGATTGCAGTGACATGCTGCGGTTGACGCAGAGCTGTGCGTAACCATGTGGTTCATAAAATGGGTGACGGCGAGGAGAGCTGAGGGAGGCGCGGGCCGGCCGGGCGTGCAGAGCTGCGCTGGCGGGGCTGCGGGGGCCCCGCCGGGGGAGCCCGCGCCCGGGCCGGAGCAGCGCCTTCCGATGCCGCCAGGCAGGGGTTAGCCATTCCGCTGCCTTCTGATGTTTCTGGTTCGCTTGTTTTGTTTTAGCGAAAGGGAGTTTGTTTATCTCTGCCTCTGTAAACATATCCTTTTGTACTGAGGAAGGAAGGCTTGTACACAAACACTGGAGGAGAAGGGAGCAAGTTAGGAGGGGAAAATATCCAAACAGGGTTTATGAAAGCCTTTACAGTATGGTAACACAAAGCATTAATTTGATACAATTTATTCTGGTGAGATACAAAGCTGTTCCCAATGCAAGTTAGAGCTGAAACGCATTTTATGTGTCTATGACTGGGGCTAGGTTCTGACCTGTCGCTTGTAAGCAGAAATCTGCAGTGGTTAACTTGCAGTGGTTAATCGTGCAGATGGCAACGTGCTTATTTCTTGCACTGTAGAAAGCAGAATCAAAACTGGCTCACAAAAAGTAAAGGCTGGACTTGGTGCTGACTGCAGGAGTGGGACTGGCTCTCTTTTTCAACATTTCATTGGTCTCCTGGGCGATGCATTTTAGTGGTTTGGTTGCTTTTTTTTTTTTTTCCTGTCCTGTCCCTTCTTCTGTCCCCATCCTGAGACCAGTGGGGTGCAAGGCAGAAGCTGAATGCTGTGGGGCCGTGCATATGCTTACAGCTGTGCCTGCAGTACAAGCTCACAGTGACCCAGGCAGTTCCCATTACAAAGAACACTTGCAACCTCTGCTGTGAGAAATCCTCAGGCCTCCCTCCTTTAGAGCAGACGTTTGCGGACTCTGGAGCCAGCAGAAGTAAGTTTTCTTCATCCGGTGGAAGTCTGCTGGCTTTGGCCTGAGACACAAAGTGTTAAACGCACACTTCCCTGCGGGTCTGTTGCTGAGGAGCATAGAGCACTGGTGGCTGGGCGGCAGCACCGGGGCATGGGGATGTGCCAGAGAGCTCCTGCGGGAGGAAACAGGCTTGTCCCTGCTCGGTCACTCTCTGGAGGCAGCCTGTGCTTCCAGCCATCAGCCTGTCACTGAAGCAACCACTCTGAGCAGGGAAGAAAAATGGGTCTCTACCTTTCTTCAGCTACTGGCAGACATGCCCCATGGGGTTGGATAAACTCAGGCAAAACATGAAGCAGGAGATCTGTGGCCCTGCTAGACTCGCGAGGTGGGAGATCTACCAGCCTTTGATTCTTCCCGATCATTCTTGCCTGTGATCTGGCAAAAGATTTCCTTCTTCAGCTTTGCTGGGAGAGCAGCTGTGTTGCTGCTGGCCGCCATGGTTAGTTCTGTGGCTCAAGCAGCAGTGGTTTCTCTGTGTCACCATGCTGAGATCGCAGGTTCACATCCTGATTATGATCTCAAAGGAGGGGGCAGCTACAGTGCACATTATATAAACTTCATTTTCTCATCTGTTCTAGAGAGGCTATTTTGTAATATTACTAAGGTTGCAGATTTGAGCACTGAAAGTTTTAAAAAAAAAAAAATTGTTTTCCTATGTGGCCTCAGTGTGATCCTCTGGGCATTCAGATTATGACACAATTTTTCTTCCATCCTAGTAAGAGCTGAGTTTTTTGCATAGGATCTTAGCCATATGTGCAGAAGGGACGTGAAGAGAGCAGACGAAGTCTAGGTTTTACCAGGAATCATAAATCTGGCTTTAACTCCTGAATTGCTTGATTGGCAATCCAAATAACAAAGGGCTTTTAATGTATCATCAATAAACAATTTACAAGAAATGGTGAGGCTTGTTCTCACTACGGGTTTTAAGTGCTACACATACTGTGGCAGCTGTGAGGGATCTTCCTACATGATATCTTCAGGGTATGTCAAGTCAAGCTTGCAGGGTACCCTGTTGTCTTTCTACACTAAGAAAACTGGTCATGTCTCAGGATATGTGATATCCAGCTGACTGAAGAACATTGGCTTCAGCTTCAGCTTCTCAGTTATAGAAAATATGCTGCTCTATAAACTGGCATTGAACCAAAAGTCTCCATTTCACTGTCCTTTTTCCATGAAACAGGAAAAGGTGTGAAGTGGTCTGAATCATGTGATGAGACACATTTGCGTGACAGCTGACAACAGAAGATGGATGGTGTCCGTCTTGGCCATTTCCATCAGCTGCTTTTACAGTGATTAAGAAAACAGCAATGTTATTTTCCCAATGTGCACAGCAATGCTAAGGTGACAAAGAATAGTAGCATTTTCAACAGAACTCTGTGGTCTATCACCCAAGACATTGATTGTATGAAAATAAAAACCACCAGATGATGAAGACCGGGAAGGAATGGATTATTTTCTTTGACAACTAACATTTTCCATTTCCCTTTTCCCCCAACCCATTTTTTCTCTCCCCTTTCCCTCAGGGGAAACAGCCGGAAGACAACAGGTCCCTACGTCCCCACCAGCCTCTGAAAACAGCAGTGCAGCACACAGCATCGGCAGCACACAGAGCACCCCATGTTCCAGCAGCAGTGCAACATAACTCCAGGGAGAGCAAAGTTGAAGAGCAGCATAGGAGTGCAGAGGTTCAAAGGATTGTGTTGACATCAGCTTTTTAAAGCTAAAAGAATTAATTCAGTTCCTTTTGAAAAAGTGAGGAGAGATTATTCTATGAAAAAAAAAGACTGATTTTTTTTCTGGGGAAGCCACTGTGTGTGTGAGTGTGTATATGTGCACACAGTGCATGGGTAAACACAGCCTTTTGGATCTTCTATAGCATGTTATGCTACATGTGACAAAGCTACTAATTTTACAGTACTGCAACCTGTTTTAGGGGTCTGTGGGCCCTCAATGTGAAATCTATGCCAGTTTGGAAAAATGCTGCTTTGTCTATATGACTTCTTCTTTCCCTAAACCTTCTCATTGACACAAGGTATTCATTAAGGGATTTCACAAGATAAGCAGAACAAAGATGATCTTAGGTCAAAGGATTTCTATTTGTCTAAGCAAGAAGGTCTCAAGGTCAGATCTCTGTGGTTAATAACATTTTATTACTTCAGCTATGTTAGCCACTTTTGAGTAACCTTTGTTTTGTTAAGCTTACAGCTACAGCATCTCATTTGCTTTTCTGTTGTGTTTGCAGCTTCAGGTTTGTTCCAGGTGTTTCTGTTTTAATGCATATTGAGTTGGTAATTGAAGAGCACACTAACACTCCCTTTCTGGTTTTCCAGGCCAGAGCTCTTTAAGAGATTTTTTTAATCTGCTATAGCAAATACAGAAACACACAAACATTAAGACAAATAATGTTCTTGTGCACTAGCATAGATGTGTGTGTACATGTAATGGCAATGTCTTCATGCAAATAGATGTATACCTAAGTATATAGAGCCAAACTTGTTACTTCAGCAACTGGGAAATTAGCTCAGTGTTCCTTCCATACGTGAAATATATAATGCATTTATATATATAAAACAACTGGCTCTTTGGTTTATAATAGGTAGATAGAAGAGAGACACAAAAAAAGGTGACACAGTTCTACTCCTTTAGCTCCCCCAGATTCCATTTGAAATAAGAGATGGTTTTGAGGGCACAAAGAATGTACAGTAAAGCCTATTGTTTTTGTAAAATACCACCTATAAAGCAAAGCTATTCTCTTGAGATAACTGTGCAGTTGTTTGTGCCAAACTGTTGTATGAATATTGCAATTGGATAGTCCCAAAGTAGTGTTGGAATATGGAAAGGGCAAAAAGGTACTCATTGTCACAGTATTTTTTTTTTTAGTGTCATTGCCATATCTTGACCTTTGACGAGATGCCAAATGAAAAGAAAAAATGTGTAATTTTTAATGTATGATTCTTTGACTGTTATGTTGCCACTTTCTAATGTGTCCTACTGATCCTTCTCCTTTAAGGAAAAATTAGCATTGTTTTCCTCTTAAAAAAAGTAACTTTCATTAATTTTAGTAAAGGTTACCTGTGTTCTGCAAGAGAAGAGCATTCATTACGCTAGAGTGATAGTCTGCTCTGAAGCCTGAGCTGCAGATTTCTTTTGCTGATTCTACACTTGTGCCTTGCTGATGCCAGGGTGGTCAAAGTGCAAGATATGCAATGGATGTAAGTGCCCAGAATCGGGTAGAAGAATATTACTCAGTTTGAATCAAATTTATTACTAATCCTGCAAACACTTACGCATATGAGCAACTACATGCATCATCTTGCTAGTATAAGCACATGCTCAGCTCTACAGTTACGGGTGTTCTCAGAGTCAGTGGAGACATTCAGTGCATAGTTACACATGTGAGAAGTGTTTTATGCTACTAGGCCAATGAGTAGTCCCGATAACATCGACAGGAATTGTCATGTAAGTGTAGTTATCCCCATGCATAAGAGTATGCAGGACTGGCTCTGTTACGAGGTGTCAGGAGGATGAATGTGCTACCTGTGTGGCTGAAAAGAAAGCGCTTTGCCTAACCTTCAGCAGAATGTATTGTATAAGCATATTCTATGTGTAAAGTCTTTAAAGATGTCTTCAAAGAAGACTATAGAGTCTTTAAGTTCAATCATAGCTATATTTTACTACATTAAATTTGTGTATAAAGATATATTTAAATGTTTTAGATAAATGTATGCTACTCTATATGAAATGTTTAATTTCAATTACTGTGAAATTTACATACTCTGTAAATTCTTTTCCCTGTTTTAACCCTTTCCTTCCTCAGATGTTTTATTAAGTAGTTTCTCATAGGAAGTTATTAGATTTGGTTGTTGGGATGGACAGGTTGAAAACTTTTATGTAAAATAGATACTTGTATATTTTTGAGAGAAACATGCTGTATTATCAATGGTTTTATCAAAAATTTACTCTAATTTTAAAATAATTTAGAGATTTATATTTACCGTTGGATAAACCAAAAATATATAAAGATCAAAGATTCAATTTATTGGCTTCTATTTCAAATAGTTTAATTAACTGAACTTGGTGTATGCAGCTGTTTAATTCAGAAATTGTAATCAATCTGAATTAATTGGCTATTGGAGGTTACCAAAAATACATATAATTATTTAGCAGTTGGGAGAGTGTTTCTGATGTGAGAGAGAACTAAAAAGGGCATTCCCATTTAATAGCTTTATTACAAAAACATATAGTACTTTCCAGCAGCTAAGTTGTCTGTGATTCAGAGTACTGATACACCTGTAAGCTCTACTTTTATAACAGCCATTCGTATCTACTGCAAGTTTCTATATTTAGTGTGGAAGCTATCTGAATGTGTAACTGCAAAGCCACTGGTTCCCAAGTCTGTCAAACCTGGTCTTGCCACACTGAATTTCATGTAGCTAGTATCTGCCTGGTGTGGAGGGCCAGCAGGGTGCCTCTGTACTGCTTGTGTCCCGGTGTAGGCCTTTAAAACAGGGCTTCTGAGGGGCTGGCCGAGTGCTGGCTCTCATCACGGTGGAGAATTTCAGCGTAACCAAATTGACTCCAAAGGAACTTCTTATATAAGAATGGGAGGACTGGGGTTAAAAGGGACATCTTCTGTCTCTAGAAGCTATTAGTAACAAACTTAAACTCTGAAACAGACTGCTTGTTGTCATGCATTGCCTAATCACTAACCTTTTACAGCCTTTGGTGTTGAACATTACTATATTGATGTTTCAAGAAGTCAGCTTTGTGTTAGACTGTTTTTGTAGCATTTTCCGTATGGAAATGGGTTTTGCAAAAATGTCTGTAGATGTTGATGATTGTAAACTTCCCCCTGCCCTTTTCTAACCATTTATCTTATGTGTGTACCGTTCTTTCTGTTACATATATCTACCTCATGCTTCACAAGAAGACTGTACTGTTGGTTGTGCTGACAGCCCTTCCTGTGGGGTGACTGTTCTGCCATGTTGTTGTTTGTCATTCATGGGGATGTTCATAGAGTTAACGATTCTTTGCTGCCATGTTCCTACCAGTTCCAAACACAATATTCTCACCTTTAAATAAATAAGATTCTTTAAGATCCATATGCCAGATATTTTTTTTTTAAATCAAAGAATGGGAGAAATTTACTTGCTAATACCTGTGGCCAGTCTGAACACCCCATTTGTACTACATATTATATTCAGTATTTCAGAGACTTGTGGAAAGTGCTCAGTTGTACAGTTTTGATAACCACAGTGTCGTGTCATCTTAGTCTCTTGTGCCATAATAAAGTGTATATCAATTTATTAATAATTGATGCACTGGTTCATTTATTTGAAGTAGTAAAGATACCAACAAACTGTCAAAAGCGGTAGATTGAGATCTGTCTTACTGTGTCCTCCTCTTCCATAAACCTCAGTGAGAATTGTGTGGGTTAAGGCAGGATTTGATTTTGTCATACCTTTCATTTTCTCCTTTCTACATTCTTTTATCCAGTGACTTTGGCTGGCTTCTCAATATCATGGCTGCTTGCAGAAGCCAGCAGACGTATGTAGTTGAATGCTGCCATTCTTCACTCTAAAGTCCAAAGTTCAGATACTGCAGGAGTTCAGTTGTTGTATGTGGACACAGTGACATAAGTCCCATCCTGCACAAAGCCTGGCTGGAGCACAGTTGAGACTTCAGGTCAGCTGGTAGTCCTCCATCTTAAGCAGCAGAGCTCCCTTAGTCTGTTGTACCCTTGACTGCAAGTACACTGGAGATGCGTGAGCAAGACCGAGATGTGCTTTCATTACCAAAGGGTCTTGCTCTGCTACAGCAGATAGCTTGGCCATGTGCCAGCAGGGCAGGGATTTGTATGTTTACTATCCTAGTTATTGCTTTGTTTCCTGTATTTCATGTGCAAAATACTCTTTATGGGCAGTCTGGGAGAGCCAGCTTCAGCTGTGTTTCCTTGGGTTATTCAAAGGTTGTGGTTATTAACTCATAAAGTTCCCTAAGAAAGGAATCCAAAATGTTTAATGATCAGTTTAAAATATCAGGATTCCTTCAGTACAGAAAAGACTATTAATTAGAAGCAATCATAAGCTTACAGGTCGCTTATGACTTATAACTCACAGAGGTGCAATAGATTTATTGCTTCTTAGCAACTATATTTCAGTTTCTGCGTTAAGACTTTTTTACCTTTTGAACTGAGTTACCTAAAGCTGACTCAGCAAAAGATACTGGAGCTGTGCTTCACCTTTATCTTTAAGATTTATATTTTGACCGAAACATGGTACAAAAGCATGATGAATGTCTTATGTGAGGATTTAATTTTAAAATGTAATTAAAAGCCAACAAACTGTGATATAATATTTGCATGAGTTTTTATCCATTAAGAATTTTACCATATTTAAAAGTAAACATCGATGCTGTAAGCGTTTGTTTCTGCCAGGCTTTTGTGAGTGAAACAAACATTTAGGAAAGTCCTCCCCCCCCCCCCAAAAAAAATGCCAGTTTCATGAAAAACACAGTCCAGATCTGTTCTATTTTAAACAGAATTAAATTTATCACAGCATTCCTTCCAAGACAATATAAAAGGAAAAGAAGCCAGTGTTTTGATACATTTTCATAGTTGTCACTTTGTAATTGTAAAGCAGATATTTATGAGGCTGGAAGACTGTTTGCAGCTTAGATTTCATACTGCATTCCCAGTTCTTCAGCCCAAGAGCAGGCCCTGTGAACCTATATGCATTTACAGTTTGAATTCTTTGCATAAGAAAGATCAAATTACATCACTTCACCTACCCAAAGAAGGTAGCAGCTTAAATTACATTTCTAGAGATTTTCATTCACTAGAAGCCTTAAGGGACATGCAGCAGCACATATGGAAGATGTTGCATACCAAGGTGCCTTCAGGCCTGCTGTGCAGCAAGTCTCGCTCGTCTAGTGTTTAGTCCTGCACAACACTGCAATTTTAGTTTGTTTAAAAACAACATAAAGAGGAGATAGTTTACAGACAGCTGAAAAAGAAAAGCGGCATAAAACTGTTACTCTGACACTTTTTTAAAATGACAAATCTTTTTCCATCCAATTATTCTGGCATGGATATCTGAAAAATTGGTTAAAAATGTTTGGGTGGAGTCTCCTTTTTGCTCAGCTGTTACTTATTGCTGCTTGTAAACTGCCTATGTCAGTTCTAGTAAAGAACATACTGTACTTGCAAAAAATTAAATTGGTATTTTAAAGATCATAATACCAAGCGTTAGGCGGAGAAAGCTGATGGTATTTCAAGATGCTTCAAGTGCCTCAGCAAACTTGCTCTGCATTTTATCAGCCATGCAAGTTTTTTATGGTGTCTGAGTTACAATCAAAGTGCAATTCCTGTAAGGGATTGTTGTGTTCCCAGTTCTCTAGGCATTTAACTTCCAGATTTTGTCTGTAAATGGGGTGAAAGGATCAAAAAGTTCTTGGTCTGTCCTTTAGTGCAAAGAGGCATGTCCCATGGAGTTGTAAGAATTGGGATGTAGCAAAAGCCTTTGTTCTACACAGTATTTTTAGTAGTCTATGATCCTAAAAGTGATTAGTAACATTATCTGTTAAGCATGGAAAATAACATAAACAGGAAGATTAAAAGGATCATACAGAGTATTTCCATCGGACATATTTAGGATTTCACAAAATTTTTGAGCATGTCATAGAAAGTTTAAATCACTGACAGGAAACTATAAAATAACCTGAAGGAAGCAGTTGGAAGGCATCTGGAAACGTGGCACTGAAGACCGATGCTGTGCTGCAGTCTGAAGCAAGCTGCTGGCCCTCACGGCTGTTGTGTGCAGGATGCGGCCATGACCCACACTGAGCAATCATGGTCTGCAAGGTGGGAGCCCTGGCCCGCAGGCCACATTGCAAATCACCAGAAATTCACATCTATGAATTGCTTTGACGCCAGCAAACCAAGTAGGATTATTACTGACAGGTCTTGTAATACTAACTTTGGGGTACATCTAGCCTTGCAATAAGCTCTTTATTAACAGATGCTTACTTTTTCAGACAAATAAGCTTTCTGAGTAAGCCAAGAAGCTCTGTGTTTTTTGCTTCAGGAAAAAGGACCATGAAATATAAATAATGCCCATTAGGAATCACTAACTCAAATGACAAACTGAAGTGCTAATGCTTAGGTTGGCCGGATGGCCTGTGTTCACGTTGTGAGAAGGAGAACAGATAAAGCACTAGTCCTGCTTTCTAGGTAACTCCTGGACTGCTAAAAAAGATGCTTAGGAGTCCAAAATAAGAATCTCTGTCATGAATGAGAACAAGCTTCTCCCTGTCTGTGCCTCGCTCCTGCAGGAGCGGGAGGGGTGGCCCTCGGGGCAATGCCCTGGGCAGGCTCCCTCTGGCTGGACCCGGGGGTCTGTCAGGCCTGCTCAAAATGGTGGCGGGGCCCAGTGCTGCCCCAGAGGGCTTTGTGGTGGAGCTCAGACGAAGAGAGAGGGGAGATGTTTGCCAGCACGGGGAGCCGGAGGTGCATGGCAGCACTTGGCAATGGCTTCTCAGAGGAAGTGAGTGTTAGGGAGAGATTTGAAAGAGGACAAACGTGGCAGAATGGGTAAGTGGAGTGGGAGCATTTGAGGTGTAAAGCAGAGCCGTTGTGAATGTTTTTTGACTAAATATTGTTGTTGTAAGACGTGTGGGTGTTGATGGGGAAGTGGGGGGGGAGGAGCTCACATTTTTAACCCAATATTTAAATTGCCATCTAGCTAGACTTCTGTGTGGGGACTGATCTGAGTCTCTGCTCATTCTCTCTATACGTCTCCGTGGTGCAGGTGGCACCTGAACAGTCTGGGGCTCTGGTCAAAACCCAGACTTTCCCTCACTCTTTTGTTTCAAAACTTGTCGGTGCTGGGAGAAGACCCAACAGGAGTTTTGGGTCCTGGTACTCTGGTGAAATGCTTCAAACCCTCTCTTAGTGCCACACAAGGGGGTCATCGGGCAGCTCCGAGAGAGACAGGAGCAGGTATAGGATGATATGAACATGTGCGTGAGGAGAAAGGTGAGGCTGTATTTTTATTTTATACAGACTAAGATTGTGGTGACCCCGGGCTGATGATATGAGGAGAGGGTGTAATTAATTAAGGATGGAAAAAAGAGGTTATTGTCAAGTAGAGAGAGAAAGTTGGATCAATGCTCTGATCACGAGTGTCATAGCATGAGAAGTGGAGCGAGCTGGTTTTGTCCGGGGAGGTTTCAGGGATGATTATACTGGAAAGCATATACCCCACTGACACCCTTTGTACCATTACAAAACCGGTGTAAGTACACCCATGTTTTTGCTGGCACTGCTTAAATTTTCTGTGATTTCCCTCAACTGTGTGTCCCTGAAGTGAGTCATGTTTTAGTAGATGTTAGACAACAAGGGTTTGTCATAAACTGAGAGGCTTCCGCTGGCTGGCTGGCCGGCCTTTCCCCTGTCCCTGTGGGCTGCGGGCCAACAGCAATTTTTCCGGCTTGGGTGGTGAGCATCACCTGTACCTGGGGACAGGCTGCTGAGGAGGTGACAGCTAATCAGCAGTCTGACTCTGGCACAGCACTGTGGGCAATTAACTTTGTTTTCTGGTTTAATGGTAGGAGCAGGGTTATGCCAAGCTAATTGCAGAAGATTGCTCCGTTGCTTTCTTCTGTAAACTTTCATTTATGGCATTGCTGGTTTATTCAAAGGAGAAGAACAAAAAAGCTTAAATAAAAACTACGTCATAGGCTGAGAATACAAGATGTTGAAAGTCAGACCTCATACTTCCAGAGTGCATACTTCTTAGTCAGTATCTGGTTAAATAGCTGTGAACCAAGAGCACGTTTGCTATTTTCTCTTCTAGAAGCTGCAAGAAATCTTAATTACTGTGTTGTTGGGTTTGTTTTTTTGGGGGGGGGGAGGGGGGGGGGNTCTATGCTTTTATTGAGCAAAGACAAAACTGTGATACCAAAAAGCTAGCTATTCAGACATTTATGTTTTTAAATATAAGTGCCTGTGGGTATACAAGCATGCATTATTCCATCCAGTAAAGGAAGAACTCAAAAAGGAAAACTACCAATACATATCTTAGAGAATAAATGCACGTGGATATGAATAGTCCAGAAAGCATCTAGAGTATGCAGGCCAGTGCTCCTGCTAACAAGTTTTCTACATCTGGAAGATATGACTCTTCACTGGGCTCACTTCTCAAATCTCAAAGGTCTGGATTGTCTTCGCTTGGTTCAAGAAGGTAGGGGAACCACCTGCTTCCCATAGGGTCACTGGCGATAGGCACTTGTGGAGGCTAGCTCAGCACACCTTGCCTGTGTCCTGTATGGGCACAGGAGCCATCTTAGAGCAGTTCAGTTCCTAACTGAGCACCTGAAGTCGGCTAGGATGAATCTGGATGCCCATGTTCTCTAGACAGTGCTGCTCAGTGTGGGGAGCAGTTCTTACAAAAATCCTGTGGTTGAATGGGATTGAACTGATAGATTCTCAGAGCCTGTGTGTGCTGGTGGTGCCAGTGTAAAAAGACGATGATGTAAATTTCCTGTGACACAATCAATGGAGGTAATGGTTACAGAGACGGAGGTGAGAGGCGATGAGGGTCGCTGCCACACAGGTATGCAGCGTCTGTCTCTAGCTGGGATAACAGAAGTGTTGCATCTGGCTTACAAAGCTGTATGAAGATTTTTAACAGCATTGAAAGAAACCAATGTGTGTAAAACTGGAGGCACCTGCCAGTACCCAGGCTCAGTGCCACGTTCAAAGAAAAATAGTTTGTTGTTATTCAGAGCCACTATTTCATTTTTAGGGCAAACCAAGGGCCGGATTCTCAGCTGGTATAAACCAGCTCCTTTAACTTCAGGGAAACTATGTCTGTTTACACCAGCAGAGAATCTCTCAAGTGCAAAAGCTGCTCTTTAGCACCGAATAGCAGCAATATAATCTGGCAAGCAGCCAGTTTGAACAGCTGCCAATGTACTTCAGATCCAAAGATGATTCCTTGAACCCCAGCTCTTCCCTCCCTCTTTAGACTTTTATTGAAAACAGGACTTATTCCCCAGTCTCTCAAGTCATACTTCTTACAACCCAAGTTCAACACACTATCCACTTTCTCCAGGCATCTGAGTTTCGCTCTGCAGCAGTAAAGCCTTTTTTCACAACTCTAATCAGCAACAAAAGCTCTTATTTTCAACTGGAGTTCTGACAACTGCAGTGCTGGTCCTGCTGTTTGCATTCAAGTCAAGAAGGCTCACGTTTCATATTAGCCAATGCAAAATGCTGTGCTCTTTTTAAAATATATGTGTTCCAAGCAGGGTTTGCAAAGTATCAATGCACTAGAGCTATTCTGGCCTCAATGAATCATGTAGGTCTTACTATAAAACCCCCAAAAACAATTGAAGCAGGTGTTCTGGGCAGTGTACACACAAATATATGAATAATGTGTTACTAAGCCCTGGAGATACTCCACAGCAAAGCCACGGGCTGTCTGACGCTGCAGAGTCTTTGGTGGCTCTGGGCCTGACTGCAGCACAGAGGTCGACACTCAAGGTCTCTGCGTTCGCTGAGCGAGGTCGGGCTTTCCCCGTCTGGATGCACCACGATGTACTTGACGGCGTCTTTCTGGGGCAGGCTGCGCGCGTCGCTGCCAGGCACGGAGAGGAACCTGCCGATGTGCAGGCGGCCGGGCTGCCCTCGCCCCGCTGCTGCCCCTTCTGATCTGGCCGGGCCGAGCGGCCCCCGGGCACTGCTGCTCGTGCGCCTCGGGCTTTTCGTGGAGCAGCGCTTCTGAGGAAAGCGCTAGCCTTAGTCACACGTGAGTCAGCTGCAGCTATCCCACCCATCGCGAACCCTGTTCACAGAGCCTGTTTCCAGATGTTTTTAACTGGCAACTACTTTAAAGCGCGTCCACACCGGCTGAGGCTGGGCTAGCTAGCACTGCATGTGGTTAAGTCCTCTTCCAGCGAGGCTTAAAAACTGTTTCATTGATCAATCTTTTCTGGAAGGTTTCTTTCTCTTTTTTTCCTTTAAGTTCCTTGCCCTTCCTCCATTGCGTGTGCTCTGTTCACACCTCTCCGCGTGCTTTTTGGAGAAGCAAACATCTTTAGCTTGACACTTTTCCCCTTTGTCTTCTGGAAGTAAAATGAGTTTGTAGATTAGGTGATCTCATGGGAGACAAAGAAGTGGCACGTGGTGAAGTCAACCAGTACACGACATGAGCTCTTTCATGTTAAAGAAATATTTCCAGAAAACGGTCTGCAAACAACATATAGGCCACAGCTTGTGTTCAGGACTCATCAAATGCCTTGGAATAGCAATCAAAACAGTAAAATCACACACTGTTCTCAGACAAGTGGGAAGTAGGAAAGAAAAAAAAGCTAAATACATTGGGTGTGTTGAACTTTGGGTAGGATTTTAAGTTTGTGGACAGAAATTACTGTCCGGTTCTATAAATACAGGCATATGAAGCTGTTGCACAATGCTAAGAACATTTCTAAAGGAATTAGAATAGTTCTTTTATCAGTCATCAAATTTAAGGGAATTGTACACTCTTCACGTATCACGGGCTGTGCTTTCAACACACTCCGTGATTCATTGTCCAGGACTAAGAAATTCCCATCTTTCGCAGACCAGCAGCCGTAGCTGTACCCAGTGGGTACCCCGGGCAAAAGGTTCACGCGATGTGAGGTTCAAACAGGGGCTTGACCAAGTCTTTCATGAGAAATCTCTCATCTTCCCTGGAACTTTGCTTTATTTTCTTGAGGACTTCTAGTGCTAAAATTAAGCCCATTTTGAGTTGCTTTATTGCATCACGCAACCCAGCTTTATGCCTCTGTCTGTGAATTCAGACAGGTACTGGCATCTAGTTGTGGCAAATTCACACCTTTGTTTTGTTCTTCTAAAGGAGCTTTGTAACTGCCGTAGTAAAAGCACACTGATGGAAGTGTTGTCCATTTTACTACAAAATGTTTCTTGGTCTTTTTTCTTGAGGAAGAGTGGTTGACCAAAGCTACGATATAAATCTCATAAAAACATCAGGATTTACTCTCTGTAACACAGTAATAAAAACTTTTAACTGGTGATGCCTATTAAAAAAAATTCCTCTGTGGCAGTGTTTTTTCTTTGACACTCCCCTCAGGCCAGCGTGAGCAGGCAAACGCAAGAGAGCTGAAATTGCATTGCCTACTAGTGTGTCAGTAGTGTCTAATATTACAGGTTTGTTTCCCAAGCAACACACGTGGGTTTTTGTGTATAAATTGCCTGAGCCCTATTGGGAATTTCCCATGTAAATCTCTCTCCTGTAGATCAGCTGAACTCTTTCCTCTTGATCTCTGTTTATGTATCTTCCTCCTCACAGTTTGAGTTCATTTTGAAATAAAAGCTGCTTATGCATATTTCCTTTCTTTTTGAATCCTCACAGTGACAAATTAAGTCATAGTATCTTATCTGTCTCTTGTTAGCTTTTGCTATTTCTGTGTGCTCCAGGTACTGCAATACAGTGGAAATACCTTTAGAATACAAGGTTCACACATTGTAAATTAGACTCAGAAAATACCAGTTTAGGCCACCTTGCCTGCAGGTCGGAGACATCTGGGGGACTCGCAGATGTTCTAGCAGAGAATTAGTGCTGATTTGAGTGGTACAACTGCTGAACCTTTCCTGAGTCAGGCTCTGGTATCCTGACACAGGAAACTTGGTTAGCAGATCCTGATAGGTCTAAATCCAGGGGCTTGGAGGTTTTTTATTATATTCCTTGAGATTCATACAATCTGCTCTAAGGCCTTTTGGGACAACTCTGCTCTGTTTCATTTAGGCAACTGTTCGAAGGATGATGTTCCAAGAATGACATCCTTTTCCTTCCTATGGGGCACCACGACCACCCTGCAGGGTGCAGAGCAGTGGTGACCCAGCCCTCTGTGCCAGGTGAATCCAGCTGTGTTCCCAGCTGTGCTGGTAACCCCACCAAGGCATTTCACTTTCTGTGCCTCACTTTTCTTTCACGTAAGGCTTTCACGTCCACAGCAGTACATTAAAGACGATGCACGTCTGACAGCTCACATTCTGAGAGCAGGGGTCTCTGTTCTACTCTAACTACTTCAGCAGTCTGCAGTAAATTGTTAAAGACTAAAAACACTTTTCTGTAGGTGTTTTCTTACTCTTCTTGCTGAAGGGCACATTCTGACAGATGCAGAAAAATTGTAGTCCTTCACTATATATTTTAAAGCATTACATCAAGAAAGTTACCCTAAATTTTTGAAGTACTGAGTTCTTGTTCCTACAGTTAATTTATTTTCTCTGTGCTATCTGCAAAAGTAACACAGTGAAATATTCCATACTGTTTCCTACTGCAAGTAACACCATAAATTAGAAATAAATGAGGCAATTTTATCACTAACAACAGGTATGTCAATGAGGAAATGGAACTTGGGAGCTGTTATTTTATGAGCACAATCCCTTTATTGACGAGGCTGACTTTTTTGTTTGTTCCTAAATACTGTGCACTTGTAAACACATGAGCTACATTAAAGGATAGTACCTGGGATGTGAGAGGCTCTTCCTCCTCTTATCTGTTCCCAGTTAGCATCTGGTGTATTTACAGTACGGTGCATCTGTCACGACACACATAATTTGTGGAAGAGTGAGTCTGTGCAATTATTAAATGTCAGGATGTAAACCAAACACTCCAAGGAATGGGAGGCATTATGAAGGGGTTCATGTGGTGAAGAGACATTGTTGCCCAGGGTAAACCTAAAACAACTGTGTTTTGTTGACTCTATATTTCAAAACTAATTACATGTTCTGAGATTTGTTTGGCTCTGAGAGATGCCGTGCCATATATCATTTAACGCAGCTTTTAACTCCTGTGTAGAAGAACGTTCTGTAGATGATGGACATTGAAAATATCCCAGCTTAATAAAGTGTATTTGTTGGTCAAGAGAATTAGTCTAATGACCATTGTGGATGATTAAGGATGGTTAAGTACACTGGAGTTAGTTTATTACACAATGAGGCTAGTTTATTTTAAAATTACTCATGCTGAAAGGACGAATGCTGCATGATGTCTGGATGAATCACACCGCCCAATGAGACAGTCAGTACAACGTACCCTCCTATTCGCAGACCTGTGTGACTGCAGCCAAGCCTGCAGGGCGGCTGAGGGTCAGAACCGTTCTTCCCAGCTCCCAGTCTGAGGCTGACCACCAGGTCGGGAACTGGGATGCCTCGGTCTGACCCTGGCCTCTATCTGCTCTGTAACTTGGATGAATGGTTTCCCTTTTCCATACCACTGTTTACTTTCCTCAGCCTTTGTCTGCAGAAAGTCTGAACATTTGGCAGCAAAATCTGCCCTTCCCTTGTGGGGCTTTGCACCATGGGCTCTTGGCTTGCTAGGAACCGGGGGTGCCGACCCCTTGGGGTTTGTCGGGCTGTAGCCCTTCCACTGGCCGATGCGGCAGGCGCAGGGTGCGCGGCACAGCTCGGGGGGCCAGGGCTGCCCCAGGCGCCTTTCTCCATCTCCGGCCAGACTTAGGGCGCTCTCTTCTCCATTTTGAATCCTCCCTGCTGTGCACTCCGCTCAGCCTAGAAAGCAAGTACATTCAAATAAATGAGAGTAATTAAGAGTGAAAAAGCTCTGGGCAGAAGTTTTATTCTGAGTGTGTGCTTTATCTGTGATGACTTCTTTGAAACTAGGGTGAGAAACTGGGAGAAATGGCAAGGGGCAACTAAACTGTTTTGGAGATTTCTCGGGCTCCAATATTAAACACAGATTGCTTTTTGAGAAATTTGTTTTGTGAGATCTGATCAGTGCATGCTGGATGCGTTACGGGGTGACTCACTCGTTGCTTGGGCGCAGAGGGGTGAAAGAAACAAGAGAAGTTGGCTGCATCATTGCAGAAGGCTTTGAGTTTTCTTTAGCAAACTCTCCAAGGGATTCCTGTTTTAACTTTTCAGAGAAATCTGCTCATCCTATTCTCAGCCTAATGATGACTTCACTTGCAAAGGAAGACATTTTCCCATCTGTGCAGCCAGCTTGAAATAAGGGTTACAAGGGAGATGAGTAAACACCAAAGGAAGGAGAAGCGGAGGGCAAAAGAAAGATGAATTAAAATCAGAATGTCTGATACATTGCAGTTTATGAATGTTTGGGGTTGTACAAATACTTTCCTACATTGTAGTCATCCTGGTATTATCCTAACAGAAATCCATTCAGTCAGTTTAATCAATCGGCACAGGAGTGTATTTCACGTTTGGGTTTCTTTTTCCCTCTAGCTAACCCTTTCACATGAGTACACACTAACATCCATGTTTTTACTAGAGTATCTGTTTACACAGAACATTAGATTCAGAAATCTTACTTTAATTTTTGACCTTGACTGTAAGAATTTATTTTGCACAAAAATCCACTGGATGAAGCAACGTGTACCTGGAGACAGGACTCCCTCTGGAAGTGAGGCCACATTGCTTCATTTGAGCAGTGATTTTGGTGGATTAGGTTTACATAAGGTTATTTTAATGCTTCTCCTTCCTCATCAGGTCAGCACACTGAATCGTTTTGAGCTTTTGGTGCTGAAAACCATGTTTTATTTTTGATTTACTTAATTTGTATTTGTCCCATGTGCCTGGCATTGCTCTTTCAGCTAGCAGAACCAAGCACGACTTGCTCCCCAGCTGAGCATGGGACTCATCAGGCGAGCATCGCTGGGCCAAGCGCCTGCACCTGTGCCCCAGCATCCTGCCTGTGCTGCAGTGCTCCGCAGGTGAGCCCTGGGGCTGGGGCCTGGTGCAGCGGTGAGGGGCAGCTCACTGCCTCTGGTGCTGGAGCCTGCGCTGAGCTCAGCAGGCAAAGGTAAGGCAGCTTAAAGAAATTGATGTGCTGAATTTGTGGCTTTGAAATGAGGCCTTTGAACCTAAAGTTACTGAGGTACTGTGGATGTTAGCCCTACAGTGATTTTTGCATGTTAGAGGAAAGCTGTACTGCAATGGTAGAAAAAAGAGCCCTGGAACTGTGTTTATTCAACTTTTGTCAGATTTAATGTATTAATGCTGATTTGAGAGACTGTATGGACAGATCTTTCAGATGCTGAAATGGAGGGATTGCTTTAGCTAACATATGGAAAATATTTACAGGCTTTATGCAATGGTGATATATAAGAGTAAACAGAATGTCAGATAAGTACTGCATTCCTTTATTTTCACTTAAGACTCAGGAAAAATATATGCCTCTTCACTCACAAAAACAGACGGATGGCTTGATGGCTGAGGGTATACTGTCTGGGGAAAAATGTGCATATTAAGCAAAGTGAAATATACATGTAAAAATCTTTAATAAATTCACGTCAGGATGATCTCTGAAGTTTACAAAACACTTTTTTATGGAGTAGGAGCTTGGGTTATGGCTTAATTTTCTCTCCGCTTCCATTTTACTTGCATGAAAAATGAATGTCACACTGACTGCTATCATGCTCGCGCCGTCTGTCCCACAGGACCCGGGTACAGCCTCATGGACAATGCATGTGTGCCCATGGCAGGCTGGGGAGGGGGCAAGCAAGCCCTTGGAGCAAGGTAACGCTGCTCCTCCTTTCCTCAGCCATCAGGCAGGACTTGGATACTGAGCTCGTCTTCTCCAAGCTGAGCCCAGCTGCTTGGGCTTAGGGCTGGTTCCATTTTCCTGTGGTTTTATACTACTCCAGAGTTCATATTAATATGTAAATCTGTATTTTCCCGATTCCAAGCTCTGAGGAATTCCCCGGGAGCGCTGCAGAGGAACAGCACTGTGCCCTGACGCCTGAGCAGGCCGGGGTCATTGCTCAGGAGGAAAAATGCCGAAATACGCTGACAGGCGGGACAGGACGCGGCACAGCTGGTGCTGACCGCTCGCTGCTTTTCAGCAGCCAAAGCAATTCCAGTGGGCTTGCAAACGCTGCCTGGGGTCACCGGAGTTTTGCAGTAGGCTTACCAGCATGGAGCAGGGGCCTGTGCAAATGGTTTCTCATCCACCTAAACTGGTTGAAGGCTGAACCTGTGATGATTTTGTTTTAAAGCATAAAAGATAGCTGGCTTTCCAACAGAGGTAATGTTGCTAACATATAGGAAATGAAATGTGTTGCCAGCTCAGTGAAGAAAAAAATGCAACTTTGAACAAGTGTGTTACTAATGCTGAGATCTAAGAAATGTTGGCTTGTTTAAAATACTGGTGGTTTGAAACAATGATGTTTTAAAATGTTGCTGACCTAAGGATTTTCTTTGACTCTTACTCTTGTTTCTTTTGGATATACTTTGTTGTTTGTGTAAGCAACTCTGGTCATTGAATGAGGTTTCAAGAGAAAAGGTAAATAGAGGAAAGAAATTAATAGAGGCATCCACAAATAGGTTTTGCTATAACAATTACGCTTCTTTCATTTTGCAACTCTGAAACTGTATGAAAATGTATTTATTCAGTAAACTTTTCCGTGTTTCTAAAAAGCACAGGATCAAGAATACTGATCCATACTGAAATGCTTAGGAAGAAGCTAAGATTTGTTAGCTTTGGCACAGGCATGCGGAGGCAGTCTAATATCACCAAGTTTGAAAAAGGAGGACAATGACAAAGGGTGATTCAAACGCAGCATAAACTTGGTTAATTTACAACACGATCTTGGTTTTAATAAAAAACAGGGGAATTGGTACACAGTGCTGGCAGAAAGCCTGAGGCGAAATCAGATTTAGCTGTAGATATCAATAAGGAAACACAGCCAAATAATGCCATTGCTAAATTTATTTATTGTTGCTTAAGCTTTTTAAGATGACTAAATCTGTGTTGGATTTTTTTTTTTTAAAGGCCAATCTGTAATTGTGTCTGAGACACTTTTTATACGGCTGTGGTGTCCTGGTTGGCTCTGAGCTCCACTGACAGACACGCACCAGATCACTTGCTGCTCAGTGCTCGCGCACGTCAATGCTGGGTCCAAAAAGAACCAGCTGCGGATGCATCTGAGCTGTCTCTGATACAGCTCCAAGTCTGGAAAAACTAATTCCTCCCTCTTCATGCAGACAGTGTTGTGCAATGGTCTGACCTCACTAGATACTTTTGCTGTACAATGGAAAGTAACCTAGGCACAACATCTGTTTTAATGACAACTGGCTTGTTTAGTCAAAAAAATGTGTTTTTTAGCTGCCTGTGCCCTATCGCTACCTGCTAACTTTTTGGTGTTGATGGAATTACAAGAGACTGGTACAACCAGGCCATTTTGGGCCAGTATTTCCATACCACCTTTCCTGCCTAGCGTTGCCTGGTGGCAGATCTCCAGGAATCAGTCTGGTTGTGTCGCTGCCATACATACAAAACCAGTGTTTTGTAACTTCTGTTGTCTGTTTAAAAAATGCTTAGAGGAAATGTTTTATAAGACAGATTTCCTAAAGATGTTAAATGGTACCATGAACCAAGGTGGTTAATTATTAAACCATATGGAAAATTGAATGATAAGGCAAGCAAAACAACCCAGGCACTTTGGTATGTGGTATTGTAATGTTTCCTGAAAGAGGTGGGATTGGCTAGCAAGATTTCTATCATCATCCCTTTCCTGTTCTACCCCCTATATCCCTTGGCTCCTTGTTACTCTTGCAGGTGTTGTTTGTTGCAAAATGCATCTAACCCCCAAGGAATCTTGACTACTTCTTCCCAGCATAAAATACGCTATTTGTGCCAACTGATCTCTATTTCTGCTTTTGGAGTTACAAGTTTGCCTTAGGTTTTCTTCAAGAGGTTTTTACCAGCTGCCTTAGTTATTTCAGTGTTTACAGGTATGCAACTGTTGACAGCATCAACAATATTGTTTGTTCTCTTTCCTTCTGCAAGTAGTCTGGTGTTATACAGAAACACCGTCTCACCCACTTTCCTTTCCTTTCCTATTTTAGGACTCCAGCAAGCACTGTAGTGTTCCAGGGCTATATTTTCTCTGGAGCCCTACTCCAGCATCAGTCCAGAATGAGGGTTGACAGTGGGAAGCAGTTAATGCATTCAAGTAGTACAGCATTAATATTTGTGCTTTGACTTCATAAAATAATAATGCTAAGACAAAAAAATGGCCATGAATATAGTTTACCACAGCACTATGCTTATGGTGTTGGCAGACTGCGAGCTGGTCTATCTTTGTGAGCAAACAGATATTCTAATTTCTCATCTCTTTTCCAGGTAGTCAAGACAGGGAAGTGCAGGCTGTATACAGGGATGAGATAATCAACTCCCAGAGTGATATGGTGGGAAAAGAGCAGTAAAAACCAGGTCTTCAAAAAGCTCCAGTGATCTTAGAGGATGTGGCTAAGACCAAGCCTAGAGTTATAGTTAGGGTAAGAGGCAAAAAAAGCCAAGGGCTCCAGGTGGTGTGGCAATGCGAAGTGGCTGTCAAAGGAAGGGGCAGGCTGCCAAAAGGACTTTGTCCTTGTCAAGCTAGGGAGTGACTTGGGGATGTGGAAAAAGCTCAGACTACGCGTAACCTTGGGTTTAGGGTTAAGAGCAAGACAAAGCCCAGGCAAACACTAACTGAAAGCTGAACCTTAATGCTGGTTGTGGGCTGTACCTTAACCTGAGACACCTTGCTTATTGGCCAGAGGAATAAGCTGTCAGGGATCAAATATTCATACAGCCCTCCCTTCCCTTTGGCAGTCCCTAGGAGCCCCGCTCCACCTGGTGCTCCTAACCCTAGGAGTTCTTGTTTGTCCTACCCCTATCCCTAACACTAACCCCAGAAGAAAACATAAGATAAGAAGAAATGCTCCTTCCTCCAGTCCCTTCCTACTTGGTAGCCAGCCAGCCAGCTTCTATGTTGGTCTGTACTGAGACTTCTTGTAACTAACCTACTTGACAGAGCCTCTGCCCAAACCTCCCTGTCACGGTCACAGTTCATGTCATTCTCAGACACAGTGCAAATGCCCTCTCTGGCAGAGCAGTGTGGAACAGTCCTTTCTCCAAGGCCACAGTTTCAGAAGGTTGGATACATGTAATATTTCAGCATTGTGATATTGTGCTCAGTAACTCCATTTTACATATACCCTTGCATAAATGATTACTGACCTAAGGCATTCAGCTGGGGACAGAATCACTGTCAAGCACATGAAAATAGACTAATGAATGTAATGCTGACAAAATGTCTAGTACATCATACCACATTTTTCAGAACAACCACAAGGTAAAATACTCATTCTTTGGCGAGGGGAGATCTCAATTAGGAGGTGCTGAAGGAATTCACAAAGCTTTGGAAAGCTCTGCATATTCTTTCCTCTAGGGAGAACGGGGAACTTGAACATTATTTCCTTGAATGTTTACAGCTGAAAATGAAAGCTGGAAACCCATCAGGGACGCAAGAATTTCAACACAGTTTTGTTGCAACAATTAGTGCTCTGTGGAATATTGATTCTGAAGACGTTGAGCTTATTCTCAGGAGTCTGTTTTATAATTTATATTGGAGGCTTTGCATTTTGTAATCTAATAGGAATTTGCAGGATTCTTATGCATGTTGATTTATAAAAATCAAGGCTATATCCTGAACTTTTAGATCTCTACTTGCTAACATGGAGAAGATAAGCATGTATTCAACAGTCCATTTGCTGCTAACCCAAGGTCTAGCAAGCACACTACCTGGCCTTGGACAGGGCAGCTCAGATTAGTTAAGATACAGAAGGTCATTAACAGCAACTCTCTGAGATAACAACTGTTAGAGGCAAGTGCTGATGTGAAAGAGTACATTTTGTTCAGCAATCTTCTCCTAGCACTGGGCTTATCGTACTGTTAATGTTACTGTTTGGTACTTTAAGAATCTTCTCCTGTATCTGGTGGTGTGTTGGGTGTAAGGTCAAGTGTGTTATGGAGTGGTGGTGTCTAAAGGAGCTGCGTAATCTTCAAACCATCCATGTTGGCGATGAAGTTTACCTTGGGAAGTAAAGTAGGTCACAGATCAAGGATGCTCAAGCATGTTGTGCAGTACTGTACTCGTCCCCTTTGCTGTGGGCACTTGTGCGTGTGAGGAGTTGCCGTAGACTGTGCAGCTCCCAACCTTGACCTCCTCTTCCCAACCAGAATGGAAAGCTGAAAGGATTTTATTTTAACATGAAAGGAAATTCTGATGGTTTGGGGAGATTCAAAATGTATTCTCTGCTGTAGCTCCAGTGAACGGTTGTCATACTGTGGGTTGGTGAATTAGCCAAAGCCAGCACCGAGAACACTAAGTGCTGGTGGAAATGACTTAGCCCAGATAACAGGGGAAGGAAAGTTCTTTTGTCTGAATTTGCTGTGAGAGATTGTCACATCAATAGGATGGCACCAATTCCCTCCGTTTGTTTGTCCCTAGCTGCTTCCCTAAGCTTTTCCTGCTCTTAATTAGATTTATTTCCCTTTTTCCAGATGTATGTTCTGCTGACCTGTTTTTCTTTTTTTTTTTTTTTCCTTCCCACAACATCCCCTTGCTTGCTGCAACTCTCAAGCCGTGTTGGATATGGCATGTGGTTAGTAGTACGTGTCAGGCCTTCCCATCACATCTATTACAACTCTTGTCATTAAGTAGGAGATCATACACTTAAGGTTGCTGAAACATTGTGGTGCAGGAGTTTGAAAGCATACATCTGGGTAGTGCTGTGTTTTCAACACAGATACGCTCAACATGAAGCTTAGAGTGAGCAAGCTGCTTTAGGTAGCTTCTGCAGTAGGTTTGGAAGCCTGTGCCACAGTGTACACTAGGCAGAGAAGTTATTCTTATCCATGCTGGCTGGCTTAAAGATGGTATGGATTTCTGGTCCTTTATCTGCATAGCAGTTACTATAGAACTAACCCAGGACAGCTAGAAACTGAAGCTATGTTTTTTAATGAAATCTGAGGTTTTTATGAAATATTGTCTCCAGGACAAAATTGAAGAGTGGTGATAAAATCACAGTAGTTGCCAACATGGGCTTGAAACAACGCTGAATCACAGTCTTCCCTGCCTTTTGCACAGCAGAACATAAAGCCAGGTGCCATTTCTGCTCAGCGGTCTTTCAGTCCCTCAGAAGGCTTTCCAAAGAGGTCTTCTCTGGGAAAGCAAGTTCTGGATGTGGAAACAGTCCGTGATGCTCTGTTTCCAAAGTCACACCCCCAGGGTAGCACGCAGCTAGATCAGTAAGCTTTGTTTATGGCAGTTACTGATTTGCTCCTCTACCCTACTTAAGTGAATAATGTCTTATACAGAAATTGACTGGCGGGCTGTTAGCTGTGCTCGACCTCTGGCGTTACCGAGGGTGCTGAACCCTACGTGGTGGCGGGAAGCAGCACAAGTTAGACAGGAACTGGTGTTTTGTCACGTTGATGTGCTGGTATGAGCTCGCTGACACTGCCTGTGATGATGGATCTGGACAGTTAGCCTTGCAGAAAGTCTTGCCCGTGTAAGGGCTAGCATAACGAGAGGAAAGATAGCTGTCATGCCTTCAGAGACCATTTTTGTGCAAGAGAAACAGCACGCTGGGCTGCTTTGCTAGTTAGGGTGGAAAGTGTTTTTGGTTTATGTCTCATATAAATAATAAAAGTAATAAAAAGACACAAATACCTCACCACTAGCAAAGCGGTCAGAACAAATTGAAGAGAAAACAAATAGCTGACCAGAGCACATTAACCACTCAGACTGAAATCTGACTTCAGCCTGCAATAAAAAAAAAGAAAACCTGCATTTGCCTCCACGCTTGATGTGCTCAGCTGATGAGGCACACAGTTTGTTCTGTTCTGGCAAAGCACGAACCGATGAGGGTAATCGTGTTCGCAAACGCCGCTAGCCGGGGAGGAGGCGAAGGTGCCAGGACTGCAGCGTGTTCGCTCTTGTCGGAGCCCAAGAGGCCGGTCAGTGCTTGCTCTGGTAGGAGATGCTGGCAGGAGCGTGCGTTCCCTTGGCAGGAATGCAGCTCACTCTATTAACCCCCCAAAAATGTACACGATGTCCTTTTTCCTCAAATGCTGGAAACAAGCACAAGGCCGTTTCCTCGCTCGGCTGCCCCAGCCTGCCTCGCACTGTCTGCTGGCACCGGGGAGCCCCGGCTCCTTCCCCTGCCTGGGCTCGCGTGGCCGCAGCCGGCCTGTGCCCCGGCCGCCTGCCTGGGCTCCCTCCAGGGAGACTGCTGAAGCCAAACACTTGGGGTTCAAATAGCCCAAGCCTTGCCACGTGGCAGCCTGGGTCTGGGGCAGTGGCCGCAGTTGTCTGTTTCTCCTAAATGCATCTCCTCATGTATTCTTTCATGAAAGATTTTCATTAGCAATGGTCAACTGTGTGTGTGTTTGGGAGGACCAATTTATATTTAGGTGGTGTGGTGGTTTGTTTGTTTTTCTTTTTGTTGTTTATTTGTTTTTCAAGACTGAGCACATTTTAAATGTTTTTCCTGTCTGTGCACAGTTCACAAAGGTCTGCCTTGTTCAGCGCTGGGGAAAACACTGTAGGCACCTCCTGCTCCAGCCTGGCCCCTCTGATCTGCAGCATCTGGTGCTGGGAGTTGCTGTTCGGGAGGAGGGGCAATTTCCTTCTTGAGTTAGGGTCTCTGCTTATATGAGTTGCCGTTAGCAGAAGCCTATCAAAATATATCAGGAGAAAATAGGGGTTCCTAAGTGTCTAGGAAAGATTACAATGGTTATTGTATATATTTTAGCCATCACTACATTTCTGACCTTTATTTGATGATTACTTCACGCGAATAAAGTTGCAGACCAGAGCTGCACCAGTGTGGCAGGTCGTGGCTGTTTTGAACGCTGCCATCCTGACCTGAGGGGCAGGACGCCAGAGAGGAGTACAGGGGAGCTGTCTGTTTGCTCTAGGATGAAACTTTTTGAAATTAAAATCCTGTCACTTATAAGCATTTGCTTCTGAAAATAAACTACCTGGGTTATTCCTGGGAATGAGCAAATTTTTATCCACAAAAGGAGCAAACAATTTTCAAAACCCTTGGCCTGACGCTTCATGTGCCAGCTGGGTGATGCTGCAGGGTGCCCTGCTGGCTGCGGATGCTCACCGAGAGAAAGCTGAGACAGAGCAGACTACCAGGGGTTTGTCTGAAGACGTTTTTTCCAGATACCAGGAACTAAAATCTTTCCTGGCTTCCTTGACATGCTGAGTGCTAAAATAAGTGCCATAGATGGAAAAACTGAAGGAGAATATAGAAACAGCAGACCAAATAGAGTGAAGGCACAAACTTTTGCATTTCTGGATTGCTTCTGAAATACAGGGTTAGATTAAGAAAGATATAGATGATGGTACAATAGGAAAAACAAGATATAAAATTCTGTATGTTATATATTGCCTCAAAAGGGATGTGGGTTTTCTTGGACTGAGCTTTTCCGAATAGGGTAAGTCAGATCTTCATGATAGAAGGAATGATTTTCAAAGTCTGAGGAAAGCAACAGTGCTGTGATTTGGGAGACTTCAGTTTTATTCCCACATGTGCCCTATGACTTTTTAGATAACCTAGAACAGGTTGTTTAACACTTCCGTGATTTTCACTATGAAAAATAATAACCAGCAACCCCTTATGAATGGTATCGGGCAGCTGTCCTGGTTCTTAAATGGTTTGAGGTGTGCACACACATAGGGTAACGTCACCGGCAAAAGGAAGAGAAAAAAACCTTTTCATATCAAGAAAGAACAAAGAAATTTATCCTGCATAAGTACAAAACATAGTTTAGGGGCAAGGGAAAGAAAATCTAATTACCTTGGTGAGATTACAGGGGCCTGCTTTTTGCTAGGTCTCGTCCCGAGTAACTTCCAATAAACGTGCATCCTTTCCTGGAATCAAAAGACCTTGATAACTCAGAGAGGCAGAAGCCAGTTATAAATATACGGACCCTGCTGAGATTAACAAATAAAATATTTATAGCTGTCAATATTTTTTTTTCTAGTCAAGCTCCCCAGGACACGCACATTACCACCAACCTCGTGGTGCTGCTGGCAGGGACGGCACGGTGCGTGTCGGGGAAGCAGGGCTGTCGTACAGACGCAGCTCGCGAGCCAGCGCTGTCAATCCGGCGGAGCCGCACGCAGCGGTAGCGCTGCAGTAAATTGCTGAAGGTCTCTTATCTTCCACTCCTACCACTTTGGCTTTTGGTAAGAGGAGGTTGTCATTATTCCTTAGTGCTGAAGGATAATTAAGGTTTAAGAAACAGCTGAGATCTTCTGGGGGAGAGGTTCTGGGGCTGCTGAACGAAGCAGGTGGGTGGGAGACAGAGCAGAAGGGTCAGCAGAGCTTGCTGGTGCCTCGGCGTGAGTAGCACTGTTGCTGTAAAGCAAACGCCACAGTTTGAGCCTGGGCCTGATCCTGCCTGCCAAAGTAGCGTTTTGAGGTCTTCTGTGCTTACTCTGCTCCCAGAAAAGAGGTGCTAGTGAAAATGAGCAGCGTCTTATTGCTCTGGTGTGAACCTGACCCTTCCAGCCCTGTCCCTGCCCCACCGGGGTTGCTGAACCAGGCACAGCCACGACTGCGGGGCAGCCTGCTCACGGGGACCAGGCTTCCCAGCCCCTGTGCCATAACCCACCGCTCGGTGAGCTGCTGCAGTCTTCCCAGTAACTTCCAAGTGGAATTTTTATAATATATACTTTTAGCAGTTTACACTATAGTTGAATATGTGATTATAATAAATACAAAACTAAATATAAAAGGATTATAAGTTATTATATTTGCAATATAAAATCTTAAGCGGCTTGGGACACTTTTTGTACAAAGTACTGCCTCCCTTGAGGTCAGCAGAGGTGTTTGAGCTGGACTTCCCCCAGATAAAGGGGAGGGCCACCGGTGGGGCGGTCTCCTTCTCCGTGCCAGAGGCTGTCATTGGGAACATGCTGCTCCAAGAGCCTGCCAGACGCCGGACGTGTCGGTTCCCGGGGCGTACTGCAAAGGCCATCTTCTCCCCTCTCGGAGCAGCCTGCGGGAGGGCGTGGGCTGAGGTGGATGTGTTCATGCTGTCATTCCGAATGCTGTGGGACGCGTGCCCGGAGCACTGCACAGGCGCCTCCAGTTGTATCCTAGAATTTTGAAAAATTAATAAAAAAAAGAGAAAAATATGAACGGTGAACAATTTAAACTCTCAAATGTCTTAAAGGAGTCTGTTTGAGAAAAAGTGTTCTAACTGAAAGTGAGGCCTGGGAATACATGAACTATTGAGTCACCTTCCACCCTGACATTCCTTTTCTTTTGCTTTTACCACAGCATGTTTCCTTCATGTGTGGAGGCACTCTGTCAGCAGTTTATTGTAATTAGCTTCCTTGCACTGGGAATGCCTCTTTACGAGCCAGCTTGATGCTGCCTGGGTCTCAAGAGTACAACTGACAGTGAGGAGTTTTGCTTAATAGACACAAAGATGTGGAATTTGCAGGAAAGTACGAATTTTGTGTAAATAATCATGTGGATCTGAGGCATATGTTCTGGATAATGATTCATGCTGGAAGTTTAATTTGACGTGAACAGGAAGAGAGAGAATTATCGATGGCTTGAAGCTGATAGTTGCTGAATGCCCCCAGTTCCCTATGGAAGTTGCTTAGAGCTTAAAAATGAGGTTCCTGTTGCATGTTACTATTCCCTTCGTTATTCAGTATTGTCTGTTGAAGCTTTATTGTATCTTTATTTATAGGCCTGTTTTTTGTCCAAGATGTTAATTGAAACCGTATTTATAAACAAGACATGCCTGCATGTTAAGTACGAAGGCTGTGTGCTCTCAGGGCTGGCTGCAGCGACTTCTAAGCACAACAGACAAGGTTGCCACCACCAGCCCCGGCCGTGAAGCTCCATGGGGCAAGGACTGGCTTTCTGTTGTGCACGCAAGGCAGCTCTCCTGGGGAATCTGACGTTTGCTTACATGGATTTCTTGGGGAAGAGAGAGTTAGTGTGAAACCAGCAGACTGTATCTGGAAAAATTAAAAAGTAAAAGGACACTTTCTCCCTACATTTTAAGGGAAGTAAATTTTGCTTCGAAAACAGAATCAAGCTCTGAGCTCCGTGGGACTGCATATTCTCTGCTCCCATTCAGCTGTACTGAGATCTCCAAGACACTAATGGGTTCATAGTTTAAAGTTGCTAATGCTAATGAGAACAGACAGTGTGCAGCATTTCTCTTCATTGAAAGCCTCTTTTAATAGTCTTGTGTACAGCTCTACAAAGTTGGTGGAAATGTTCCAGCTGATCTCAGTGGGCACTGAATCAGGTAATACATCATATCTGTCCTACTCACCTGCGGAGGTACATAAATAACATGCTGTAGAAGGTGCTAAAACTGTGCAGTGCAATTCATGCGTTTTGTAGAATCTATAAAATCTTCCTTGTAAGTATCAGAACAACAAAAACAAACTAAACCAAAACACACAAACAAAAATCAACCAACGAAAACAAACAAACAAAAATAACAACAACAAAAACCACAGGGCTGAACCATTAAAGGCAAATCCTGAAGGTCCATTTTGAGGAACTCTCTCTCATTGTGTGCAAATGAGAGTCCAAAGGCATTCGGTGACACTGAAAGAAAACAGAAATTTCTGTTGTAGTATAGGTTACCCAAAGAGCCTGTGGATGACCGCATTTTGAAAGAACAGGTACATTAGCAATTGCTAATTGCTTTATAGACTTGCTCTCTTTAGCGTTCTGAAGCAGAAGTCATCTCTTTGGATAATAAAAGCTCTCAGTACAGATATCTACCTCTCTGTTAATGTTAGAGCGAATCTTACTATGTATTGGCATAAGATTTAGCTTTAACTATTCCTGACTAGCTCTCATGTATGAGCATTTTGTCAGGAAACTTAAAATTGTTAAGAAGTTTTTGCTTCTCCAGCAGTGGTGCAAAGTACTGCAAAATGCAGCAGGAATACTTCAGTGTTTTCATCCATAGGTTTAATTATATGTATCCATACATCACTGTATGTATATGGATTTATGTAAAAATAGAATTCATTTTGAAATCTGGGACACGTACCAGGAAAATACTTTTGTCCAGGTTGTTTTTATGTAGTTCAAGATGAATCTGAAGAATCAGAAACTTTCTGAAATGGATGCTGCTTTTAGCACAGGGAAGTGCAAAATGGTGTATTTTTTATTTTGTGGCCAAGAAAGGTAAAAAGGGACTGGTCTGGTGCTTTATTTCACTTCTTAAAGCACAGTGTCTTTTTTTTTTTTTTTTTCCAGAAAGTATCTTTGAAATTATTTTGGACCTGTGGTGCAGAGATCCATTTTCATAAGATGCCTGTAACCAGCAGCTCATTAAATCCTTATTAGAATGGTGTCATCAGCCATCTTTAGAGAGATCCCTCTTTTGAACCTTGTGAGGTTATTCTGATGATTCTGGCAGGTAGGGAGATGAAGAGAATAAAGGAACAGTAGCAACCCCATTCTTCCAGCAGGACCTGAGCTCTTTTCCTGCTTATTAGCTGTGAAATCCACTTGCTTCAGACTCCTGAAGACATTTCTCCCTGGTGCTGGAGATGCCCACTGACAACTTGGTTTCTTTAAAATAAAACCTCCTTGCGTGCTTTATCTGTGCTAGAGTGGAGAGTTTCATTAAATTCACGACAAGCTTATTTTCAGAAATAAGCACATTTTCCTTTCAAGTCTATGCTGGGGGAGGGTGGGAGTTCCTATTTTCTTCAACTCTTGTGCTTGAATTTGAGTCTTTTTACATAAGTGGCTTGATTTATATTGGTTGTCAGAAGTATGCACATTCAGAGCTCTGGGAATATGCCCAAATATTTACAGATGGCAACAACAGTTGGGAGTAATGTCCTGATAAATAGTCATCTTCACATCAATTATGTGTATCCAGAAAGAACTGAACCTACAAAAGGGTTTGCTAGACATGAGCAACAAGAGACCAGTAGCCTATTTCAGTGGAAATAGCTAATCTCCACTATGATGTTGAATTTGCATTCTCCATCTTACTAGCAAAAATCTATATTACTGGAGAGAAGCATTGCCTAAAACAACTTCCTTCACTTCTGGAAAAGCCTTTTGCAGAGCAATTGCTTATACCCTCTGGATTAGACCAGCTCAGGGGTTGAGGAGAACTTCACATTTTAAGTCTCGCCTTCTCTATCAGGAACTTTCAATATGATAAAACAGACATTTGTACATACTCAGCGAGGCTGGTTCTCTCAACAACTAAATAAGTATGTGCTTCTATACATTGCAGCTTCTCTACAAGAAACAAACAGGATTACTCTAAAGAGACTACCTCTGCTTCTGTCAGGAAGAAATCTTGCATTAGCAAGATTTCATAATCTAAAGCAGATCTCTTTCCTCATTTCGTAGAAGCCATCGATTGTAGAAACCAGCACAGTCTCTGGATCATTCCCTTGGGAACTCGGGTCATGGTGACACTGATGCTTTCATCAGATGAAAGACTCACCTGCTGCAAATGGGGCAAACCTGCCCTTGTACCAGTCCTTGCCCAGGACTAGTGCTGGCATACGTGACTGATGGCAAACCCGATCAGAGCACGTGCACGAATGAAAACTCTTCTTTTTGAGCAGAAGGAAATGGAGGGAGAAGTTGATTTTTAGCCAGGTCAGCTCCCTGATTTGACTGATAGGGTTGCACTGTCATTGCTACTGGTAAAGGAAGAGGAGAATGTAAAATCGTTCCTTTTTCCAGCGGCCAGCATTTAGGTCAGCATAAGGCAAGTATAAAAACCACTGCCCAAAACCCAGTCTGCACCCTTCCCAAGTTTTTTCAGGAGAAGCAGAAGCACAGATCTCCACAGCTTTTGGTTTTCTATTTTCAGTGTCTGGTGTAGTAAAAAATGGTGAATGAAAAGTTGTCTTCTCACCTGTTGTAACAACAAAGAGTACGTGTTATGGAATTCATGCAAAATATTGATGTTCTTAACAGCTTCAGATCTCCTAAGGACTTCCAACATGCTCTGAGGCTGTAGCTGTATTCTCATCTGATCATAATGTATCCACGGAAGCCATGGAATAGCACAAATAGTTTAATTGCTACTTGCTAATTGCTATTTAATTCATCATCAGGAGGAAAGTGCCTGGGGTGTGGAGATGACTGGTTATTGAAATCTGCATATATTGTTACTTATCTGAAAGGCTTTTGTGGCATGTTAGACAGACCTAACTTCCATAGACATCCCAACAAAGTCATGTGTCGCTCTGCTCCTTCTACTTCCTCTCGTATGTTCTTTTGTTTCTTTTTCCTCTGAGAAAGTCCATTTCAAGTTACTCTAATCCTTTTGACCTCCCATGTGCATGGACTCTCAGCTGTGATTGCCTCTTATCAGCACTCCAGTGCTCACAGAGAAGACCATACCCTGCCCTCCCCTCATCTGTTTGTACACTAAACATCCCAGTAACTATGTAAACATTGAGTATTCCTAAATGACTGCAGAGCAGCTACAATCCATCACAACACGATCTTGATAAGGCTAAAGCTTGTCTGCGTGAACTGTGTTGTAGCAGAGTTTCTTGACTATGCGGTATTTGTAGCATGAATCACCCATTACCTTAGCATTATGAAATTATTTTGTAGTATGGTTGCCAATGTAAAAAAAAGAAATATTAATACCTTGTTAGCATGAAATATAGTGAAACACATTTCATCTGGATGGACCGGCTTAGGCTCTTGTTAGGGTTCTTTTGGATGTTCTGTATGTGGAGGTTTTAATGTTTACTACCAGTTTTACTTACTTGAAGTTATCTGACATTACGTGGAATTTTGGTTTAGCAGTGTTCTACCACAACGTACTTAAGTTGTACTTGTATTGTGACTTAGCAGAGTTGAATTGCAATACAAATGTGGTTGCCATCACCGGTCTCTATACCATGCTAACCATCACGTCAGCTGTCACAAGTCACCATAAAGGAACGCGTGGGTTGAAACGAGCTAACGCAGGTTGCTCTCTTCAAAGTTCACTTTGTTCGTTGTTTGCGTCATGTACTCCATGCTGGGCTGAGCACTTCCTAGCCGCCCCAGACCCCGCAGGTCTCGGTGACTCAGGAAGATGTTTGCACTCCTGTCTAACTCAGGGACAGCTGTTCCATCCACTCACCTGATACAGCTGTTTGTCTAGAACGAAGGGCACACTCCAGTCCCCTTTTTGTTGAGAGAAGTTCAGCTCTCCTTGCAGCAGCTGTGGCCAGTCACTCCGTGTGTTCTTCCCAAAGCTCCAGGAGCACAGCCTGTGCCTGTCTCCTCAGAGGGGTCCACGGATTGGTCACAGCTCTCATACAGTCAGTGCCAAAAATGAGTTTATATTCTCCAAAAGCTTAGCTGGAAAAATCTGTCCATCCCAAAAATCAATTGTAAAGCTAACCCTGCATTTCTTGTACATCCAGTATTTCCACTGAAACCAGTATCTTTGCATGTGCAAGGAATGAGTAATTGAGTTTCCATTCTAATCAAAGAGAAGCACTCTGTAGAAATCAGTAAGAATTCCTCCAGAAAAAGTCGTGTGCATTGCAGTCATGCATAATGTCAGAGAGCAAAATGGTGCTGGGGGATAGGAGCTGGGGCTGATCTGTAAATGCTGCACACAGCTGCTGCTGCCTGAGGAGCACGACATGCCCAGGTACTGCTGACTGGTAAATTCCAGGAGATGACAACCTGCAGGTGACTGCAGGATGCACGATGGTGCCTCATTGCCTCGTACTTCTGCAGCACTAGTGCCAAGTTCTCCTTTGACTTTGATAAGTAAAAGTCACTTTGTGACACTACGTTAGGCAGCTTGCCATGGGGGTGAGGCACTTTTCAGTGTCTGGGCAGAGAACAGAAATCATAGCTTCTAAAACTCTTCCAAAGATCAAAAAATGTCTCTGTATAGAAGAGCCTCTAAAATAAGGTTTGGTGTGGGAATAAAGATGCATCTAGTGATGGAACAAAAAGTAACCACGCTGTTCTCCACATAGCACATATCACTAGCTTGCTGGGAGTGATTTCAGCTTTAAGATGCCTGTATAAAAGTTTTTCAAAGATACCTGGTCACTTATCTCAGTAATTCCAGTCTTAACCAAGCTATCAAAAAGTATTACTTAACCTAAAGGTATCAAAAAATATTTGTGTAGTTAAACTGAAATGATGGAAGATTAAGTTATGGCAAATAACTATGTTAAATGAGGGTCAGGTTGCTCTCTTAATCAAATAACTTTGCCAAATATTTACTAAAATAGGACAGACTCTTGTAAAAGTATAAATAGTTTGTTACTTATTTAAATAAAAGATCCTTACAAACCTTATTTGGTATGATTCTTTGATAGTGTTTATGAGGGGGTTTAATAGCAGGATTTCCATTGTGATTTTCACTAGTAAAAAAGAACTTTCTTTTTCTGGCAAAGTAGATTTTCCCTATAAAAATTTGATAGAAAGCATACTACTTAATAAATGACGAGGTATGTTATAAACACTTTACGCATGAACTTTACCACTAAATAAATATTTAATTAGGAAGGATGGGGCTGTTTGTGGGATTTGACTAGATATTCTGGTTCTGTATAGCATCTTGTAAATGGCAAGGTCTGACTCGCTGATAAGAAAGTACTTGGAAACCCAGGCTGGAGCAGGGACGTTCTGGAAGAGACGGCTTGCGGCCTTTTACCCAAACGTGTTCTCTGTGTGTGCAGAACAAAAAATGTATTATATAAAAAAGTAGTATTAGAGAATATGCATAAGATAAAGCAATGTGAATATTAAGAATAAATTGTCAAGCAAATGTGCTCATTTTCTCCCTGATCTGGCAGAGGTGGGAGTTCCCACATTTATGGCTTGCTCTGTCATGTTCTGTACAATACCACCAAAAATTTGTCTCTGCTAACAACATGTTACCAGTAACAGATACTATATATCAAAGTTTGAGTTCCGGCAGAATTTGGGAATGGAATCAGGTTGGCCGACCTGGTCATAAGAAATAAATATTCTCATTGTGGTCAATAAAAGCACAAGAAGGTTGAAGACTGGTAATTGTATTTTGCCACTCACTTTTAAAAAGTGCCGAGGAGATCCTGGACTTGTGTACCAGGCCAGTATTACAGTATTACCAGTACTACTACAGTACCAGGAAAACTTACTCAAATGTTAAAAATACCGAGTTCTTAAAAACAAGGTGACAGTGACTGGATAAAACCAAGTTCAGCGTGTCTTTTTTGACCTAGTAGATTATAAAGGTGTGATTTTTCAGGTCTCTTTAATAATAATAATAATAATAATAAGTGCTAAAAAGGAATTAGAAAACAAAATTATTTACTCTCTCCTAGTGTATAAGTCCTGCATAAGGCCTTTCTACATAAACCATTCTACATAAGCACTTATGAAGTGAAAAGTAAAGTACAATTACAGCTTAGACACTTCTTAATATGTAGGAGAAAACAGAACTATTTGATTAGGTCTCAGTGCAGTAGATGTTAACACTATGCATTCAGTTTAATTAGGAATGGGATGGGGAAGTGGTAAATGTTACTACGTATTAGCAGATGAGGTTCAGAAAACATCCCTGATGAACAGTTTCTGCAATCATTGTTCACAAGAAGGGTGAACTGAATCTTCTGCTTGGTGTTCTTCTGTCTAATATATCTCAAAATTTAGCAACTGTAAGACAGGAGTGCATCTTAGCTGAATGGAGGGTTAATTTTGGTAGAAAATTTCACATAAAAAAGGTTGTGTTTTGTTAGAGAGAGATTAAAACAGAGACTCAGCAGTATTTTCAGACAGTCTGTGTATGAAAAGCAGTTTGGCCTGAAAACTTGAAGACTGAACTGTCTGGCTACAGACTTGAAAATAGTACTGTGTCTGTGTGAGTTTTGCTCCTATTTTTAGGATTCTGATTGTGTAATCTGTAATTGTGATGGTGAGCATTTATGTGGGTCATTTCTTTGGCTCTAGTGGGAGTGCTTATGGGAATTAGAATATAGCAACACTATTAACTTCTACTGTCTAGTTTTCCTATTTTTGTCCAACCTTGCTCAAAGCTTCAATAGGAAGTAGGTGCATATTGTACTGAGGTGTTGATCACAAGTACACTTCCATTCCTTTCTCTCTTGATGAGGAAATGGCCTACTCTGCCAGGGTTTGGGCATAGGACTCTATAGCGAGCACTGGAACTAGCAGAAGTGACTGAGTTCAAGAAAGGCTCTAGCTTTGTGTTCTCCAGGCAAGGTCAGAAAACCAACCTGAGTGCCAGCTGCCAACCATCAGAAGCTAGAACCATGAACTAAAATGCTGGCTGCTCATTTTAGTTTACAAGACTCCATTCCTAAAGTTCTGCCGATCTGTACAGCATAAAGAGTGAGAGGATATAAAATTATTTTCAGTTGAAGACCAAAACCATAACTGGTACAGCCAGGGGAATGCTGCATTCCTAAAAATCCTTGCAGTCACCCGTTAGGAAAATGAGGCTAGCTAAGAGTTACACTGCCATCTAACTCTAAGCGTAACCTCTCATAATATTGTTCTAAAAATCTGGAAGTATTCCAGATATGTGATCAGATTACTTGAGTCCAAATGATACCTAAGTAAGTGATGCAATGAAGAGATTAACCATAAATGAAGCAACTGAAAACATGTCAAGCAACTGAAGTAAGACCAGTACAAATGGAAACAAACGTAAGGGGTACAAAAACATAGCAACAGTCACTGTTGCTGGCTACAATAAGCTTGTATTAAATGGAAATAGAACTAAGTAATGTAGGGGTTGGAGAATACAAGATAAAGGCAGTTTCAGAATTTTCTGTTGTAAACCATGCCTTTTATGGAGGAGTACAGCAGAAAGTAGTGCAGTTCAAAACAACATACAAAGATGGGAATAGATAACTCGCTGAATGAAATGCATTCCATGCTTAAAATAAAAGACTGTACCTGGCCTCCTCTTTGAAAGAAAATTCAAACCATTACAAGTTTGTGCTTAACAAAAAATACTGTTGCTGCAAGTCGTTGCACAGCAGAGATCGTGTCTAATGTTTGTAGAACGATGAATAATGGTTAAATGGCTGTCTCCAACCAGTGACGCTGTTTACATGAAAGGCAATTCCAGCACTAAGGCAGCATGAAATACAATGGCAAAATGAAGCCTCTTTTCAGTGGGAGAAAGAGGAGACAAGCAATAGCAGCAAACTTAAAGGATTTGAAAAATTAGAAGAAAAAACTGAAAACAGACAAACAGGAAAGAAAGTGAACAGCCAGATTGTACAATTCTGTTAATGTGTGTCAGGGGTTTGGGAGTCTGCCAGTAGCATGTACTACATGGCTCTACTTCAGCAGATTTTAAAGCATGAATGTGCTTTGTACCTGTCAGCATTCTCGAGGAGTTCAGGTCATGCATGTGGGAATCCAGCTGGGCACAGATGTCGTACTGCAGGCTTCAGACTTTCTGCCCACAGGTTTCCTCACACGCTCCTGGGTGGATTCCCTGCTGTCTTGTACTGCAGTTGTGTACGTGCTGCAGGTGGTCCCCTTGTGGGCAGCAAATGTAGGCGTCTCTTCTGCCTGTGAGCCAGCTATCAACACATCTTGGAGATTTCTACCCTTTAGTAGGAACAGTAGAAAAGGTCAAAAGTGATTTTGTGTGGGGGTAAACAAATGGTAGATGTGCAAACTAAAAGAAAACTAAAAGCCTCCTTACTGGAGGAGACCAGAATAAAGAGCAAGGCCTTCTAACTAATGCAGGGAGAAATGTATCGTTGCTAAACTGAAGGGTGTGTTGAGTTGAGTGAAAGAACATGTTGGATGAGGGAATGAACGGCTGGGATTCATTTGATTGTAACACTCAAAATGCCAGACCATAGCGTCACAATTTCTGCAAAGCCAAGAATTTCTCAAGAGAACATCCTCATCTGCTGACTTGAATGAAATAGTGGGAAGAATAGCATCAGCCAAATGACTTTAATCTAGATTTGCTCCAACAAATACTATCTGATGAGGCAAATTCCAGAATATTCTGTATCAATTCCTGTTTTCTATTATTTCTCTTTACCCCAATTTCTACAGGACATGAATGCAAATATTTGACAGGCATGCAATATATTTTGACAAAAATTGCGGAAACACACCAAAGCAGCATGACAAAAACCTGCATTGTCTATTTAGAATTGAGACAATGCCGATTTTTTAAAAATTGGTAGCTACAGAAATGCAGAGATGGAAAAGCCTGAAGCAAACAAAAGTAGAGCAACTGTAAGCATGCCAGTGCCCTACAATGGAGGAGATGCTCCTTGCATGTTTACTTTTATGTGGAAATCCTTACTTTATAATCTGGGTAAAACTGCTTTGCTGTCTTTTTGAAGGCAAGGATGGACGGGGAAGTGAGCTGCTTGTAAACTACCTTGGCAATGCTATATTCTCCAAAAGCTGAACATTTAGTCTGACATTTTTGGTTTGACCTTTGGCATCAAACACTGTTGCAGTTGTAGTACCCAATTTCCAGCAAAACATGACTTCAAATGCATTGAGCAGAGCAGAAGAGAGAATCTATATTTAAAAAATGACAAGCAGAACTCTGGATATACATTCTCTAGAACAGACTGGGATTTTGATGTGCCCTTTTCAATGGCTGTGCATCACCCATTATTTTGCATTAAGTGAACTTGAAAATATAGCCTGATACTTCTGGTTTTCTAGCAAAGACAAATAGAAAAAAATCCTGGCTCTCCCATGCTCTAGTCCCTTCATCCCATTTGTGCTCCCCTATAGCTCATTGTCCCTTTGGCTGGGCTCTTGGCTCTGTTGGTGCAGTTGTGTGCTGATCTGCCTCACTGAAGTGAGGGACCAAGGTTTTTAAAACAGTGGGGCGGGAAGGGGGGTGCTTTGTTTCAATGGTTTGCTCTGCAGAAAGGTCGAACAAGAAGCTACGCCAGTGCGAGGGAAAGGGGGAGGAGGGCAGGGGATGCTCCTCTACAGGAGGGGTCCTCTTAAAGTAGGTTTGCTTCTGGAGGAAAGTGTTGTTGCTGCTTCCTTCAGGCATTGCATCTCACGTATTTGAAGTCTGTAGGTTACTAGAAAGTAAATATACGGAAACTTTAATTGTTCATACCATATATTAAATTTTTTAAGTGACCCTACAACTGATTTCAGGGAAGTTGTTAAAAGCTGTGTGCTGTATGCTGGCCATAAGAGTCTATGACATTTCTCCCTAGGACAGAGAGATTATCCTTCAATTCCTACTTTATTTAAGTTTTAACTTGAAACTGAAACTGAACTGCAGCCTGGGAACACAAATAGCTCAGTTAGGACTCTTCTGCGAAGAGTCCTGGAGCAAAGAAATTAGCAGATCAGTCACACCAGTTTGCCGGGAGGCTGTTGGTTTGTCTGTAGTACACAATTGCAAAGGGGAGCTTCTGGGTTATGAAACTGTGCACAGTACTAGAGATGCATTCATAGGAGCAACAGCAGAAGGCACAAGTGAGTTGATTTTGGAGTCAGTGTTGCCCCACAAAGCCAGGAAGCGATAGCTGAAAGACTGCATTGTTGCTTTGCAGTTTTGATTGAAAATGTCCTGTCAGGCAATGCTGCTTTGTGATGGCTGGATTGCTACGTGCTCCGAGATGCAGGAACCCTGAATGTCTTGTTCAAAGAAAGATTTTTATTCAGAAAATCTTTGTTGTTTATGACCCCTCTTTATCATCTAGGAGGATGAGGAAATGGCTTCCGTATGGGAGACTGGATGTAGCCCAGGAAACCTGGCATGGACCGCAGATTCAGTGGGCTGAGCTTGGCGAGAAGACAGTGCAGTGTGGGGCTTGGGCAGAGGTCCTGGCTTTGTACTTTGGCCTCTGAGAGGTCGTTCTGGTTGCACATGACACCCTCGGAGAGATGGCAGTGCTGTGGTGAAGGTGCAGGTGTTGTGCGTGTCGCGCAGGGGGAGTGACGTAGCGTAGTCACTGGCAATGGGGAAATCGAGGCCGCTGTTCCCATGGCGGCTGCTAGTGTGTAGAAGTGGACAAAAAGTGTGCGCTGTTGTATGCTGGTATCTTATTTGTTTATGCTGGCATCTTATTTACTGTAGATCAAATTAGTTTTAATTCCAGCCAGTGCAGGATATGGTTAATCTGTGGGTTAAAATGTGGAGCTTCTGCTCTGGTCAGAATGTTTCTGCACGTTTCTTCTATGGCCTAGATTTTTTTTTTTTTTTAAAGCATGGTCAAATATACTAAACTTTACAACACTAACTTTAAATGATTGGTAAAGTTAAACTAAGAAGAAAAGCTCATTCTGTGGTTGCCTTGGTTCCCAATGAAGAAAAGATACTCAAAAGCTTTCAAGCCCAGATCCTAGTTTTTAATATCTAAGTTGTTTTTAATATCTAAGTTGTTATTATTATTATCATTACTATTATTTCCTTTAGCTTTATAAACAGAGTATTGAAAAAATACTAGATTTCTCTCTCTCTCTCTCTCTCTCCTAAACAATGACACCCTCAATTGTCTCTGTGGCATAACCACCAGTCAGTCCAACCATTGTCAGGAACAAAAGTCAGTATGGCCAAGTACTTCCCACTGCCTTCACTCAGTCCGCAGGTTGATGGATAAATTTGATTTAGCCTGCATGCAGATTGAGGAGCAATACTGAGGGAGTTTTATTTTTCCTCCTTTTTATTGGTATATCAAAGAAATAAGTAGACTTGGCCAACCCAGAAAGTCTACTTGATTCCAGCTCCAGAAGCACAAGAAAACGTCCAGAAAAGTTGAAATCTCCCACCCTGATTTTCTGTGTGAGACAGTAGACACAAATTCATTAGTTTTAATTTTTTGAATGCTGATAATTAGAAAAATTAATGACATTCTGTCAATAAAAGTACATATTTTGATCTTTTAAATACATTAATTAAAATTTCAGTGTGTGTATAACATTGGACCCGAGCTGTACTTACTGACTTAGAAATGTCAAAATTGCGTATGTATAAATTGTTGGTCTTTTTGGGGGCTGGTGGTGGTGGCTTATTTGTGGCAGTTGTTTTTTGATCAAGACATTTTTCAAAAATAGTTCTTCCCTGTGAGGAATTCTTGATAAATCAGGATTTTTTTTTTCCCCAAAATGAAAATTTCCTGCTGAAACGTTAGGCAAATCTTGCCATCTCCAGGTTTTGGACTAGAGACTTGAGTTATCCCTAATCTTATCAAATATCTATTTGACAGAATGCATCCTCAAAGGACTGCTATCAAATGAAATTAATTTAACTGAAGTAGTCCGCAGGAAAAAAAAAAATCCTCGATCAAGGTATAAGCAATCAATGCCGAGGAAGATCAGCCTTGAGGTTTTGCAGTTATTCAGGCAGCTATTCACTGGAAATCTTAGTATGGTACAAACAGATTTGGGTTTAAAGCCAGACATGAAACAGCTGTGTTCCTGGAAAATAGGGAGATCTTATTCTAAATATTTTAAGCCAAAAGAAATGTTTTAAAAAAATCTGCTATGCTTCAAAATGGTCTCATATGAGTAATCCCATTATCTGCAGGAGAATGAGGACTATTTAACTGTTGCTAGATCTTGTCCATTATTAGTGATGTATTTATGTTCCTAATTCAGTGGGGGGGGGAGGAGGAGGAGAAAATCCTGAATTCTGGAGAGTGTAGTTGAAACCACTTGTGTTCCTTACAAAATCAATTTATTAAAATACAGAGAAAAGCAGATCTAACAAAAATCTGGGAGGATTTGATTTCTAACTCCAGCGTAACCAACAGAACTATGTATTTTACCTTTTATTAATGACTAAAACGTGGGGAGCGGTGGGATCTAACAAAAATCTGGGAGGATTTGATTTCTAACTCCAGCGTAACCAACAGAACTATGTATTTTACCTTTTATTAATGACTAAAACGTGGGGAGCGGTGGGATGAGCAGCCCGTGTCTCCCTTCCCAGCCCCGTAGCCCTGGCAGGAGCTCAGCCAGCAGGGTCCCAAGGCGGTGCCTGCTGTGCCGAGCCAGAGGGGAGCAGCGGGGGCAGATGTGAGCTGTGGGGTCCGTGAGCACACAGTCAGCTCCTCTAGGAGATGGAGAAGCGCGTGGTTGGTACTTGCTAATCACCTGCTCGCTGTCGGTGCACAGTAGAGATGCTGTGTGCGCCAGCAACCTGCTGTATTCCACAGAGAGGTGAGACCCTCGGACCGTGAGGAAATGATGGCACCTTGATCCTGCTACAAACTCTTCAATCACAAAGAGCTGTTTTGGCTTCTAGCTCTCAGGGAAAGTGATCTGTGCTCAGAGAGGCAGAAATGAGCACTTACTAAATAACAATAGACACCGGAGGTAACTCGAGCACTCCCTCAGGCATGAAATAGGATGAAATTCAACGGGCAGTGGGATTCGGGAAGTCTGGTTTCCTGGAGACAGCAGGTGTGTGGCTTCTCCAACACCACCAATACAGCAGGAGCCCCCCTTGGGGGGTGTTTGAATGGGTTGGACACTTCTATGCTTCTGCCTGTACTAGCTAAGCTTAGGATAACATATTGCTCTTGCAACTTTGCTTGTAAAATTTATTCAAAATTATCCAATTAGCCTCCCCCTTCAAGAGTTCCCAACGGTGGGGATAACACTGCCTTAGGTAGCCAGTATGAAACTCACCAGCTCTGTTATACTTGGGTTTTCGTGCAAAAAAATGAACCATGTGGCTTGCTGTAGGGAGAGGACATTTCCTCTGAGAATCTCTAGCAGTTCATGGTTTGGTGCAGCAGTTCAGCACAGTTCTTCCAGGGGCAGAGGATCTGCAAGTATTTGTCATATCTGAATTTAGTGTGTTGAATCCTCTTACAGCAGCTTTCTTTGCTTAATATGCTCTGTTTCCACACTGCTGCTAGGTGTTGGGAGAAAGTGGGTACCATGCCCATGCCAGTGGTCCTGTCCTAACCTGGGACCCTGGAGCCAAGGAGACTGTCCTGCAGTGACTTCTCCTGCTGGTTGGAAACCTTCGGGGTGTTTGGTGCTAGAACCTGAGCACCAGACACTTCGCTGTAGCTCCAGATCTCCCAAAAGCAAACTCACTCTCCTTTTCTTGCTCACAGCAGTAGCCTGGTTAGAAATGAAGCAATGTGAAAGTATTTGGGGCATGCAGAATCTGGGACAGGAGCTAGGAGAAGAGGAGGAGCAGGGCGGGTTGAATGGGAGCTCATTAGAAAGGGCGTTGATGTTGAACCTGGAGCAGTGGAATCTCAACATGCCCCTGTGTGAAACTTACCTAAATTCATATACTACAGCTGCTTCCAGACCATCTTGGATACAATAAAGCTACCACAGTAGCTGTTCATGCAAGTTAGGACTGCTCCTGCTTTTTGATTCTTCCATTGCTATTGAAAAACTGTGTTTTTATTTGAATAAATGGCCTGAAAGGGAAAAGAATGAAGTGACAGGCATGTATTTCTGCTGTGCTCTGGTCCTTGTCAGAAGACGTTTGGCTCTTCTGGATCATGATGGGTCGGAGCCCTGCTCTTGGGCATTCTGCTGCAGCCTGGTGACCCATGAACGATTTGACCACAGTGACCACTTGCTCGTATTCACAACACGGTGTGCTGCCCTCCTTTAGAATACTCGCTTTTGGCAGAGTCCTGCCCTGCAGACCCAGCAGTACTCTTGCTTCAATGCCTGCCTTATTTTCCTTTCTCAAACTAACTCTTTAATGGAGTCATCGCTGTACAAACTCCAAAGCTCGGAGAACTGCTCCGCATTCCAATTTCACAGGAAGCAAAACCTGAGCTTGCCAAGTGCAGCCGCTCGGCATCCTGAATTCCTGCGCCGGGTAGCAGGAGGTTGCATAACGGGAGTACACTGGGGCTTGTGACATTCGTTGTACAGAAAAACAGAAATGAGTGAGTGTGATGTGGCAGGAAGCGGCTGGTATGACATGGGCAAATAGAAGTTGAAAGATGGCCGTGATATGCATTCAGTACTAAATTAAAGCAATGAAATACTCTCTTGAACAGCAACTCTGAGGTTCCTGAGGCTGGTTTTAAAAGGTATAAATGAAGTAAACCTCAAAAATTGCATGGTTAATTTATTTGACAGCATGAGCTTAAATTACCCTAACAGCTGTTTTAGAAACTGTTCTCTTCTACGAGAGACAGAAGTCTGCAGGCAGCTGCATTTCTTTTTGGAGGCATGATGATAACAGCAATAGGGTTACGATGGTTTTAAGATCCTGCAAGGAGACGAGGCAGAGGAAGCTGGAAGCACCACGGCAGGGCCCTGACCAGCCTCCCCAGGCCTCTGCCCGCAGCCGGGGCTGCGCTTCAGCTCAGGCTCCATACGTGCACGTGTCTCCAGCCCTGGCCCTGCCTCCTGGCCGGGTGCTGTATCTGTGCCGTGGCCTCGTCTCCAGCTCCTTTTGCTCCTGACTGGGCTCAGCGAGGGGACCGCCTGCACCACGGCCAGCTCAGCTCCTGCCTCGCATCCCCCGCTCTTGCTCTGCCTGATCTGCTCCTCTTTTCCTCGCCTTCAGTGGGTATTTCCTTGCTGTTCACTGCTAAATCACGCCTGGGGCTCAGGACGTGCAGGACAGCTGGCACACGGCAGTGCTTGCAGGCCATTGCACTCTCCCGTGCTGCACCAGGCTGCTGCTGAAGCTGGTGGAAATCAGCCTCCCCCTGAGCAGGAGATGGCTGTTCGCGCACCTCGGGGTGACAGCACTTCTCCAGGAGCCTGGCTGCACGTGCACTCAGGCCGAGCTCGTTGCTGGGACCTTTCCTGACCTCTCTTTTGGGTTGTATCCCTTTTCCATCTGCTGGGGCATCGATTGCTTCTCGGGATGAGCTCGGGCTTTCGTGTAACAAATTTCCTGTTGTTGTGGGGACCAGAAGAGGGGCAACGCTCGGTTTTCTTCAGTGTTCTTGCTGTGGTGTGTTACAAGGCTTTGGGCTCTTGGTGAAAGTCTTGGTGATGGTTGCTGAGAAATATTTCATGGCATGTGGTGATATTTGGAGCCCTTGTAGGCTCAATAGCTATACTGCAAATATCTTAGACGTGAGAAAACAGGTCTCTTGACCAAGATGCCTCAGCCTGGGTTTCACAAAAACAAAACAAAACAAAAACAGAGGAGACAATACAAGCAGGAAACTTCTTTTGCCTCTGTACCAGGTGTGAAAGCTGGGGGATGCTTGCTCTGCGCTGCATGGGGTTGGGACAGCTGTGGTCTCTTCTACTAGAATGCAAAAAGACAGTGCCCGCCTGCTTGCTTCAGGCACGGACAACCTAGAAAGGGGCAGGTAAGCAGGGGCGACAGCCCAGGACCCTCCATGCTGCTGCAGGCGGAGGTGAGGCCGCTGCAGGGGCAAGCAGAAGGCTTGTTGGTGCCTGCTGCAGGCTAGTGCTGCCTGCGTGCTCCCTTCCCCAGCAGTGGCTGGCCCCAGGTGGCAGTGCCCCAGCAGGGGACACCTCTCCCAGCACAGCCCCTCTGAGCTGCCACCTGACCTGCCAGGACCTGCCAGGGTCCTGCTGCTGCGCTGCAGACGGGCTGGCCCGACCTGAGGCAGGGCTCGCAGTGCCGGCAGCACGGCTGGGCTTCGTCTGGGGGGGAATGACCAAATGCTACCGGGGTTTTGAATGGAGCGTATGGCAGAACATGGCTCCCGCAGGTACCTGATATTGCAGTGAATCCTCAAGTGCGAGATGGTCCTTCCTAAAGGCTAGCTGGAAACAGCAGGGGAGGGGAACAGCCAGCCTGCTCCATAGCATTCATCAAGATACACAAAAAGATGGGGGAAAGTGGGCCGTAATTAATTTACCAGGATGCTATAGCTCTCATTTCACTTTGCTACGGTAACAGCTAAATGGAAATCCAGCTCATGTCTGAGCACATGAAGAAATAAACAGTTCCTGCATATTTCAGAGAATGAACTTCACATTGCTGTGGTTCCCAGTTGTTCCCCAGTTTACTTGGAGATTGTTATTATCAGAATAGTGCATTCTTTGAAGATGAACTGAACTTGTTTGTGTTTTGAGATGGCATACTTCTATCATCATCAACACCCTAAGCAGGGCGCTTTGTAAACTTGTACCCTGGCTTTATAACAACAAAAACAGGCTAACATACATGTATGGAATTGAGACGGTCACGAGGTACTGTCTGTATCTTTTGGGGTAAACTCTCTCGTTCCCGTGACAGGATCGTTAACCAGATGCTGGAGAACTCTGGTGCCTCAGGAGTTTCCTCGTCTGAGAGATCACTTGGAAACTGTGGCTCTCCAGGGATGAGAAGAAGTATCTCACACACTTCTAGCACAGCTTATTATTATGAAAGCTAATGGAAAAATCAGGCTTGGAAATGATATTATACAGATCGTGTGCTACTAGAAAGGCCTTCAGCAATTTCATGAAGAATTTTAATCCTTTTGCTACAGATCTCCCGTCTCTTCCCTTGCATTTCACTGCAGGTTCTCTTTGTATAGAAGCTGTAGAACTTGTGTGAAATTTCAAGCTGCACGTTGGTCTTTCACCCTGACCCGACCAGATGGGTACAACTGACACACAGGCTGCTTGATCGCTTTTAGATCTCATTTTAAGATCTGGTATAGAGTATTTAATAGAAGGAATTTTACATAAACAGCTGAGTGTTTCTTGTTTGGTCTACAGTTTTAAAACTATAAATGAAAACATTTCCCAGCACACTTTAGTGCTCCATATTGCACTTGCTTCTACCTGGGGCATATTCCTAAATCTTACAGCATGTGCTCTGCAGCCCGCCTTGCGCCACAGTTACAGATATGAACGGTGCCGTACGTCAGGTACCCGCGGGACCGGGAGGTCTCGCTCTCCGCACCGCCCCGGCGCCCGCGCCCCTGCCCGCGGCCCAGCAGCTCCAGCGCAGCCGGTGCCAGCGCCTGGGCTGAGCGCGCTGTGCATGGGGCTGCTGGCGCCTTGCGGGGCTCAGGCCAGCAGGACTCGGGCTCGGTGGCACCCTGAGCCCCCGCTCGTCCTCCCGGCAGCCCTGCTCCTGCAGCTCCCTGGCACACAGTAGGCTGGGAGAGCTACCCGTCAGCTGGAGTGTTTGTTTCTCTTTGCAGTTTTGTGAGAAACGTTTGGGTTTTTGTTGTTGTTGGTTTTCCTCTGTAATCGCTGTTGCATGGAGTTTCACAGGAAACTTTCCTGGTGTTGGGAAAGGAGAGGTGAGAGAACACTTAAAGGAGGAGAAACAGTGGGATTAAAGTTCGTGCTCTGTGAACTGTTCAGATTGCTTACGCTTGTGTGTGTCCATTTAGCCATGTGATGGATGATCTTATTCGGTGCAGCCAGAGTTTTTAGGGGACCAGTCTGTTTCAGTAAATTCAACCAGATAGGAAAGGAAGGAACTGTACATATCACTGCAGCTCTCACATATAAAAGGAGTAAATTCATGTAACCTTTTAAGAGAAAGGCTTAGGCTTTCTTCTGTAAATGCCTCTTAAATGGATCATTTCACTTGCTTCTTCGTCCTATGCTTGAGAAACTAGGAAGGAATAAAAAAGACTTTTTGAAGTGTGGCAATTCTTGAGCATCTTGTGATCCTCTTGCTTCTTCTTCCCAAATGATATATCTATCTGCAACTTTTTGGAAAAGAAAACTGTAAGAAAGAGGTATTTTCAGTGTAACTTGATTAGCAAGTCAGTTGCAGTGCATATGGAGCACCAGCTAAGGATCTCTGTGCCAGTTTGTCTTCACAGTCACCTTTTGCAGGGATATGCTCATTTATTCACAGAATGTTTATGTACCTCTGACATAGACTTTTTTTTAAAAAACAAACAAACAAACAAAAAACAGCAGATCTTGCAATCTATTTCACAACCACCTTTGCCTCCTATGCGTTGCTTGCCAGCTGTAATTAATGGACTGAGTTTTACAGACAATGTGTGAGCACATTCTCTACATATGTCCAAATTCTGGCAAAAGTTGCAGTACCCAGGCCTCACTCTGAACAGCATTTCTGTATGAAATCCATGTGTGTGTATTGAGCAGGCTGCTGAGATGGCTGTTGGAAACTTATCTTTAAAGCCTCATTGCAAGCCAGAATATTTTGAAACTTGGCATACAGCTTTTGGAGTAGGTGCAGTTCATTTAGTTAAATCTGGGTCTGTCTCCTGCTCTCTTTCTATAGTTCGGGTTCCCTGGGGGAGAGGGAAGTACCTAATTGTAAGTCTGGTTTGCCAAGTACTTGGCAACTAGAGCTTCCCCCTGCAATGGAGTTTGTCTCTAAAGCAGATAAAGTCCATTTGGAATAACCTGGCGCTTCAAGCTAGCAAAGGGTAGAGAGTTTTCAAGAACAGTTTATAAATTAAACTCAAATATTTGTAACACATATATTCATTTCTAGGCAATGTAGATACAGTGCTTTCTTAACATGTCAGTAGTTGAAAAGTATCTTGTAACAATCTTTACTCTACATTTTTTCACCTCCTCCTGCATTTTCTTCCTTGCCCACTGTTGGTTTAATGTGGCATTTTAGTTTTATTGGGTCAATAATCAGGTTAAGAAAACATTTTGTACCTCTGTAGCACACAAATATATATATATTTCATTATCAAAAAATGTAAATGCTTCATTTGAGTCAAATACACTGCTAGAGATTGAAAAGTACTTTTATGGCTTTGTGTATGTTACAGAAATCTGGCATCTGAGTCAGTGTTTGCAGTATGTGCATACCAGGGAGAACATATCAGTAGAGCAGAGGTACCGGCAGCGTTAAGGGACAGCGCTGCTGCTAGCTGCTCCTGTAAATCTGCGATAGTGCAGAGTCAGCATCGGCCCCACTCCGGCAAAAACCTAAACATCTGTTTAACTTGAGGCATGTGCTTTGACATGAACTTCTAAGTGAGGGGGGTGTTTTGTTTTTCATCGCTGCTCTGAGTGCTTTACTTCACAAGGTTATGCTTAGGAAGCACTTTTCAACCAGGATGGAGTTTTTTTCCCTAGCTTCAGCCTGCCTTCGCATAATGGGGTAAGATGTGGGCATGCAGTCCCCAAAATCATTTTCCATTTCTGTCTCTCCATATGCCAGGTTTAGAGGAGGGAACCTTGGGTGCCGCAGCCTAAAAGAGAGCTGTAGCTTGTTCATGTACGTCTCCAATCTGGACAATCACGGACTGGGGCTGCAGGGCTGCTGGGTGCAGGTCTGCCCCTGGTAGGCAAACAGCTGGCAAAATGACTACTGGTGGTCTTTCACTTTCAGGTGGTTTGGTGTATTCAGTAACACCTTGGTGCATAGGCTGGTCAGTATTCATTCAATTATATGAGGGACTCTGGCTATGAAAACTAGCAGTGGGCTTGCTCTTTCTAACTCCTCTGAACTATGAAAACAAATAGCTCTTCCTTTTGTGTTGAACTCCATCTTGATTTCATTCTATTGCTCTTCTCAACTATTTTCTGCTTGTTGTCAGTTCAGATTCTTCCCGTACTCGCACTGATTATTAGTTTAACTATTATTATAGTTTGTGTATGTATATTTTATATATTATTCTATAATAAACCTCTGAATTAAAATCTCACTTGTCCTAGCTCTCATGATAGCAGGGTCAAAGAGAACTGAGAGGTTCTCTTTGAAGAAGAACTGTGGCTCACAATCTGTGGAGGAAATCACACTCTTGCCCTGACACTGATATGAAAACAGAAAAGCTACTGGCAAAGTACAACTAGTCTGAAGTCTTTTCCTTGAGCTCTGTTCTCCCTGACAGTGGGAACTGATCCTTTGCTCCGCCTGAATCAAGGAGCAAATCTTGGAGGCCTCCTCTAACTCTCTGGTCACCAGTAAGTCTGGGAAGAGTTCTTAAAGATCCCTCTTGTGCTTAGGTCTGGTATATTTAATTGCATATTATAAATTTGATAAACACATTTTTGGAAAGGAGAATGTAGAAGTCAAGTGTGTGTGTGTGTGTGTGTGTGTGTGTGTGTGACAACCCTTCTGCGTATTGCTATTATAAAGACTTCCTTCTGAACCAAGGGGAATAAGGCTTAAATCAGATCATCGTTCCTGTTACTTAACAGCAGGAATTATGTTCTGTTGCTGTGTGGTGCAGTTCAAGGAAAAAGTCACCCTAGTGTAGTTTAGGAGCACAGACCAACAGGAAGATCTCCCTCCCTCAGAGTCGGGGATGTTAATGGCTCGTTTCAGTTTGTTTGATGGGAACTGGAATTTATTGTGGTATCTGGTAACATCCATCTTTCAGTTCTTCGCCTGTTTCGATAAGGAAAAAATCCTGTGCTGTTGTATCTGCTCCTCCTGATAAATAAGCCGCATATCTTTAAAAGCCATCTATTACCCTCTGTTTGTCAGTTTTATAAACTGGAAAAGATTAGCGAGAAGAGAAAGGGAGGGCTGCTGCTCACACCGTGCGCAGGGCAGCGGGGAGGCAGCAGGCTGCTGCGCCAGCCGGGCGGGTGGGGGCCCGGCACCTCCCGCCCCGAGCCCCTGCCTGGCCACGAGGAGCACCTGCAGGGTCTGCGCCTGGCGTGGGCAGCTGTGGGAGCTGGTCGCTGGGGGCACGGGTCTGTGCCGGCTGCAGCGCCTTTGGGACCACGAGTGGCCCCTGCCCCAAAGCCTGGAACTGGCGCGGGTAGGTTAAGAGTATGCCCCTCCCGTCCTCCATCCTTCCCTTCATGGGCTTCCAGAAGAATCAGAGATGTGGGCATTGAATATCCCTCAACCTGAGCACATAAAACTACAAAAAAGAGTACAGAAATCTAAAGCTGACTTAACCCAGTCTCGATTTACAAGTTACAATTTAGGAGTGCAGTGTGTCTCAGCCTTTCCTGACCTTAAAGTGTGAATGTTACAGAGTTAAAAACAGCGACTTGTAAGCACTGTGGTATGGCTACTTCTTTTGAATAATTAATACAGGATAGAACAATACCCTTTCACAAACTATGATTATGGACAGTCAACACTTGAAAAGTAATTGATTTAGCAGAGTATTATTTTTTTACCCTAAAGTTTATAGGCAGGCCGTAGGCAGAGTGAAGCATGTCCAGAACCAGTATGGAGACCTAAAGGCAGCGTGATTGCAGAAGGTACGTGGTTCAGCAGCAGTTAGCTGAAGTGGCACAGTAACGTCCTACCAAACTCATTGGGATCTACAATGTCTAGAAACACTAAGTTTTATGGGCTTTATGAAATTCATAGATGATGAATCTTCATGGGAATGTTTCAAGGAAAAGCTGTACACTGTCTCATTTTATATGCTCAGAAAGAAGGCCAGGGATTGCAGTTCTAGAGCAGTGTTGGTCCAGTATATTTTCGTCCATGTCCAAAATAATTTACTAAGGATTCTGCAGTCCTCATTTTGCTGGCTGTTAGGAGATTTACCATATCTAAGTTATAATACATCAAATTAATGAAATCATTGATTTTAACGAAAGAAAAGCATAGCAATCAGGAGGTAACTTGAGCTTCTCCCCTCTCAGAATGGGAGTGAATAAGTGAATATTCCAGAATACTGTGATTTTTTACAAGGACAACTGGGGGAAATACCTATAAATTCAAGCTACATGCTATTTTGTCATGCAGCAACCATAGTGAATGTGACTCAAGTTACAGAGCCAGTGGCAAGCAGCAGCAATGGGAAACATATGTGTGCCAAATGGCACACGTGGAGGATCCCAGTAGATGGTAACTGCTTGGTTGTAAGCTGCATGCAGGACAAATCTATGCTGTGATGAATTGTCCATGGTAAACTACCCTAGTGAAATCCAATAACATGAAAGGTACTAAAGGAACAAAAAGACCCCTGATCTGAGCCCTGTACCTTCCTGCAGTAAGTCAGCAACTGCAGTCCCCTCATTTTTGAAAAGTGGAAGGAGCCCCACAAGGAGCTAAGGCAGCCTATGGGAGTGGGCTGGAAATCAGAGGGCAGAATAAATCTTTGGAGAGTTTTGAAAGTAACTTTGATACAACTTTTATAGCTAAATATGAATATGGTGAAGGAAAAAGAAGTTGCTGATGTTTTATAGAAGCAAGAAAAAGCATTGTGTTCTGTGTTCTTTGAATTCAGTGTTACTGTCTCATTATACCGCTTTCTTCCAGTGTCAGACAGACAGGTGTGTAGACATGTAGTAGACATGTCAGCAGAAGATAGATTTCCTCCTTTGTTTAAAACTGGTATTCCAAGATCAGATGAGACGAGAGTACAGACAAGCAAAATGAAACACTAGAGAGAACTCTAGAATTTCTTACCTATACTGCCAAGTCCAAGTCAGGGGGTTTGATGAGAAAGGCTGAAATCTTCTAAACAAGCAAATGGACAGCAGAACAGAAGCAGGACTCAAGAGAAGACTCATAGGACAATTGGAAATGAAGATAATTGGTGGACTTGCACATAATGCACAGTGACATTCTAAGCAACAAGAGAATCATTGAAGACCAATACCTCACAGCAACACAGTGTGGGGAATCTGATCTGGTAGGATTTTTTGAGAGAGTTGGTGAGAGGAAACACAGGAATCAAAAGTACAAGAGATTTTATCAATAAGCTGCCTCCTGCTAGGAGGCATTCATTAGACCAACGTATATAACCTTTCATCACAAAAAGGTAATTTTCTTCAAATATTCCAATTGCTAGGCTACATCCCTATCTCTTTGCATTAAGAAGTAAAACTACTTATGCATTAGTTGTTATAAGTAGTTTATGCCATATAAAGGAAAACTATCGAATGGATACCCTCAGTAGAATACTTCTTAGCACTAGTATTTTTGAAACAAACACATAATTACAGCTTAGATTAAAATCTGACTTCTCTGAAAACCATGGAAGAACTTTATGCAAGAGAGCAAATGACAAGTAACAAAAACACCGTCTTCCCTGCCATATCCCCACAGGAGAATTTAAGTCTTTCCAGAAATGGAATAAACAATTCTTTGGGGATAGTCAGGAATGCTCGTAGTGGTTAGTTTTTAACATGATACAATAAAGCATTGTATAGGGACAACATTCTTGCAGAGTCAAAAGGACATGAAAGTAAAAAGGGCTGAGTCACGGAAAGGCAAAATTAAGTACATAACCAGGGGTTTTTAAACGTGCCTGTTACCTCAGTTATGCTGTACCCTCTGTTGCAAAATACCCAATTTACTGGACCCTCACCTCAGTGGTACCAGAAATTTTCAGAATAACAAAGTTGTATACACTAGCCTTTGCAAGCATCTGATCAAAGGAACTATCCAATTTCCACCCACTGTGTGCAGGCTGCCAATTTAAATATTTTCTACCCTTTGAACTGGCCAACCAGGATCACAGCAGTAGAAAGGAGCTTGATCCACATATGTACTGCCATTGACCTGGTACATGTACTATTTTTGGGAAGAGGGTCAAGATGAAGTGAACATGCTGTGGCTACGTTAGTAGAAAAATTAACTTTAAGCTATACACTTTTAAAAGCAAATAAATAAATAAAAAAGACCTATTGCAACTATATCGCATAAAGAACATTGGTTGAGGAATGTCTCAGAAAACTGTCCTTGCTATAAGCCTACTGATTGAGATATAATATTGTTTTGTTATAGAATAAGAATTTGTGAAGCCATAGAAGGTATTAATTTCATTTAAAATGCTGTTGTTCTCCTAAGTGCCTTCAGTGTTTAGGAACTTTCTCTCTACAGCAGAAGTGTCTTTGAAATGAGGTGAAACCAAATAAATGGGAGAAAGCTGGTTTTTCTGACTTCCATTGTGTTGTACATTCTGTTTCCAGCACGTAGGAAAATTTCAGGTGTGCCCTACTAAATGCAAACACATTCTTTTAAATGTCACCTTGTTCAGAAGAAAATGCCTCTTCATCACCAACGTTCCTGAGGCAAGCTCTATAGATTTTTTTTTTCTTTGTATTTTGCCGACTAGTAGGACTAGTTGAAGAGATGTTAAGAAAATAAATCATCTTTGTAATGGAAATATTTTTTGTTTGGCAGTCATAACCAAAATAAGATGTTGCACAGTAGCCAGAACAGATTACAAAGCCCACCATGAGTTTGATGTGATTTTTTTATTCTTGCAAAATCACAATGCCTCAATTACTAGATTACCCACGTCAGAGGCTCCCTGGAATGAAAATTCCTTTAATTTTCTACCTTAAGGTCCAATCTAGTTATTGGCCTGAGGAACTTGGCTAGATATTGGACAGTTATGGAAATATTTTAGGATCTCATCAGACCTGGTGGCCTCAAGAGGCCACTCAAAGACTCTGGGGATCCTTTTGCACCTGCACTGGAAGCCTTGGCTGCGTATTCTGCATTGCTTTTACTTTTCAGAGAGCAAAGAATATGTAAACTCTATGTATGGCAAGTGCATGAAATAGAGGATACTGAATATTCTCAGGCATAATATTGATGCGCTATTTCTTTTCTTATCCCCATAACATTTTGCTTTAAATAAACGCTTCAACACTTTGAGTCCCATCTCAAAAGCCATCAAGTCCAATCTCAAAAGAGAGAGGATTACAATCTCAGTAGGATTTAGAATTCCTTCATGTATACCTTATTGTCAGTATTATCCAGAAAATTTTGTCACTGTTCTGTAGATGCTTCTTCAAGTACGTCTAATAAGATGTCCTCCTCTTTCCTAATTATCATTTACAATTGCGAAAAATACTGTAAGCCTAAAATGTGCTGCCATTTCCTCACTTAGCCTTGTTTAGTACTAAGAATAAGCTTGTCTTCCCGGTACTAGATACACAGATGTATTTAGATTTGCTCCCAGCATTTTCTCAGGATTCTTCCTATCAGTTTCTCTTCATCTTTCCAAGTCCTTGCTCATTTTTGCTGCCTTTCTTGGTTTCTTTCCAGTTTATTAATATCCTTGTCATAGCATAGCGTCCCTAACTTAACAGTAATCCAGCTGTGGCCTCCCAACCGGTTGAACATGTGTTGTAGCACTCTTGTTTCTGCAAGGAGTTTCTTCTAATTGCAACTATCATGGTAGGAGATTCACACTGTTTATAAACATGTCAAATCATGTTATTAAACTTTAAAGGAATCTTTGTACTCAGTTCTTACCTGTAGCTTTGAGAGAACCTTAGAACCAACAGAGAGATAAGGAGAAAGCTCAGTGGCAACTACCACTCACTTCCAGTGCTTCCCTGCTGTTTTCCAACCAGCCTAACTTTTTTTTTTTTTTCTTCCCCCATTGAGATCCCATTGCATTTAACATTTTACTTCTGGTCTTCATCTTTTTGTAGAATGCTGCAAAAAAAGTACTTTGCAGGCATATGCTTTTTCAAACATTTTTCTTTCCACTTTATCATTCCTCCCCAAATCTCTCAGGTTTTAAATAAATAACTATCTGGAGAAAAGAAAACAATGTATTCTTCTAGCTTGTTATTGAATATACTGAGCTTCGAATTGTTTCTTACAGAAGTTTATTTACCCTTAGTAATGGTAAAAGCACCATCAGCAGTGACGTTCCTGCTGTATTAAACTTATGCAGTGGTTAATTATTGTAGTGCCTGCTGCAAGGAGCTGCTCTGTGCAGTGACTAGCAGGAAAGCTTAAAAAGCTTGAAGTGGTTTAGAAAGTTCATAACGGATAGTTGACATATTTTTGCTTGTTGTCAGCTAGTGCTCTCATAAGACCATAGACAGCATGAGCGAACGTAGGAGGAAACAATACATCTGCAGACACTGGCAGACAGCATCGCTTGCCAAATTTGGCCACAGTTCCTTTAGATAAATAATTTCTCAGCGATGTGCTTGTTGAAATTATATAAACAGCAAAAGTTACTAAGACCTGGGCCCCAGGGTTTTGTGGGTTTCAAGATTTTCTGCAATCAATATTCTGACATCTGCAAATATTTTTCTCTAACAGCTGATGCCAGGAACAGAGCAATATTACCATCACTTTGTCTGTATTAAAGATTTTGATTATATTGAAATAATTGCTCTTCAGCCACAGCACTGGTCATGATCTTTGCACTAACATAACAACCACCTTCTTTGAGAAGGCTTATACAAAAGTTATCAAAGCAGCAATCTTTTCACAGAGTGGCTTGTAACCTTTTACAGCAACAACTCCACTAGCATTTCAAGAAATGTAAGTGGAAAAATATTGTATTAAATTTCAGTCTCCAAAAGTATCACACGTTTTTAAAGAACCAACTCTGCTGAGCATAATGTAACTTACTTTGTACAACAAATATGTGGGGTTAGAGCTTATTAAAGTTGTTTCTCCTACTTAAGACCAGACAATAGCTAGTTTCTAACTTTGTGTAAGACTTCCTTGATAATTAAGACTGTGACAGCTATATACACTAGTGTTATCTGAAACGTGTTTTACATCACTGATGAATTTATGCAGGAAACAAATTCTTCCTGAGTTGGAACATCCCACAGGAAAACTTTACCTGACTAAACTTATTTTTATAGAAGCATCTCTAGACACTTTTCTTAAGTTATAAAAACAGATCCTTTATTTAAAAGATATTCTGTGAAAATCAGCTTCCGTAACAGAAATCAAACCTATACATGTCACACAAGATATTCTGTACGTCATAGTTCTTGCATATTGACAGCTACCCATGGAATGGAGGAAATATGGGCAGTACAAAATGAGTAACTGCATTTTTCACTATTGCCTAAGTAGGAAGGAATAGATGGGGAAAAAATATACTTTTAAAACAGTTATGCTTTTCTTTTGATGATACAACCTCTGGTACCTGGCCCTTCCTCTAGCAACACTCCCAAAGTAAAACTGTTGTCTGAAAATAGTCTGAACAAAATTAATGGATTTTGTTCTGTTTTTAGTCTCCCATGTACTACTCGTGAACAAAGCAGAGAGATGCAATTATGGAAAAAAGTCTCTCAAGCACTTTTTCCATTTCAGTCATACCTTAATGCAAATTTGTATGTTTTGAGAGAGTATCTTGAGAGTTAAGCTTAGAGCATGAGAAACTCTTCTTTCTAGTTTTTAATCAAAGTCAATTTTCTTAGAGAACAGGTATGCACAGTAACAACACCTCAAAAGTGTCTTAGGATAAGACCATGTTAGTAATGTTTATGTAATATTTACATCTGCAAGTATTTCTTAACATAAACTTACATTTGCAGTCCAACTGTACAAGACAATTTCAGTAGCGCTGTGCACAGCATCATGGTATTTCAATGAGCGTAAACGTTAAGAGCAACACGGTAAAACTGCTTCAGTATCTCATTTTCACAAAATGTTTCAAAGCAATAACAGGATATGTTCTCATTGTCTTATGTCTTTAAAAAAGGGATGCAGCAAAGCCTCTTTTGCAGTTATTCTTGTTGCAGGGTTTAAGTCTAGTAGCTTATCAAGTAGGTCGTATGCTTCATCAGGAACCTGATCCCATCCTTTCATGTCTGTTGCCTTTATTTCAGAAGCCCCATCACTTTCCTGACAGCTCTTTAAGTGTTGGATTTCTTTTCTGAGTGCCTCAGGAGCACACTGTTTGTCTATTTCAACTGGCAAAGCTGAGTCATTGACAGACTTGCTGGGCACATCACCCTGGGATCTGTTACAGCTGCTATTTGTTCCTCTCAGCTTCTCACAGAGGGCTCTTAAGTTTTGTGCTGGGACAACTTGGGTACACAGAACTGATTTACCTAGAAAAAAAAATTGTTTTTAAAGTAAGTGACACTTTATTATACTTGCTATACAACTATAGCTTCTAAGTTTGTTTCAGAGAAATTTCAAGTCTTGAAGAATAACAAACATTAGTTCAAAACCAACCAAACAAAAAAACACAAAAGAGGCAACCCCCCTCCAAACCAGCTATGTTTTCCAGTGATGGCCCCAGCAAGCCAGAAGTATGTAGTCTCAGTTCTGCTCAGAACAAAGCTTTCTGTGTTTGTTCATGAAGTTATGAATTGACAAGTTGTCACCCAGTCCACACAGCATCTTTTTTCCATTTCACTGTCATCTTTATAGAGCTGAAAATTAAAAACCCAGTTCAGTTTATTACTTACATTACTGATTTATACACCTGGGTCTGGAGAATGAAAATTGATGCTGTCCATTACACTTCAGGTATCAAGTGCTTTAACATTTGGCTTGCAGACAATTAGGGAAATGGTTATTTCAGCTTTTTGTGCTTTTTTTCCCCCCTCCAAACAGGCCCTCTGTTGTGTTGGTGTTTTTTGGTTTTGTTTTGTTCTGTTTTTTTTTCCACTGGTCCTTCTTGAGGGGATAAAAAAGCAAGGTTTACATCATCTAAATATTAAGTCAGTATGACTTCAGGCTGTAGGGCAAGTTTTGCAGGAATAGAAACATTGCCTCAAGAATTCTAACCAAATGCCAGTAGAAAACATTTAATTGGCATATTTCACCTCAAGTGCCCTGACTTACTGAAAAGTTGGGAAATCTATGGCATGAAATAACCCCCATACAAATTATAAAAGATAGAAAAATACAAAATTTTCTTAAACCTCTGTATGTATAGATTAGTAGTGCTTTAGTATTTTACATGCAAAAAGTGTGATTTACCTCCAAAGTGGCTCCCCAAACTTAAAAATATATTTACAATTAAAAAAAACACAACTAGATTGTAAATCACTGTATCAAATAGCAGACCAAGCATACATTTTCCCCTTTTCCTCATAATTAAGGTTTGCATACCAAAAGTTTTAGCGGCCTGAATGGTTTCTCTGGATCCACGAACTGTCATGATTTGTGCCAAAGCAGTTAAATCATCACTTGCTTTGTAAAATGGATACCGTCCACTGAGCAGAGAAAGGAATACAATTCCTGCAGACCACATGTCAATTGCTGCAATTGCAAGCAAATTCAGTAACAAGTAAACTCACAATTTCATCACAAACAAAATCCCAACTTTCTTCAAAACAAAATTAAGTCAAGAAATGTTATTAGAAAAAGTAATGTTTTGAATTACTTAATGACTTTGGTCACGTAGATAACACTTCAGCAAACAGTGTAAATTGCTATAATTATACAGATTAAAACAGTTTCCTGCTTTCATACAGAGGGAGTGTTTATGTTTTTCTACAGAATGTATCACATGAGTAATTCCATTAATTTGCTAAACTTATAAATAAATAAATAAGGTACCAAAACAATGTTTGAAGTTATTTTACTCAGGGAGCTGAGAAGGAAAAAAATGGCTGGTTTCAATATTTATTTAAGTTTGCTTCAGATTAAGAAAGCCTTATATAAAGATCATGAATAAAAAATAATTCAGAAATGAATGTGAATCTTAATTTTCTGGGACTCAGGTTGCCAGTTAGGCAGTACTAAAAAATTTATCCTACTACAAAGTTTGCTGCACTCTAATATGAAATCACTTGACAAGATAGCCAATTTAAGAACTGTAATAGTTAGAAGTTATTCATCACTTTCATTGCATTATGAAGAGTACAGAGAGTACTCTGAAGAAAGAAGCCAAAGCATGATGGAAACTTTAATACTGAAAGTTATGAGAATACCTGTCTGCCATAATATTTTGGCTCACTAAGTTGCACATTTTGAGAGATGGCAAGGAAAGTGAAGGAGAGAGTTTGAAGAATTCTCAAACTCTAAAGAGAAAACAGTTGGGAAATAAAGCCATAGTTATTCTACTTATCTACCAGAAATAGGTGGTAAAATATGCAGTAATTAATTTTGAAATTTTAGCTAGAAACACTATCAGCACAGGATTCTGAAACTACTAAGTTGACTTCCATTGCAAAAACAGGTTTTAAATCTTTTATAAAAATAAAAATCCAAATTAATTATGGGTACAGCTCAGAGTGAAAAAATTTTGCATCTTCTTGATGATCTTTTGTGAAAAAGTTTTAGTAGTACTGTATCAACATTGACCATACTATCTGCTTGAGGTGTTATGTATCATCCTTAGTATGTGGTTGGGAAAGATAGTCATTAAGGTTAAGACCTTTAAAAATGTTTACCTAACTCTTGCTGAAATTAATAGACATTATATACCTGAATGACCAGTAAATCCTAGCCCTACAACTCTGGTAGGGCTGGGATCATCAGCAGACTGCAAGATCTTGTGCAATGACCTCAAAATCATGATTCCTCTCTGCACATTTGTCTAGTGGTTAGTATCTAACTAGTCAGGCACATAGACTTAAAGGGGAGCAGAGGGACAAACCAAGTTAAAAATATAACTGGACATGTTTAGGACCAAGTTGGGAGTTTGGGTTGTATTCCCTGTGCTGTAAACCTGGGTCAGTTATTTAAGGTAGCTCTGGATAGAGTCAGCGGGATCCAGCTGGTAACTTGGTCTCAGCACAGAGACCAAAACTAGTAGCAAGACTGGCAGGAGTACAAGGAGCTGACTACAGCAGTCCCAGATGGAAGTGGATAAGGAAATCTGTTAGTTCAAGTATAGCATTATTTATAAATATTAGTATAAGTCTTCCCAGTTCTAATCAAGCACTTTGTTGACATATTACAGAAGCTCTGCATCACTGACTCAGTACCTTTAGGGCTGTGTCACACCCAAGGGTTTCCAGATTTACCCATATTTTCTGTAATCCTGCTCTCCATTACCCTAGAGAACAGAAAACTGTCTGAAAGCATATTTAAGACTACCCTGTGTCCAAGATTTCCTAGGTATGTCTTCTTTCTGCCTAAATTCTGTCTAGACAGATTTAGGGATTGTCTAAACTTGTCCTGGATTTCTGGATGTCTTCTAGCCTATAAAGCTGGCTGTTACAGCACAGGCGCAGTAACTCCAAGGCTGCCATACCTCTTGAAATCCCAGTCATGCCCACAGCACAGATGCTGTTTCGAATAGCATTAAGCTATCTAGAGATATGATGATCAAACATATTGTAAGCCTATTCCGAGTGTGTATAAATGCTTTAAGTTAAATGCTGAAAATTGACTATTTTCTCAGAAGGTATTCAGCAAAAAAAAGTGGCTAGAAACTTATTTTAAATACAAATTTTGAGAACATTTGTTCCCCTTTTTTCATAAGTCAAAACTCCTGGTCATACACCAGATGTTTAACAGGTAACTTTGCTTTTATTGGTCCTCCATTCTCCAGGTAGGCACAACCTTTCCCATCCTACTTGCATCAGCTAATGCGTTAACCATCCCACTGTTCTGCTCCAATATTTACCAGACTACTGAAACTGTTGAACTTGATAGGTTTTAACCCTGAGAAATTAAAAATCTTAGTAAGAAAAAATCACGAAATTTACATATGAGCTATTTAAAGCACTAGCAAAAAGGAAAAAATCTGCTAAAAAGTACTGATTAACCAACACTTTCTAAGACGCATTTGCAGTCATACCATTCAGGATGTCTACTATGACAGAAAACTAGATGTGACAATCTGTCTCGAAAAGTCTAAAGCACGTCCCCTCAAGATTTATTTAAGATTTTTCTTGAATAAATAAGCCAATAAGCCAGGAAATTTGATAAAACTTACAACTTTGTTTTCTTTTAAAAGGCACGTTATTGAACTCCTGCATACGGCAGTAGCCCTCAAATGAATAAAGACATATTTGAGTTTCAAACACGGGAAAAATATTCCTAACTTGTTCTTACTCTGAGAAATAAACTTTTAATTAAAATCAGGAAATGGTTGATAAGTGTTAAAAGGGATGATAAAATGAATTTCACATGTAAACAGCCTCCCATAAAAAAAAAAAAAAGTAATATGCATAAATGAGAAGGATTGAAAGGTGAAAAAAGGCATTCATTTCTGTCTGTTGTGCAGTACCTGTTGTCTGAGTGGGACACTTTGTTAATACTTCTGGTGCTCTGAATCCAGGTGTTCCTGCTCTGGGAGCAACTTGCTGGCACCTTGTAATAAGAGACAAATACGTTTAGAATATAAAACTTGAGAAATAAATTCTAATCATAATAATGTTTAATATTTTTAGAATATACTTCTGTAAGATGTGTAACCCTGCCTTATTCAGTTTTTAGAAGTTTGAAGCATCTTATAATTATCTAGCATACGATTACCTCATATAAGATAATAGCCTTATTATAATTACCTGTTATATTATTATGTTTTTATTATATTACCTAGCATAAGGTAATACCACAGAAATACTTACTGCATACTTCAGTCACAACGATCATTTTTAGTTTCATTCAACGGCAACATAATTTCTGCTAAAGGCTTGCTTTCAGGGGGAACTTTAAAGTTAAAAGTAATTAACCAAAGGCAAAAAATGCATTGGATTCTTGGGTGTGGACATTCTGGCTGTGTATTAATCCACAGCAAACTAAGGTTCGTTATTTCTGAGTGTTGACAAGAATTTACTTTTTGTTAGATTAACTAAAAGGTGTGAGATTATTACTAAGAACTTTCCAGAGCTTTCCTGTATAGATGGTCTGAAGTGCTTTCCTTCTGTGGGCCACCTCTCTTTTGAGAGACAAATTCCTCATGTTTCATTTCTGAAATGAGTGATATCACCATATTTTGGCATTCTGAAAAGAGAGGGACTACACAGTTTCATGACTATGCCTACCAAGCACAATTCTCTACATGAAGCTGTGTTCCCTAATGTTGGGATAAAAGGTAATGGTAGATCATAACCAAAACCAACTGCAGAGGAATGGATTTGAACTGAGTTATTCAGATTCTCTAACCTGTCTACTGTTAGAATGTAAACATACTTTAAATTAACAAATACAGAATAGTCATCTTTCCTTTTTATTCTACATTTTGTGATTTCCAGAATGCAGACAGCTTGAGAAATCTTTTTTACCTAAAGTTCTCAGAAGGCAGGAGTCTGATCACTGAATTTTAATGCAGTTGGCATAATTTAGGCCTATAAGATAACTACTAAATGACAGATTGAGGTATTGTCTACTCTAAGTGTTGTAATTAACTCAAGTGATTTTCTACAACACATGTAGGCGGGTAATTAAATACAACAGCAACAGAAAATCATTAACAGTGAACCTCTCTTGCTGCAGATAGCAGTGAACCCATTACTCCATGAATTCCACAAACTATTTTTTTTTAAAAAGAGCATGTTCAGTGTTTTAAGGGTTGCACAGATCAAATGCTATCTTTCACCTACTAAATCAGCTGTCTAGTAAATCTAAGTTTCTGGCCTTGTTTGACAGCATAGTAAGCAATTTTACAACATTATTGAAGCAAATTACCTTGAAAGGCAAACACTGCAAACTCTATCCGTTGCATAACAGTCACAGGTCAGGTTTGATGGACAACCGCTGGCAGCTTTCCTGCCTAGCCCATTGCTCACTGTTTTGGTAGAAATAATCTTCTTCTTTGTTACTAACTTCCTAGATGAAACATCTATCATCTTTGATTGTCTCATGAGCTGCAATACAGATATTTTAGAGAAGGTGGAATATTTAAGAAGCTTCCCTTTACATGGAGACATACCAGTCCCTAAACAACTGAAGAGGCTCTCATCAGCAAACAGCTACAATTTTAAAACAGAAGGCAGCAAATCTTTCTACCAATATCATAACATCTATAAAACAGACACTAGAGCTTTCTAAGTATCCTAATTTCCCCTCTTTCCTGTTTAGAAAACATTTTTCAGCGGTTACAAAAATCAATATCCATTAGATATTCCAAAGATACAAGTTTTTTTCAAGTTAGTATTTTTCAAGCATTCTTTTGATTCAACATGAGAGTAAAAAAATATGTATGAAATAGCGTCACAGCAACACAGTGGCACTAACTCTAATTCTACAATAAGACGGTCACTGTTGGACAAACCCTGTAATTTAGTTGGGGTTTTCCCCCATGTCCTAAATTAAATGCCCCCATTAAATCCTAATTATAAAAAGTACAGGAAAATATTTCTTACAAATTTTTTTTCTCTCCAGCTTCAATTGCAAAATAAAAAAGGAAGGTTTCACAAACTATGTATACCTCAGTTACACAGATACACGTGTAGAAAAGATATTAATTAGCATACAAACAAGATCAGCTAGGAAGACAGCTACATAACTAGCTCTTTAGGAGTTTCAAAAGGGACTGAAGCAGATGACAAATTCTTCAAACCTTTCACTAAAGACACACTTAATATTCTGCTCAAAAACTTTTAGTTCCATGGGGTCCTAGAGTAGTATCCAGCCTTACAGAACAACTAGTTCTATAATTTCTCAAATATGTAACAGATTGTTCTTACTGATGAGTCATATTTCTTACTTTTGTATTTGAGTTCTCCTGGTATGCGGAACTATAGACATTGAAATTCCTCTCTCCAAAGACAGAGCGCTGGACAGAATGGTGCACAGAATCCTCCTACAATACCAACAAAAAGGACAATACAGATCCCATCTAATACACAGTCAGCTGGATACTGTCAGTTCAAAAAAAAAAAGTGTGAAGTGACATAAAACAAGAACAGGTGCATGGCAAGTCATTTTCAGGCATTACTGTGGATGAAGAAAACATAGTCTAGATAGAACAGCAAACGTGCTTACAAAACGAATCACACCTCAGAAGTGCCCCAAGACAATTTGAAACGTCATCTGTATTGCATTTGTTATGCAACTAAGCATACATGAATAATTATTGGTTTGGGAAGGAGTTCCACAGCACATGGGATTAAAAAAAAAAGATTTACAGCTGTCTAGAGAAACCCATGCTAGAGTTTTATGCAGCCTTCAACATTACATTATATCTAACAGATACAGCATGATGCCAATAGCGTTACATAAAACTAGCTACTTCAATGTGAAATCTCGGATTCAGTGCATCAGATTATGATCCTACAAGATAAGTACGCACAACTTTTGTTCAAGTATAACATCTCCCCCTGTTGGATGAAGTAATACATTAAACATGCAAAAATATTAATGAAAAAGACTGAGAACCTTTCCTCCTCTTCCTTGTTTAATCTGTATTTTTGAAAGTGAGCCGGACCGTTTGTCAGACGCTTTAGAGGCTGACTGTTGAGCTATCTGTTTAGGTGCTGTGACACTGACAGAAACCCTATTTCCCAAGGCTATGTTGGGATTACTTTGTGAGCAACTTCCCTGCTGGTCTTCAGATTGGGCAGTTTTGAGAAGTTCAATTTTGGTATCAGGGGTTCCTTGTGCCAAGCCAAAATCTACCAAGGCATACCTGAAAGACAAAAATTTAGAATCGGGAGTCAAAAAGTATCAACCAGTTCTACCTACTATTCATTACTTGTTTATTAATACTATTTTCCTCCTTTTGTCCTTTCTTTCCTGCCCTATTTGTCCCCTCAATGTTTTTACCATATATCTATCTATCTTATTTCATTTTTTCTTGTTCTGTAAGCTTTTCAAGTGTATACTTTCTACATTGGTGTTTTAAAAACTGTTCCTAGCAACTTCCTTCTGGGGTTCTTCGTGTTCTGCGGCCTCAGCAAACAGTCAAGTAAAAGTGAATTGATACTTGCAGGACTCCCCTGGACAGAGGCACAAATGCAGCAGTGAAGACAGACAAGAATAACAATGCTGAGTCTTGCCAAACTTCAAGCATTACTACTGGAATTTACTTCACTCTTCAAACAGGTAGGACTACATTCATTCATATTTCAGATTTGTGATTAGAAGAATTATTTTTTGGTAAAACAGTACAGAAAGAGTCCAGCTGTCTCTGGGTCTCAATTGACAAACTCAATTCCACAGCCTCCACACCTTAAGTAGAGATTAAGGCTCAAAGTTGGAAAAACAAAACGATACTAGGAATTCATTTTGACAGATAAAAATCAGTATTTTTCAAATTTCAAAGCTTTTGGCTTGGCAAAATATAATCAAGTTTCCCCAACAAACTTTCACTAATTGCACCATACTTACCAATACAGCCATAGGACTGCTAGCACTGAAACAGTACCTTATGCTATCCACTTCAGCTGTTCACAAAAAACCAGTATCTTACTTTTTACAGTCATTAGATACTGTAACTTGCAGGGAAAAAAAACAAATGTACTAGTTATAAAAATTAATTCAATTTAAGTTGAAAACAACCCAAATCCAACAGTCTCATATGTATCAGTTTTACTCTGTGGATGAGTAAAAAGTTACAAACATCACTCTGTGTACCACAAGTCACTATTAGCTTTATTCAGACAACTACTGATTTTGTTCTCCTCATTCTTATTCAAAAAATGTAGCACTTCTACTCAATAGTAAAATTTTCATTTTTTCAGGTACTTGTCACTCTATAAGGCAGATACTACATAAAGTATAAAAAAAAAATCTTTCCATCCTCAAATCCCTAAACACAGAAATAAAAGTTTTACAAATAAAAAAAATATCTTTTTTAGCTTTATTACTTAAACACATGTTATGCAGCTGAAAGGAAAAAAACCAAAAGCCTAATTTACTCTGTTCTGCCAAGGCACACATCCCCAAATGAGATCACAATATGGTCATCTGGACACACTTACTCTTTTAGCTGCCTGTTGTAGAGGAAGTTACTGGGTTTGACGTCACGATGAACAATACCGAAGTGATGAATGCGCCTCAATGCTTTAAACAGATTAAACATGTATTCTCTCACTTCTTCAAAGGAAAGAGAATTCAAAATATCCTGAAAGATTATTTGGATATTGTAATTATGTAACTACTTTCAATTAAGAAGTTCTACTACACATAAGAAGTCTGGGACTCACCAAGAAGGATTCATGTTCCAGATATGGCATAACAATAACCACGTGATCATTTTTCCTAAAGCAATATTTAACTCCCATAACATTATCTTGTCCCCTAAAAGAGAAGTAATGTCACTGAATAAAGACCAGAAGATGAATGTTGATTTTCCGTTACTTCTTATAAACTTCAGTCAGGCTTTAATATCTAGTTTACAGTTTGACAGCAATCTTATCAGCAGTGAGTAGTTACACTGTTCTCATGTTATTGTTATGTTCCATTTGAGTTCTGCAATTTGCAGCGAGGGCTCCACAGATTTCTGGGGCCATGGTTTGTAGTTACCGCTGTGTTTAAAGCAAACCTAACCTTCACGATACTAGCTTCTTTAAGTAGGTGCTATTCAGCACTCTGGCAACAAGCATTCATTCCTAAAACCGTATTTTCTGATGAAGAGGTTATTTTTTCCAACCATTTCAGAACTGGAATATTTGCTACCACATAGATACGTTATAGAACTTCTCAGATGGAAAATATAGCACCATATGCAAACTGAGACTAGCAGGAAAGGACATTCAGTATTGATAAGACTCCATTTCTTATTTGCTCTTGCTACAAAGATCATACATTTCTGTGGTTAAAAAAAAAAAAGCGAAGTGCCAAGACTTTAAATAAATAAATGCAGAACAGCAAGACAATATTCAGCAGTTTAATCATGACAGTCACATTTTTTTGTGTTTATGTACCCTGCTACTGTGAGGCACTGAAGTTCAGCAGCAATTCGCAGAGGGTGACTGGTTGGAATCAAGTGTTTCAGAGCCATTTTTTCTTCACATCCTGTTTGTAGTTGTGCTGTGGCCAAGTAAACAGAACTAAAAGTACCTGTAAAGAAGGGAGAAAAACATTGTCATCAGCATCTTTAATTAGGTCAATTCAATTTTTACAGAAATGATCTAACTGTTCACAATCTTAGAGTGCACTTGACACTATGTCAAAAACAGATTCTAGAAGAGAAAATATGCAGTTCCTTTTTTCTATTACTGATTTCAGTGATCTTGTATACAAGTTTCTTATGTCAGTAAAAATGCAAATGTAACACTGTCTAACTTGCCTGGGACATAGAGCTCTTTGAATGTAAATTTCCTATCTTTGATTTGCTTTCTTGTTTAGGTAGCTCACTTTCATCTGACATCCAACTCTTTTCTCCCTGCAATGTAAGTGGGCTATCTAATGCTAATCTAGAAAGCACTGCTTTTGCTATTCAAAGCACTTCTGAAATCACTACACTTTCCTTAATTCTGTTACCTTATTTATAAAGTAAGGTTTTTCACTTGACGTATAACTTTACTATTTGTTTGTCCCCAGCATTACCACATAGACAGAACAAGATAGACTCATTTGAGAAAGGGAATATTCAAACTGTACAATAAACTTAACCACCTATTACAGTTTTAAGGATATCCTAATATACCTCTGAGAAGGTAATTTATCCTAATGATCTGAGATATCTGAATATATAAGTTGAAATGTTCTTCCATATAAATAGTTCAATTTACTTTTGATTACATTTTAAGCATTGTGTTTGCATCATGCTAAATTTAACAGTCTGTAAGTGTATACATACATCAAAATGCCAGCAAAAACTCTAAATACTTTTTGCAGTCATAAAAAAGCTAGAGTCCCATAAATTCAGTAGAATTGCTCATAGCACCGTGGGTTACCAAGCTGACCTAAGACCTTATTTTTGGTGGTGAGAACTGCTAAAACAAGACAGACTCCTGAACAGAATCTTAAGTCAAAGCTTGTCTTCTCATAATGCTGCAGAACTGCTGATGGTATTTTTGGCTCTCAAGAGCATTGTTTGCTCCCAAGAGCAAAATTGGAGTACTATTCATAACTGGAGGTTTTGTTTAATTGTACCATCTTATTTATGACAGGCGGAACTTCAGATTTTCTTGAAATTTTGCATCAGTGTGCTGAATGGAGGTATTCTATCACGAAACAGCTATAAAGCAATCCTGTTTCTCATAAACATCATTGTTTAAAAGTGTGGAGTGTCATTACACATTTCAGAGATCAAATGGGTGAAGTTTCAAGAAGTGCTAAAGTCCCAAACTCAGAAACCACTAAGAATCTGTTTATAGTCATACCTAACTTCTACTAAAAGTATCTACAATAGTATCTGTTGAATGTCAGGAGTACACAAGTGTTCCAAAATTTCATTCTGTATGTCTTAAAAACGAAACAAGAACAAAAAAAACTAAAGCAGTTATAATATTCCAACCTCCTCCTCCAGTTCTGCCCAAAGGGTTTCAGTGGAAATAAAGCCAGTAGTTAAATATGTCAAAGCATAAATGCATATAAATAGATTTCCCATGTGAAAAAAAAAAAAGGAAGAATGGAGTGTTAAGACTTACTTGCTTGAATCTATCCCCCAGAATTTTAGTTGTCAAAACTAGAATGCTGGTTTTATGAAAGGCTCTAATATACTGGATTTTCAAGAAAATCTCTTGAAAATGTTCCTAATTAAAACACCTGTATGTTCAGTAACTTATTAGAATTACTGCATACACCAAAAAGTAAATCAAAAAGGCATCTGGTTGAAATTGCATATATTAGCATCTTAGATTTAAACCTTTTAAGTTATAAATACCAAAATAAATGTAAGTTCAAGCAAGCTAAAATAAAACATTTACCTTCTCCAATTTTTTCCTTAATTTTGAACACATTTACAAGCTGTGGCACTGCTTCGTAAAGTTTTTCAATATCTTTTTTTATTCCTGCTGTGGAAAGAATGGGGAAAATGAGTTAGGAATTTTATTGCTTGATTTAATATCTGATCTATATTTCAGATCACAAATCACACTTCAATTCCTAGTATTGTGAATTGACAAACAGAGGAAAAAACAGCCGAGGGGTACTTATCCCTGCTGACATTACTATCTGCATACTTGATCATCTTCTTTGTCTTCACATTCCCTTATATGCTGCAGCATTTAAAAGAAATTTACTTACCTGCCACCTAGCAATTCCTGAGACAGGAAAAGCCTTTTTAGTAAGACTTCATATTACAGCTCATTGATAAATGTTTTCATGAGATTTGCATTGTTGATTTCATAAAAGACAAAACTACAATAGTAATTTACGTAAGCACAGGAGCACATCCGTGGGATGCAAATCAAGGATCAAAAATGTAGGAAAATTACTATTTAAGATGACTAACACATTCACATAAATTGTTACTCAAAATAGGAACTACCAAAAAATGTTGCTCTGCATTTAAATTTTTGCACTTTGTGCTGTAATCACTAGATGGCATGACAAGGATGTTGTACTGTATTCTTCCCCCAAATTACACAGTTTTCCATTCAAGTCACGAATCCTTGTATTTTAAGCGTTCTCTATAGCTTGCGTAAGAATTCACTTATTTTGAAGCTGAGTATGAAGTATGTAGAGGCTGTGACTAATTTCTGTGAAGCAGGCGTAAAGAATATTTTATTATAAAGAAATATGCAAAAAACAGTATTTGGAAAGTCAATCAAATGGAAAAAAAAACACATGCATATATGTTTTTCATCCTAAAAATGAATAATAAATTCAATTTAACAAATATATATATTGTATTGTGTACGTAAAAGTGTACTGTACTTTACCAGGACAGTAAAACATAAGCAACAAGAATTATTTTCAAAATATCTGCCATGCTTTTAACAAAGTATGGATTAGTAAGACGCAGGCCTTTCCACTCAGGAAGATAGTAACGTTATTAGTTCTGTAATATCCTATGCAAACTTCATGCCAAGAGGCCAGCAGCCATAGCACAGACTTAGAAAATTGTTCTCAACAGTGATATATTTCTAACAGAAATACATGTTCTGTCATAACAGCCTTGTTTAGAACTAGATTGCTATGCAACCTGCTCCAAATAAAGCAACTTACAGTTTTGTTCCAATGCTCGTACCTGAGTTTGACTTCTGATAAGAGCTTATGCTTCAGTTTTTACTAAAAGAATATACTGACTACATAAAATTTGCACTGGAACTCCTCCAGTAAAATTGCTTGGTTAGAAAAAAAGGACTTAACTCTGGCAAAAGGCAAAAGACTCCCAACAAGGACTCAAAACCCACATCTTTTAAGTCTTCAGGAACTGACAGATTTCTACTTTCCTTAGGATATCAGGCTTTGGGTTGTTTGTTCCCACCAGTCTAACAGTCCTAATAATGAAAAGCTCTCTCAATTACTGCTATAGAATCTGCCAACTACTCAGTTTTGTGAAACCTTGAATTTGGGTTCCTGCCTGGAAAAAGTTCAATGCTATCAGAGCACTAAGAGCTGGGTGACACAGACTGCAGATCCTAGCCAGAGGAGTACCTACCCCAGGTACTGAGGGAATTTAGTAACTCAACATAGCTTCTCATTTGAAAGATCCCCAAAAGCACTAGAAATGAGAATTGTCTGTTCTTGTTGATAGCAGTATAAACATCATCTGTTCTCTTCTGGGGGGTTCGAATCCCCAGCTAGGTATAGAGCTTGCCCCATTATTAGCAAAACAAAATAAAACATACAGTCATTGTATCCACCATTTTCTGTGAGGAGATTTTAAAGTCATTTATTTACTTCCTAGAATGAAAGGCATTTGCAAAGTGAAATGTTATTCAGCATCACTCTAATTCTGGACACGGATGTGCATGGGACTGACAGAGGACTATCTATTTCTAGGAAAATCAGTAACCATTATATATAAACTGGCTGACAACCTGCAATTACTGAGCAAGGATTGTGCCTGTGTACAGAAAGCCCAGATTTAAGTACAGTCACAAACATACCCAAAAAACAGCAACAAAACCACTATCAGAGCACATGTTGGTAGTTCAGCTTCTGCGATAAGAGCAAGAACAGTGTGTTTATGCACAGTGACACATGTACAGATATTTAAGGACAAGGCTGGCCATTATATGTTAAAAGGCAAAATATTGTTGTGTACTTGTCCAGTACGAGAATTTTATTCTCAAGGACTCCCTTTTGGAATTATGGTATTGCCTTAAAATAACATATTCTGTAATGAATAAATAGGATTAGCAAATTGCGACAAACTACTGCTGCTGAATTTCATAACCATGTGGAAAGCAAGAATAAGCTTAAACTCAAAAGCAATCTCAAATATTTTCATTTCATTAATTCTTTATACAATAGGACCCTATCGTGACAGGTTTATAATTGATGCTGGAACTTCCTGAAGTGATGAAGAAGCACATCAGCAACAAAACGTAACGTTAGCAGTCCCTGTTTTAGCACATACCTGAAAGCTTGCAGTTCTGCTCATGCTTCCTGCTTATGTCTTCAGCCTGATGAGGGTGCTGTTCATCACAATGAGACTTCAACACTGTCTCCATCACAAAACTAACCTTAAAAAAAAAAAAAATGCAAGACCTTGAGGACTGCTTCTGGACACCTCGGGGAGCAAACATATCTGATATTACACTTCCTTTCCCTGCATTCAGTTTCTGAGATAACATTTAAGGAGTCTGAGGAGTTCCTCTGTGCTCCCTAAAAACCCAAAGACTCGTTCATTATCCCAGAGAAAAACTAAACCAGTAAACCCACTCTTATCTCCAGTAAAAGGAAACGAGGGAGAAGAGAAGGAAGACAGCAGGATAAGCTTAGACACAAATGATTTTCTTTCATCTTACGTGTTTGCACATTCACATTAAAGCATTTTCTTTTCCCTGCAGTTGGCTTTGAAAAGCAAGGAATTGATCCACATAGAACTAGCTGCATTGCACACTGTGGCACCCACACAAAGACAAAAAGCTTGAAAGAAATTTTAGGAGGAAAAAATCTTCCTGATACGTGAGATTTCTCTCTCTTCTAGAGAAGATATACAAAAAGCATAATTACTTGTTCCCCTCCCTCATAACAATAATAGAACACACGCTTATTTTGAAATGTTTCTTCCCAAATCTTGTAAATAAAACTGTAAATTAGTACAGTGTACTAATATTGGGTGTACTAATATTATACAATGAAAAAAAAAGACAATCCTATTTCATGAAGAAAAGAGAGAGCACTAGGGAGGGATAATCAGTGATAAGCGAGCTTAGAAACAGCAGCTCTGACAGTTGCACAACACAGTTTCCATTCAAACATCTTCCTTGCTTGTAACTTTGCCAAACCTACAAAGTTCTGGCCGAACTTTTCCACAAGGGGGAAATGTATTTCGAAAAACTTCAAATGAAAGGATTCATCCGTTCCAGCTATGGAGCTAGAAATATATTCTGTTCCCAAAGAATTCTGGCTACCTTCAGTCTGTCATCTTCATGCAACAGAGCAGGGACAGGCGACAGCTTCTTTTTGTGAGGTAACTTTGCTGGAGAGAGTGACTTGGAAACTAATGGAATGAGATTAGAGATATTTCTACAGTCTTTCACAGGTAGACACTCCCTCTGCTAGTGCTGAGTAGGCAGATGAGCCTGTCCCGAACCTGAAATGGCACGGCCTCGTTGGCAGAGTAAGGGCTGCACATTAGTGCGGCTGCCTCTCGCTGCAGCCTGCTCGCAGCGATTTAGCACCACGCCGGCCTCAGCTCTAGCCTCGTCCAGCTCCCGGCTGTTTGGAAAACAGAAAGCGAAAGCTTCTCTGCCTGCAGACCACCACGGGCACACGAGTAGGCTGAAAGGCGCTCGGTAACTCAGGGTGTCATTTCCATTAATTAAACACGAGCTAATATCTGCAGAACTGAATACCTAGAATAGTAAAAAAACCTCTCTTTTGTCATTGAAGAAAATCCAGCCACAAAATTTGCTTAAGTCATGCAATAAGCTGACATTGTCTACAGATGCACGATAAAATCACACATCCAGAATTTCACTTTGAGCTAGATAATGCCAATGCTCCCAGACAAAAGAAAAACGTCTTGAGCTTGTCACAGCAGGTCAGCTTTGCGAGACAGCTCCTTGCAGCAGCGAGACTCCTGGTCCACCGCGTGCTGCCAGGGGCACCCGCGCCGCCGGCTGAAGGCACGGACACTTAAAGCGAGCGGGAGTTACAGCCAGGCCCGGAGAGGGGCTCCGCGGGGCCGCCAGGGCCCGGTGAGGCGCCCGCCCAGCACCGCTGCCCCTCCGCGACCGGCCCGCCGCGGCTCTGACGGGGCATTTACCCCGCGGCGATCGGCC
>VXAA01004291.1:420461-454660 GCA_013399115.1 Anseranas semipalmata
CGGCCCGGCCGGTCCCTTGTCGCCGCCGCCGGCTTCGTGAGACTCGGAAGGAAAAGCGTGTCCGGACCGGCTGAGATGTCGTGCTCTGTGCACCGCCACTCGGCCCGCATAAATTTCCTTCTCTGTGTGTGATTATTGCGAAATAATTGCGGTCCCCGGGTAAGATCTTGTTCTCATTAGCGCTGCTATAAATTCCGTTAAATGCTCCGCAGCCCGTGAAGCTGCTCTCCATTTACACCAGTAACAACGGGGAACGTAACTTGGCCCGCTGCTTTGGTTTATCGCCTAATTGTGTAACAGAAGGGATGGCACACAATCAAAAATAAACGCGCATTTTGATTCAGGTCTGTGCTGCAGCCACTGGCCGTGGAACGAGCGAGCGTAGGATGGTAATGTGTGTGGAAAACGTGACAGTAAAGGAAAAGATTCTTCTATGCCTTTGTGTCTCTGACAAGGACAGAGATCACTGGCTTTGAGTTCTTTTGACTTGTGCCATCCTAAAAACTTTCTCATGGAGATGCTTTTGTAGAACAGATTTAAGCCTACTCACAGCAGGCTTGTTATTCTGAGCTACGGTTCATGGGCACTCTGCAAGAAAACTGGAACTTCAGTGGCCACAAGCTTAAAATTGAAAGTTCCTTGTGACTACTGAAGGCCCCAAACCAAACGGGACCGATATGGGTCTTGGCTCCACGGTTTGTAGGAGAGGCACAGCAAGTGCCAAGCAGGACGGTGGGTTAGCCAGTCGGCTGCAGCGCTACCTGCCCTTTGTGTGAGCGAACACTTGGAGAGTGGTGGAGGTGTTTTAAAACACTTCTGGCTTTCACAGTCCATTGCTCATCTGTTGCTGCACTTTTGGGCCTCACATTCTATTGAGTAGCAATGGCAAATACTAGGAAAAGAGACTATATATTGGAATTATGCTTTACTGTTGTTTAAAGTGGTGGAATGTGACTGAAACCAATGCAGTTGCATGTTTGTAAATAAAACAATTTAGCATTTTTTGTCTTTTTTCCATATTTTTGGTCATTATTTCTTTTCATTTTGAGGTGAAAAAACATTCTTTTTGTTAAAGACTAGCTCCTCTTCCACATTTGAACATGCATAACTTCACCCCTTGGTAAATAACAACAAAGCCTGAAGTTGCCAAAGTTCCCAAGGCAACATTGTAATTTGGCTATTACTTTATAATAAGCTGCAGTTAAGTTAGCAAAAACTTTAAAATCAGAAACAGGTTCCACCACTTTTACTTAGTTGTGTAGTCTCCTATTACACAGTTCAGAAAGAGGGTGCTGAAACGTTGCTGAGCTACTTTGGTGTTTCTTTGTTGTTGTTTTAGTTTTATTTTTTCCAACAGTTGTTCTAATTTGCACTTTCTGTTAAGAGTCTTAATAAACCAGTGCAGCAGCTGGAGATTTAGCTACAGTAACGCTCAATAATTTCAGTCAAGGGTGAGAGTATTTAAGAGCAGGTTATAGCAAACATGAATTAAATGAGGGATAATGACAAAATAATGCTGGCCAAATTCTGTTCTTTCTTTTATCCACGTAATCTTGTAGAAGTTAGAAGGGTTGCATGAACATTCATAAGAGCGGGATTGCCCTACTGCTAATGACAGGGACCATCGTTCTAACTTAACCTATTGGGACAATCTTACCTGCAGTCATTTCTGAGTACTGCATTGCGCTGTATTGCATTGCTTTTTCAAATCAGTATTTGCAGAGTGGTTGGTGATTATGAGTTGCATGTTTAGCTCTGCTGCCTCCTGGCCAGGTCAGAATTCCAGCCTGCCTCCGTGGCCTGTCTGCCTTTGAGTTGTGAGAATGTGAAGTACTGAATCATCACCCTTTCTGTAAAGCTTCCGTTCCTGGCATTTCTCTGTTAATGATATCAATACTCTCTTTCTCCCCATCACTTAGCTTGCATTCATATGCACTGAGAAATCCCTTTCATTTTATCTTCTAAACTAGACTCTGCTTAGCCATGGTTTCCTTCCTCGCAATATCTCAATTTCTCTTCATTCCAACACCAAAAATCCTTTTCATTTAGACCCTCATCATTTATCTACCTTGATCACTTGTTCCCCTCCATTTCCTCCTTTCCTATTGATCTAAATGCATTGTGCTCTCTCATGCTGTCTTTCCAGTGGTTCTGGTTCTCCATCATGTCAAATTTACATTTATTTGTGAGAACAAGCATAACTGCACTTGCAATATAATCTAATACTGTCTCTTATTTTATTGTTCTACTCTCTTTAGTCTGCCAGAAATGCCAGCATTGATGTTCGCCTTCATTTATCTCTCTAAAAAGGCTTTTTACCTTCTTGCTTCTCATGTGTTGAAGGAGGAAGTCAAGCTGGCTGTGACTCTCCTCATAAGAATATCTTCTCAAAATTCACCTCTACATCAATATCTTTCTTCATATACACCTTCACAAAAGTAATAGATTATATATACCATTTCCACTATATTTCCTTAATATTTAAGTATCTCTAGCTTATTTTCATTTTATTCAGAATGCATGTAGAATAGGTAAAGACATAGCTTCTGTGTGCTAAAGCATGAGAAACCCTCCTCCTTTTTATGTTGGCGTGGGTAAGCAGAAATCTGTTTCCTTCTTTGCCATTGCAGCAGAGAAGGCTCCATCTCTCATTCAACATAGAGCTTCCAGTTCCAACAATTAACCAAGTTAGAACTTCTTAGAAGGAAAGAGAAGAAATTACATCAACCAAATATGACAAACAAAGCAGCATGTCTAATGCTCTGCAAGTCAAAACTGCTGAACTGTCTTCTCTTTGTGGCTTTATCTCTAGGTTGGATCTAAAGGATGAGAAGCCAAATCACGAGCCAGTCCCAAGCAGAATGTTGCTTAAGGCTGACAAGCAATTTGCAAAGCCAACCTCTGGGAGCTCTCCAAGAAAGGATCAAAACATTGCTGTGTGATTGCATCCACTGCTGCCAGAATCTGCAGGTGAATCAAAATTTTTGTGTCTGTTGACAGATCTAAAATAGTCTGCGTTGACACTAGAACACAGCTATTAACCTCTTCCTAGGTCAGTTAAACTAGCATAAGTCTCCTTGTGTTTGTATTGTGCTCCAGCCTTGAAACAAAGACAAGAGAGATCCAGGAGATATCCAGGAGGATAATTGATGAATGTTGCCAGCACAGACAGAGGTAGGAGATCCTTACACCCCTCTGCTACCAAGAGCATTTGCTCATAAATAAGAATCTTAGAATGAGAAATTAGAAACTACTTAGAAATAAGCAAGTATAAGTGGTTATTGCCCTAGCAGTATATATATATATACACACACACACACACACAGATATATATGTATATACAGACACCAATATATAAAATTCTATTTTAATGTTAGTATAGACTGTTCAATGTGTTATTTAGTCTTCGTTAGTTTAAATGTCACATGCTTCCCAACTTTTAATTCCTCTTATTGTCAAGCAATATGATTCTATGGCAAATTTTTCTCTCTTTAGCACCAGGTTGAGACAAATCTCTTCATGCTATTGTGCCCTTTAGGAATACTGTCAAATTCAATCATTCAGGACTCATGAGTCTTGCACTAACATGAAGAGATTGATTTGAAAACCATGGGACTAAAGGTCTTTTTTTCCTGTTTTTCATTTTCCATTTCCATACCTTAACCATTTTACATGAAAGCTGAGATTGCCAGCTTTGCTCTCACATGCAAATGAGTACTTCACGATGCTACGAAACCCTAGAATAATGCACTCGGATGTGGCAGTGACTGTCTCTGCCAGTGTTTTCTGATCAGTTAGATCTATCTGAAATGTCAAGAATTATTGTGGTGTCAGAAAATATACTAGAATATAGCAGCCTCTGCAGCCTATTTAGAGTGATTTAAAAATAGACATTAAAATTACCTCAGGCAAGGATGAAGAGGAATTCTTGACCTTTCATAAACTGGGTCCCATTCAAACACAGTATGTTTTAATAAAGTCAATAGAAGACGTATACCTAAGAATAAACGAATTCAGGTTATCCTACACAATGAAAAAGTTTGAAAAGGACTGGTAGGTCAATTGTCAAGTAACTGAACACAGGTTCCAAGTGTGATGCTGTAGCAAAAAGGGTCTGTGCAAACGTTGATGCACAGACAGAGTGCAGATATTAGTGGTGGCAATTTTTACATGTACATACAAATTGCTGAGGGTGATTAAGGCATGGTGTATACAGTTCTGGTGCTCATGTTGCAAGATGGATACAAAAAAATGATGAGTACAGAAAAGAGCTACAGAATGTTCTGTCAGAGAAAATGCCATGTAATTGAAGAACTAAAAATCTTTATCTACTGAATCAAAAAGATTGAAAGGTGAGTTTATAACAGTGTATACATAGACGCACAGAAAGAAATATTGAATATAAGGGCCCTTTGAATTTACCGAAGAGTGATGTAAGAAGGAAAAATGCCTGGTAGCTGGAATCAAGCAAGTTCAAATAATGTGGTCTTCAGTACACAATTCAGTACCACTGACAATAATTAATCTTTGGAAAAAAACAGGTAAGGGCTGTGGTTGATTTCTTGGCTCTTGATGTCTTCAGATCAAGACTCAGTGCGTTCCTGGAAAATGCAAATTAGCCAAACACCAGCTGTGTTGTGTTTGAGTACAGCACAGTTCAGGCATAATTGGGTTAAATACAATTGCCTGTAATTTACAGGAAAGCAGACTATATACTCCAATAGTCCATCTTTTCTAGACTTCATAAATTATTTTCTATATTTATAAGCTCTCCAACAACTCAATAAATAATTCTTTTCTTACTTCCACCCCACATCTAGCCTTCTTTTCTGTATATGCCTTTTCCATCTTTTCCTATCCTGTCCCAGTTGCACAGCACTGTGGCCCAGAAAAATATCACTTATAGGTAATGGGGAGACGATTGCACCCACGTGTTGTCTCAGCTGCTCAGATTACTTAATATGTCTCCGAGCAGTTTCTCAAGTAGTGTCCCTGGCCCTTGCCTTTATCTGCCACCTAGAAAAATGCCCTTCATCCAGCTCAGCTCTCTCTCTATCCAAATCCAGTCCTTCCATACTCTACTACTGCAGCCTTTTATACAGTCAGCTCGTCAAATGTGCCTCAGCAAATGATTGAGACTACAGCCAAAAGCAAAACAATATAGCTGGTCTGGGGTTGTGCTTCCGAGACTTTTTCAGCCTTTAGACAAAATTAAAATAGACATAATTAAGGCTTTCCTCGGCAGCAACAATCCATTTAAAGTAATTTGAATGTTCTTGTATTTTCTGCAACTTCTGTGATTGCTTACAGCTTTACAGGGACACTGTGCCTGGCCAAAATGGTACCTACATGACTAAAGAGAAAACTGGCATCTTATGCATATTAGCTGAGTGCTTTTCCTTTCCCCATATTGTATATTATCATTACTTGGAGCATCTGTTTGAAAGTAGTTACAGTTTTCTTTGTTGTTCTCTATATTTTACCAGCATACAAGGTGCTTTTTGTCATGGTTAAATGAGAGATTCTGTTCTCCTAATAGATATGTAGGTAACACTGTGCTTTTGCTTCACTATCTGACATAAGGCTGAATCTGGTAACCTCACTTACTGAATAATTGTGTTGTCATTGGGAATACTCACACATGTAAAATGAGGAGGACTTGGCCTTTTGGTCATATTTTTGTAATAAAAGATAAAATGAGATTTTAGGAAACTGCAACTTATGACCATGATATTTATGAGGCTGTCAAGATTGCACTGTAAAAATTCTTATTATTTAATTCTTCACTCTGACACTAAAGCATCATTTCATTTATATGCAAATAAGAATATACTCTGCTGCTGTTTCTTCACTGAAGAAGCTGTTTGAATTATTCACATTTTATTAATAAAGCTTCATAAATATTTTTTCTACTCAATTGGTAGTGGCCAGGGGAGAGAATCTATTTATCAGACTTTGTTATTATGAGCTTCATAACAAAATATGAAGATTTATGGAGTACATAATTAGATATTATGTGATCGTAATGGTAACATTGGGTGATACAGATGAGATACACTTTTCTTTGTGCATTTCTCCTTGGTAGAGGCACTTTCTGGAAAATGGACTAAACTCATCTCCATTGCTACGTTCCAAGACCTGCCTGTGAAATGAACAAAGCAATTTAATACCTTTTTGGGATCACACACACTGAAATAATTTTGAATAATGAAAAGATGCCTAAGAAAGACTAACATGGTGAAAATGCTGTCTCTCTTCTGTGCATAGGAGCTGGTCTGCAGACCTAGGATAACTGTGTATATGATATTACAACACACAGCCTGAAACTATCTAGCCTTTAAACCATCATTTAAGTATCCATCGTTTAATTTTCCCTTCAGATACGGATCATAGTCAGAGCATTCCTGTGGTGCACTCAATTCTACCAGGGCTGCCTATGGGGCTGAGCCAGGTATGGGACAGCCAGGTTTGCAGCCTCCTGATGGGTTTAGGCGGAATGGGGATGCCCTGATGCTCTGCTTAGTCAAGACATCAGTTTCTTCAGGTGTGCACTAGGGGGACTTTAGGAACCCAGGTATTTTCTTCAGCAAAATCAGAGCAATCCATACAGACTAAAGTGGCTAAATGAGATTTCTGTAAATTGCTTTGTCAGAGATAGGTATGTATATTGCATTTAAAATAGGCACATTTTGAAATACTGGCGCTGAATTCTCCTTGGAGATTTGAAGAATAAGACACAGAACAATACAGTCACGAGGTGTCCAATTCTATTATACAGTAGCACCTGAGTACCTATAGATGACCTAAACCAATGAAAATTTAAGGGAAAAAAGGCCAGAAGTGAAATACATGCTGAGTATTACAGATCAGCCCACAGGGTTTTGTTTTATTTTATCACTGTGTGCTGTAATCCAAGCAGAATTTTAATCTCATCCACTGTACCTCTGAAATCCACCATAGCAAAACTGCTGTAAATTAGAAGTAGTCTAGCAAATCTAGGCTGCCTGTCTTCTTGTGGAGAGCTGAAGGTGTTTTGTGGGAAAAGTTGCCAGCTTGTATTTTGATATTGTCAATTATATAACGCACTGATTTTAGTATTTCTGTGGAAGTAAGGCCATGGGGCATGTCTTGTGCAAGTCTCTCAACATCTCAGTTATCAAGACTAAGAAATTAACCTGTAATTGTATACATGATTGTTCTTGAAACAGTTTTTTTCGCATGTGAAATAAGGGTCTGTGAGCTATTAGACTTCATCCAACCAAGCACTTAAGCCTGCACTTAAATTTAAACGTGTAGCCTTCATGAAAGCATTGAACTGGGTTGTGTGCTGCTTTTAGCAGCATGTGCTAGGTAGGCACATGTGTGTTTAAAAGAGCAGCAATGAGCATTCCTCAATAATCGCTTGCAGCTACTCTGAAGGATCCTGTATTGGTTGACAGAATCAGTGAGGCAAAGAATGTTCTGAAAATTTTCAACTGCGCATAGTTATTATGGATATACCTAATGCTGGTCTGAGCAAAATTTAATTGTACATTAGTTCTGTGCCATGTTACATATGATCAGAATTATGAAATTCCTCAAAAAACACTTTTTACGCTAGGCTGTACAACCACAGATTTGATCGTTATTTATTTTGATAACATTGAGTAAGTCCTGAAAGCACTCCACCTGCATTACTTTTTGAAGAATCAGTATTGTCGCACAGTAATGTAGCACTCATTTCTGGAGCTTAATTAAAAAAAAAAAAAAGTTAACAGTTAAGTTTTATCTCAAGGTTCTTTAATCTTCTGCATGTTGAATACTAGCTGGAATATTTAAGCAGAAGAATGCAGTTATTCCTTCAACAGTTGCTATTTGCTGCATGTTCACAATATTATTCGCAATTGTTCACAATAAGCAGAGTCAAAACAGAAAGTAGTATAAGTACAAACATCTGTTTTGCTGGGATGTTTGTGACAGAACTGTAGCCCAGAATAGCAATTTTGAAGTCTACAGACATTTGATAAGCCAAAAGTTTTCTCTCTGAATATAGACTCAAATTCTAACTCTTATGAAGCTTCATTTGCAAAAGGGAGTCGTAAAAGGAGAGAAAAAAATTCTTGAAGTGCATGCTAATTTTAGTATGTTTGACGCTGCATGGGTGAAAATTGAAAAAAAAAAGCTTGTAAATCATCTAGAAAGTAAAGCTGTAGACTACTGCAATATTCTAAGAAGACTGGAAGCAAAAGTACAGATGAGCTCAGAAAATGTACGTACAGTATTCAGTTACATAGTTTCACCCACTGAAAGAGTAAATGTGTGAGTTTTCATCTGCACATTAAAATCATTTTGTAGGCCTGAGTGGAAGGGCTAATACCCAAAAATTCAGAAACAGTTCCTTTTTTCCCCTCCTGATAGAGGATAGATGCTCATTTGCACTACTGAAATGGATGGGAACTTTACTCCTAGCTCTCCAAAGGGAGGAAAAACAGGGATATTGTTAGGGTGATTTTTTTCCTCATTACAAAAGCCAGTCTGAAGTGGTAACATATTCAGACTTGCCAGGGTCCTGGGGGCACTAATGGGCCTGATGGGCCCTGATCAGCCCCACCTGGGGCCTCTCCCCCACCCTGCCCACTGCCCAGGACCCCACTTCAGCTCCCCACTGCCCTGTCCTGCCCAGTCGTGGCCCCACTGAGCTGGGCACGACCTGTGGGCTGATGTCCCAGCCTGGCCTTGGACTGTCCCCAGCCCCAGCGGGGTGCCAGATGGGTGCTGGGGCTGCCCCTGGCTCCCCCTGCCCAGCCCGCCCGCCCTGCTCCTGGCTGGTGAGGTCCTGCCCAGCCTGCCCCGGGCATCCCTCCTGACTCCCACCGCTAGAGCTGCTAGCTTTCCGTGTGCCCTGACAAGGGTATTGCGATCGCTGGATTTTATTGAGGTAGAAATCTAGCAGTCACCATCTGAGTTCTCCATCACTTCTCTCCTCCACTGCAGGTAATGTACAAAAGAGGCTCTTCATGAAAACATTACAGATAGGAAGGTCTTGACGTCTGTGTTTCCAGCCTGGCAGCTCTCTTTGTCTGTAATTGTTATGTGTTGCTGGTTCAGACACCCAGGTACTTTGGTCAAAGGCAGCAAATACAGAAATTTAAATCATGAACCATAAGTCCTAGTTTAGGCAACTAAATAATGTTATCTTTAGGATCTCCCAGCACAGCAGTAAATCAGAACAATTATTCAGGATGGGTTGTGATATACTTGTAGCATTCTTCTGTCACCACTTCAGTTTTTTCTTGGCACAACAATACTAAAATCTGAGAAAAGCAATTAATTTCTTGCAGTCTGCTCATACTGAAAGTAGTCATACCTTTAAGTCAGCTTTCTCCAGCACTACTATCGTGCGTGCCTGCTGCCATAGTGGTAATAGGTATTGAACTTAGATATATGGCCTTTTGTGTTGTTTTTTTTTTTTTCTTCTTCTCCTTTCATTAAAAGGTGAGGGTAATGTGCCTCCGAAAAGCATTATTTAAAGAGTGTACTGGTGCACTGCAGAGCTTGTTCGATATTAAATTCCAGGGATGAACTCTCTTGTGAGTAGTTTGCCGCAACTTGACTGATTCATTTATTTTTAAAGAAAATTGTCTGGTATTTTTCTTTTTTCTTTACTCTCAGTTACAGGTAATGAAATGAAAACAAGTTTCATTGTTATGATATGGAAAACTGTGCTGAACTGACTTTCCTAATCACGTGAAAAGGTGGTAACTCCTGTGAGCTGGTATAGGAAAATGTTGAATGTTATTGTGGCTTCTGTCCTTCGAGACAGACATAGCTTCGTGTTAGAATACTGCAGAAGTCCTTCTTCGGGCTCTAGCACAAAGAGCTTGCTTCCATGCTACTCTTCCCATTTCTCCTCGCATTAACTCCCTGCCAGGTCAAATGGCAGCCAAGCTCTCTGCAGACAGATCAGGAACAGTACAAAGTATCAAATATGGCTGTATCTGGAATAGGTGGGACAGTCATTTAAAAATGAAAAATGAACTTTCTGAGCCCTCAAATGGTGTAATTCTATAATGATCCTCTAAGCACGGAAACTCATTGAGAAAACTTTATTATGTCATATTGCCTTGCCTATATCTGGTTGCTTGCTTTCTGCCATAGTTTATGTTTTTGTAGGGTGGCATGTAGTACATTAGTTTTTCCAAAATTCCGCCCACATTTCCTCAAGCCACAGCCCCGTTTTGGGAATTTGTGGCTCTCCTTCATGTCCTCTGTGAGGAAATATTGTAGTGCTGTAATTTGGCTGGGCCGTGTTCCAAATAGAGCGTTTGGCTTGCACACGAGCTTTCCAGGGCAGAATATGGATGACTGTGTTCTGATTTTTATTTTTGTTCTTCTCTCTGTGGTACGCAAACCACAGGACCATATGGCACAGTTACAGAAATGTGTGAGCTGGTTATGCAACTGCTTCCTATTATAGCTCCAAAATATGGAGATGGTGAGTTAAACAGATCAAAAATAATGTCATTGTTCGAGAAAGCAGCAAGGCCCAAATGCTTAGCTGTGCAAAACGAAATACTGTCTGTTGTCCAACAGACATTTCTGAAATATCTAATGCTAAGAGAACTGAAAGGAAATGAATTAATTCACAAGCGTTTTGGTTTCAGCTGGGATAGGGTTGATTTTCTTCATAGTAGCTGGTGTGGTGTTTTGTGTTTAGGATGAAATAACGTCAGTTACACACCAATGTTTTAGTTGTTGCTGAGCAGCGCTTGCACCTGGCCAAGGACTTCTCTGCTTCTCGTGCTGCCCTGCCAGCGAGTCGGCTCCCCAGCTTCCAAGAAGCCGGGAGGGGGCCCAGCCCGGGCGGCTGACCCCAGCTGACCAGAGGTGCTGGGGGGAGCCGGCCAGGACGGCTGTCATCGCTCAGGGACTGGCTGGGCATCATTTGGCTGGTGGTGAGCAATTGTGTTGTTCAGCACTTCTTTTTTGTTTGTTTGCTTTGTTATATTTTCTCATTTCTTTGTGTATTTTTGTTGGTTGGTTGGGTTTTTTCCTTTCGTATTAAACTCTCCTTATCTCAACTGACAAGTTCTTGCCCTTTTATCTTTTTCGATTCTCTCCCCCATCCCACGGCTGTGTGGTGCTTAGCTGCCTGCCAGGCTAAACCACAGCAAAGAGTAAGGAGAGGTACTTTAATTCTTTTGTCTACCTGGAAGCAGACTTCCTACTAGCATCCCTGAAAGGGGAACGAGAGAGGCGAGGGGACTGATCATACTTCGTCTATGACAGTTGTCAGCTGCCTAGTGGTTAGCATGTGTACTCCACACAAGTGAGGTGTTGAGATGTTACCAGTTTTGGTACAAATGTGTTAATAAATTGACACGTGTGTGAGTCTGTGGCACTCTTCAGATGCTGCTCACTGTCATAACAATTATCTCTTTTAGTTTCTCTTTTGTCCCTCTGTTAATGGGAATTTGTAGCAAAATAAAAGGAGTTAGTCAGAAACGGGTATTATCTTACCAGGTTTGGAAAGAAATAGCAAACCAGTAGGATTGGATGGGAGGACTAAAAAAAAAAAAAAGCTTTATTTTTGGACGGCAAAAGCAACTTAGGAGCAGTTTCTTAAACAATGCTGGTAAAACTAATGAAGGACAGAATGGTGAATAGTGCTCATTGGGGAAAAATCACAGGAACATTACAGCTTTAATTTGGAAGTTGCTGGGGAAAGCTGAGAAGTCTTTGTGTTTGTCCTAGTTACAAGGATCTTTAGGCTGTTGTGGAAGCATACAACTTAGCAGGCTGTCTTTCGTCAAAGATTTATGAGTAAGGGAAAGAAATAAGACAACTGTAATGCTCTACCTCCCTATGAACATTGTCTTTCATGCCAGACGAAAGGCTGAGAGGTTACTCCTTCACAATCCCTATTACACTTGGTCTTATAGCCACAGGCTTTGTGTCCTAAGCAGTCCCTCTCAACTTTGAAAACTCAATTTCCTCATGTTTTTATCCAAAATATATGCTTCAGTCAGTTACGGATACTTTGTATTATGAGCAGTCTGTTTATCCCAGGACACTTTTTCATGGCACTGGCCAGTGGGACCTTATTCTCCATTGACTTTATCAGCATTTGTATATGTGCAAGGCAATACATATTGTGCATATAACACAGTCTTACTAGATAACATCTGGTACCCACATAGCTCTGATGAAAATTACTTCCTAAAGGGAGGTGGAATGGAAAGTCGAGGCTTTAAATAAAAAGGAAGTCTGGAGAAAATCCATGGAGGAAAACGAGGAGAGACACTTAGATCCTGAAATCAACAGAAGAGCTGGTAGGGATAGCTGAGCATGAAAGTTGTCATATTTTTACATTAAAATTTGTCTTCAGTTGATTAATGTTAAGATTTCTGCTGTGTGCTTATATTGAGAAACATTATGGTCAAAATATAAGCATTTCAAATTTGGAAAGCAAATAGCTCCAATGATAGCTCTAATAGATTTCTTAACAGGAGATATCAGGATGAAACTATGGTAGAAAAACAGATGGACAAAGCAATGAAAGTAGTAATATGCAGCCACAAGAGGTACAAGAAGGGGAAGAAAGTCAGGGTCAAGCATGGAGTCAGCATCACAGACAAGGGAAGCAACTATTAGGTCAGAATAGAGCAGAACAAAAGAAGAGAATGAGCAGTGCATGTATAATGTATGTGACAGGAGGGCCCGATTCTGCCCTAGCACACACCAGTGCAACTTCATTGGCTGAATCCTCTTTGCACAATGTCACTTTCAATATGATCTAACAACATACATGCTGGCTTGCTTTTTTTTTCTTTCTTTTTTTTTAAATCAGTGCACAGAGCTAAGTTTTTCATTGTTTTATACTGTTTCTAGGCAATTGTAATTTCACTGTTCCACTGTTGTTACTATTCTGGTTCTTTAGATACTGCAGATTTCTTCTGTGTATCTTCTATTAGTAAACATCTACCTGATTCACATCTGCATTCTTCTTTAGCAAAATTAAATTCTTTAAAGATCATTGGGGAAAGCATGATACTGCACACTATTGCTTGAATAGTGCATTATTGTATGCATTTTTAAAACCTATGAATTCTGGTACATTCCATCCATCAATGTTCATTTTAAAAATATTTATTTATTTTGTTACAATGTTAGTATACACATTTTCCGTATTTTGGCATCAGTGGTGTAAAAAGGAGTGAAGAGAAAAATCAGCTCCTAGAATCAAATAGCAGGAAAACAGACTTGGCTTGAAACATTTTTTTCTTATCTCATCTTTTATACTTCCATCGTTTATATTATTTTTAAAGTTGTAAGCCACAGGAAACTTTGCCGCGAACCTGTAGAATTAAAAAAATAAAAATTAAAATTAAAAAAAATCAAAACCTTCTAAAACCTGCAAACTCCCCTTCCCAAACTCCTGGCTTCCACCACTCTTATTATACATGTGTCTTATATTAGTTTTGCATTATAGACTACACTGTATTTACTCCTTGTTTATATCACTGTAACAGAAGTAGAATTAAACCCTCAGTTCATTGATTAATGGAGAGTAACAACAGTACAGTCTGTTGTTTTCCATTTGTCTACCATACTTGCAGTTCTGAAGAGCTACCCATGCAAGAACAAAGAATTGCAGCTCATAAGAAAACTCTTTCATACCCCTATACAGAAGAACAAAGAAATACATACAAAGAGAACTGTGCCGTACCCTCGACTCCAGCGGGCCTGACTGAGGTGTGCTGAAGTCCCAGCAGGCTGAGAGAAGCGGTTATGGAGCCCCCAGCAGACAACAGCACTGGGGCCCTGAGACCAAAGCAGTCCATCAAAGATAGAAATTTTATACTGAAAGGAAAGTAATACATATATCACTTAAGGCATCTAGCTTAAAATATTAAAAAGGAGGACAGAACTATGGAAAGGGGGGTTCTTTTAGAAAATTGCCTCTGGACTGTATTTTAATGTTCTGAAGCTGCTCCCTCAAGCTATTTTATACAACACCCAGTTTTCTTGAGTTTCAGAAGTACTAATGATTCAATGGATGCAGAATCACAGAAAGCTCCTGAACTCAGCTTATGCTCCCCTCCACTGCCTTGAAGTCCTATTTCCAGCCAGTGTTTTAGAACTATAGAGCGTTGCAACGGGGTAAAATCCCTAGGCAATATGAACTGTTACCTTCTTTGAAAGGAATTCATTTTAAACCAGAGAAATTGGATGTGTATTTCTGAAATATTTTGTCTTTTTCTTTTTCCTAAGAACTGGTAGATTATTAACCTAAAAGCTTGCTTTAATGCAACAATCCTAGTAATGAAATGCAGTATCTCCTTTTGTGTTTAGTATCAGTTTTTTCCTCTCTTCTCCAATATTTATGTAGATATTTCATGTGGGTTTTGATGTTTAAAATAGTGGTTATTTGAAATGTCATGAATAGCCAATAGAAATTTGATAAGTAGCAAGCCCCACTCCCCAGTTTAATATGGGGATAGTGCTTGCTTTTTTTAATCCTTTCCAAACACATGGCCAACAGTTCTTGCTATAATGTCAAAGCATGACATAAAAATACCACTTCATGCAAATTTCAGCTATCTGTGACTTCAGATACATGCTGCATGCTTCTAGCTATATAAGCCCTTGTGGTAAAGATGGCTTGTTTTTATGAGGACAGCCAATAACATTGCCAGGATTTCCACTATAAAAATAAAAGTAGGAAAAAATATAGATAGTACAAAAATATAACCGAAATCCAAAAAGGAATTCCGCACCTTCAAAATCTCATTTGAATGCCTTCTTTTTTTCCACAAGACTGTTCTGAATGAATTAGAAATTATTGAAATGTTGTTGAAGCAAAGCCATGCTCTGCTGAAATTTCACCAAAGTCAGAGTATTCCACTTGGAGATGCCACCTTAGCCCAAGGTTTTGATGGAAAGTCTTGAAACAATTGAAATATTTTAAAAGGGAAAACCGTCTGAGGCATCTGAATTTTACCAGGATGAAAACTCAGTTTTTTGACCAGCTCTAGGTAGAAATGCACCTCTTACTCTTCCTTTCCACTGTTTTAATTTCTGAGTCATGTTGATGATGATCCTGGTATTTTACTAGCTTTTACTTCTCTGTCCTCTGTCAGCAGTGAAAGCTGTCCTCTTGGTCTGGAGAATTGACCTGATGTAGTCCTACTGCACCACTGAAATGGTTTTCAACAGAAAGATGTCAGTTTTGACAAATTAAAGCAAAATGTTATTAAAGGTAAATTTCTCAACCATCACATTCAATCCATACAGAATAGTCCAAATATAATGACAAAACCAAGTGAACAGCCTAGCATTAGTATCATGTATCTTAAAATCATATACTTCTTTTATACTGATTGTAATGCCTGTGGACTTCCCAGAAATCAAGAACGGAATTGGTAATAACGATTAAAAATAAAGGTATGCTGTACCACTAGAGTAGTGAGGTAACAGTTATTAGGAAATTAATCTGAGCTCTTGAAATTCCTTGTATTTCAATGATATGTTGTACAAGTGGAAAAGGAGCAATGGTTAAGATACTGATTTCAGGTTGGACATGCAGCAGTGGTGGTCTCAAAGGAGGAGATTTGCTGCTTTCTTGTTCCCTAAGATAATTGCTGGAGATGAGCTTTTGCTCTTAGAACTAGACATAGTAATGCATGTGTGCAGTTATATTTCTAGGTTTCCAATGTATTTTGGTCTGCATTTCATGCTGGAGGCATGTTTCATACTCTCAGTGTCAGGTAGGAAGTACCAGGTGACACACGTGCACCCTGAGCTAATGACAAAGTAGCAAGGCTCTGTGAAAGACCACTGCGAACTCCCGTTAGTCTTTGTGTGGGTGCCATCAAAACAAGGGGAGACAGAACCCAGATGTGCCCTCCAGGGGTCTCTCAGCCACTCTGAGCCCTTCCCTATGCTCTTCCTGTTTTCTCTTTCTTTTGTTGAGTAAACCTCCTCTACTGATCTGATATCCACTGTTTTATTGCACAGTTATTATTGTGGTATGATTATTGATAGATCTCATCTTCATCACAATAATTGCCTTGTCTCTCTTTGCTCTCCTATGGCATCCCTGAAAGCAGTAGCTAGACGCGAGCAGCAGAGCTGTCAGTTGCAGTTTGCTGATAGGCAGCACCATAAATAAGTGCTTTAAAATTGCATCAACACTGGGCTTATGTCTTAAGACTTTAGTGCAATTCTCTTGCTCACACTCAATTTTTTAAAATTACTATTATTTCTAATGAATACGGTAAGGTTATCTAAGTTAACTCTAAAGTTCCGAAGATCTATATTCTATACCTTATGCTCTGGTGATTAAGATTCTTCCCCATATGCATGTAGTAGCTGGGAGGAATAGCTTGGCACTGTGTTTTTTTTTTTTTTTTAGAGGAGATTTATCACAACGCTTTGTTCTCCCTGGTACTCCTGCTGTTGCCACTTCTATTGCCCAAGGAAATGTTTCTGTCTCAAATCCCTCCACTTCCAAAGTCTATGCACAGACCATGAATACAGTCCAAAGGTCACACTTTGGAGAAAACAAAAAAAGGCAGAGGGAAAAGGAAAAGTTGTTTAAAAAAGGTGGTGATGGTGAAATTTAATGGGTTTTTAATGTTGGAGATTTATATGGCCTCCTTGGTCTTACAGCTGTGGCTCTGCAAAGGCAAAGGCCAAGAGAGAAAACAAGCTAAAACAAGGTGACAGGAGGTAGATTTCTTTTTGTATATATGTTTGCAATGCTGCAACAACAGTTTAGGTTGACCTGTGTTAGTAATTTTTGTAAGTTAGTATGGCTTGCAAAAGCATTCTGTTAAGGTAGAAGTTTTTAATCTTCAATTTCTTTCGTAATAAACACTTTTTAAAGTTACATAAGTTCCACTCCTGCAATTCAGAGTTATTAGAATGTGAACAAATTTTCGACTTTTAAATATTGATTTGACCCTTTGGCTCTCCTTGTAAATGTGATCCAAATGTCATTGATGTCACTAGACATATTTTGCTTAGTTATAGTGGGTATCTGGTTGGGCTCCTTTGCATGAATTAAATATTTGGACAAGAGAGCGCAAGACTGTATTCTCTTGTAGCCTAGGGGAATGCAGTGGTTTGGCTGGAGGAGTCTTCAAACTCTCAGGTGATTTTTCTAAGCCGTACAGTCATGTTTCCACATATGCATTCTTTCCACATATGGTTTAATTATTCCACACCATTTCAAAGGGTTTTGCCATGAAAGAGGTGAGACAGGCCCAGACCACAAAACCCAATAACTCGAAGTTTTCACTCGAAGTGGGAGATGTGGATTTAAATCATTTCATACAAAAAGAAGGGCTCTCGTGTGAATGCTGTAATAACAATGCAGTTTGGAAAAATGGGAATGGAGAACACTACCATGCCTTGTAGTGACTTGCTAGTTTCTTTAAGTTCCCAAGTCTTCCCCAGAATTGAAAGCCAAGGCTTTCAATTTTTGACAGGGCATTCCAGTAGAAAGCACATAAAACACATTCCAGCAGAAGACACACAAATCTGTCAGCATAGAGCATTATGACATCCTCAGTTCTTCTGTAGTTACAGCCTTCAATCCACTGACCATTTCATCTTTATTTAAATATAGGTCCTCTTCTGAATATCTTGCAAAAATTGAACAGTAAATCTATATGGTGTGAATTAAGAAGTGACGGGGCTGATTAGTGAATAGCTGGACTAAATATGCAAATTGCAAAGTTTTCTTCATGGCTTTATATGAGATGTTTTAAAAACTTAATCAACGTCAATGTGTCAGCCTGTATTTCTCTGTGAAATCTTGAAACTGCTCTTTCATCTATGTTGTAAACACATCAACAAGTATGTAGAATGTCTTGACTTTGAAATGCTGTCACCTACTTTCTGTATCGTTGTCAGTAGTCAGCTTGTTATAAAAGTGTTTCATTTCTAACTCCGTTTCTTTTGGTAGTGTGTCGACATACTGCATTTTTCAGCTGTGTTCTTTGCTGCCTCTTCCATTTTTATCAAAAATGCAGTGTGACAGAAGTTCTTCTCTTTCTTTGCAACATGTTGGTATCTCAGGCTCTCCTCTGTCACCAAAGCTGTTGTGCTACTTTGAGGATAAGTTGAGTGTGTGTAAACCATCTTCAGCGTTTTGTGTCAAAGTGCAGTGGGAATTTGAACTCAAAGGTTTCTGAGATGGTGAGAAGTCCCTAAGCTTCAGTCATTGCCTTTACTTTTTAGTTGGAACTTTCCCAGAACATGTCCAATCTGATACAATGCCTATTCCTGACATGCTCTGCAATATGGAGTCCACAGTTTGCTTGGAACAAACCCATCTGATAATGGACAATTTCTTAAATGTAAGTGTACTCGGGCTTTTAATTCCGCTGCTTCTCATATAATTTCCCTTTTCTTTTTTTCCAAAAATAACATGCCAGAACTGGTACAATGGCCTCAAGCACCCCCAGTTGAAAGCTGAACATCTGTACAGGTTACTGCATTGCAGAATGTAAGAGGCTCACTGTTTTCAAGTTTTGAATTACACTTATTTCACGTGGATTTTCAGTTCAAAAATACAACCTTGATGAAGTTCACATAGGTATAAATTTGGTTAAATTGGAAAAAAGTGTTCTGTACAAATGCTTTCAAGACTAGAATTGCATAGATCTATAGAAGGTCAATGAACCCCATAAGTATGATGAAGGATTCAACATAGTAGATACTTTAATATTAGATACACGATTCTTATGTGTACTGTAATGTCAACATCTTGTTGCATTTACAACAGTACAGTTTCCTCACACCTTTCAAAGGCCCACATCATGACAGTTCCTCAGTCAAATATGGTCCAAGTGCTGTAAAACACACACACACTTTTCTCGTATCTGGTACCGAATCAGCAGGGTTGGACAAGGGTTGCTTCCTTCATCTGCAAGGATACATAATACTTCTTCTCTCACACTTCCTATTGTTTATTACTTGCATTGGAATAATAACCTAGAGCTCTACTCAGGATTAGACTACACATTGTTAGCTGTTACTATGACATCAGCAAGCATCCAGTTACTAAATTTAGAGTCATAAGGCTCAAGACAATGTTCTTTATGATCATAAAAGTTAAAATTAATAAACGTGGAAGAAAATGCAGACTTGAGGAATGTGTGCTTTCCACTTTAGTCCAAGAAGAATAAGCTTAATCTCTGAAGAAAGATCACTGCATGAACTCTTTTCCGCTATATCAGTATATATTACGTTCTTGATAACTAACATACCATAAAGAAATATTTTCTAGTTACAGTATGTTTCAAAACCAGGCTGACATGAGCCAGAGATCAAACAAAATCTGTATACACAGACCTATTTTGAAAAAGCTAAGGATCTGTAGTGTGTTCTGATGACATAGTCTGCAGAAATTTAATTGGCATATTGTTGCTGTTTAACATAAAATGCACAGCATAGCTGTAGTACTGAAGATTATTAGAAAAAACTGAGTAAGCAGACTGTCATCCTAGGAACGATGGTTAAAAACGATCAGAATTATTTCTAGAATATCTGTGTGTCTTAGACCTGACTACATCAAGTTGTTAATCATACTGGCTGGACCCAGTTCACCTTATCCATTGATCATGCTGTGCTTCAAACACAGTTTATATGTTTCAGGACCTTTATTCCACACTAATCAAAACAAGTTTAGTAATGGAATGGGATCAGGGAAGGAAGAAAGCAAGTGAACAAGAATAGCTTTTATAGAAATCTTTGCATTGGTATTTATTTTCAGAAGACAATGGCGTGTGGATGAGCATCTCAAAGAGGACAGTAGCTATTTGCTTTTTCTTCTTTTTTTCCTAAAGAAAATGGAATGGACACAGAATCAAGAACATACATTTTCTTGAGAAAGAATCAGACATATAGATGCTAAGTGGCCATAGTGTCATGCAAAGAATTGAGATCTTCTTACCTCTAGTCTGCTCCTCAAGCCATTGTATGCAAAAATAAAAAAAAGACTCAGTAGACATAAACTCTCTTGGTGAATAAAAGTGTTATGTGTAAAACAAAATATATTTAAAAATTCATCTTATGTCAGACCCATATTTTCAAAACTCACAAATTTTCTGCTGACCCTTGAATGTTGACAAATACCTCAGTGATGTTAAGATTTCTGTATAAGCAGCTTCTCCAAGATGAGAAAGATCTTATTTCCTATTACATTTCCTGACTTGTATTATGGAAAGAAGAGGTCCACAAAATATATATTTTTGCCAGTTTAATGAGCAGCAGCAAGTTAGCAGGCTTTCAGTTACAATCCAAACTCAGAGTCAGCTGTTCTGCAAGTATTATTAAGAAATATTTGTAGAACAGAGGATTTGGAAGATGAGCACTTTGGACATAATTTGAAAAATTCCTCTTTATCCAGTGATTCAGAGAGATCTATGAGGACTACTCTGAATTTGTTTTTTATTTTTAATTACTAAAACTGCACATGAAATGCAATTCATAAACAGTGCATATTACTTCAAAACATGGGCAAAAAAGACTGTATTTTCTCCAGGAAACTAGCTTGATAAAGTTATAAGTAGGTTCACACTGCAACAAGAAAACATTATGACTTAAGTTCTCTGTTCCTGCACAAAGCTTGCTGCAGAACTGGGAGTATTCATAACATTAATTTTTATTAGAACTGTTTATATTTTTTACAAATGAGAAAATTATTCTAGGAAAAATCTATAGATTTTATAATAAAGTTAAGAAAAAGAAGAAATCTATAAATGTATTAGTTTTCAGGGTCTTCTGAATCATTCTTCTGAATGATAGTATTCTAGTTTCCAATCCAAACCAAGAAATTATAATAACAGGAAATCTTGTCAAAGTGAACAAACCATCAGAGATCCTGTAATCCAGATGTTAGCCATTGCATAATAGTATATTTCATTAATCAATAATAATTTAGAGCAAAAAGCTAATAAATTAAGAGTTTTGTTGTACCTTTTGCTTCTATTAAGATCTGACTACAACAAAATCACTCTAGTTTCAGAAATGTCCATTCCCTTCCTCCCTTTAAAAAAGCACATTTTTGAAACTGACAGGATGAAAATTGCAGAGTTACTTTCCAGAACAGGGGTTGCAGATACAAGTTTCGGGTTTATTTTTCATTCATACAAATGCTGACTCCACCTACGCTGTATCAATGGGACATTCTGCATGTTTTATTTTAAAGGGAAGCAGAAAGGACTTGCATCCTAGGAAGTACACTCCAAAGGAACAAATATCACCACAGCATTAATCTCATTTTATTTCCATCTGTGTAAATCTCTTTTTATCAACTGAGCCTATGAATTAAATATACAAAAATTAAAAAGTGTCAGCTACGTGAACTGTAAAATCTATACTCAATATCATCTCTTCTGTCTATGTGCAAAATTGCTAATCTCTCTAAATACTAAGTGACATAAAATAATGTGTTTGTACATGATGAGATTTGTTCAGGGTGGAGTTGTAAATGTGGAATGTGCTCCTTTTGTTAATTTGAAGTAAGATGCAAATAGTATACATAATGAAAATGGTCCTTGGCGGCTAGCCTGACAGGTTCAGTAGGAGGAGTTCATGTCTGAAAAGACAAAATGTATGGAAAAGAAACTGAAAAAGAGAAGCAAAGGTAAAGAAGTACAGAAAGAAACATTTTCTCCACCTCATCTTGAAAAACAGGGCATTAAATATATTTTACTTTAGCCACATAAAAATGAGAGTTCAAGAACTACACTTCCTGGGGAAGCATATGTTAGGGGCACAGCACTAGCAGCCTGCTTGCTGGGACCCAGGGGAGCGGCGCCATGTATCAGTCTGGGAGATCCCCTCTGGCTGACATGCAGAGCAGTATTGCCAGCTTCCAGGGGAAGCTGCGTTTAGCTCTCTTAAGACCCAATCTTGCAAACACTTATGCACATGAGTAACTTCAGCTTCCATGAGTCAAGTTATTCACATGTTTCAATTTTTGCAAGGGTGCAACGTCAGGGCCAAATTTTTAAATGCTATTCAACAGGACAAAATGGAAGAAATTCACCCCTGCTTTTCCTCATCTAGGCAACCTAGTTTGTGCTTTTTATTTCCCAATTTTGACTGAAAAAGGTTAGAACTGCAAATATTTTTGAAATTCTTGAATCTTGCTATACTTTTTTTAGTAAATGAATCATTGCCACAATCTCAAGCTTATGGTAAAAAAAAAAAAAATCATACAGTTTAAGGCTTGCCTGTGATTTTAAGGCCACCTAATACTTCACAGTGATTTCTGTTATGGGGTAGGGCACTTTTTAGAGATCAGTGATTTGTTGTCACATCTCTGAAAATGTGGGTAAAGCTGAACAAAGGAAACTAAGAGGAGACACTGACAATTGTCATCCTACTTACATCTTCATGCTTTTCTGCATTTAATTTGTTCATAGTTCATTTGCTCAATTTGTAACTTCTAGAGAAAACTGAATCTTCTAACAGATTTGTATTTAGTAAGTATGAGAATTATTCTGTTATCATATGGATCACTGACTAATGTCTGGTGTTCGTGATTTTCTAGTTGCATTGCTCCAGAACATGGAGGTTTATGGCTTAGTATGTGATCTCTATGAGCTGGAAAGACTCAAAACATATGGCAGATCAGATGTTAGGCTTGGGGGAAATCAAAAATTAAACTGTCTCAGAGCTGTTGAGAGACTGCTTTGCTATATATTTTATGTGATTTGTGTGTGTGTGTTGAGGGAGATGTCACCTAGGGAAGGGAATTGAAGAAAAAATAGCTTTAAAAAATGAACTGTTTGTATTATCACTTTAAACTTTAAAGTCTGGTCAGCTAAAAGCAGATGTTGTGAACTAAGATGGAAACTTGCCTGAGGCCAGGATTGAAGAAGGCATTCTCTAATAGTAAGAAGTAAAAATGCTTTCTGGTTTCAGAATTTATTATAAGCATAAAATGAGTTGTCCTCAAAATTTTCCCCATTTTTATTTAAATTAGTGAATAATATTGGTGGCTTCAAAATTTAATTTCAGACAATGGGTTCATTAGCAATCCTGATTGTATTCTAAGCTGTTTATCATAAAATCTTTTGTTATTCTGTGCTGGCCAAGATCCTGTCGTGTTGGAAGTAGGAATGAAGTGCTTCTTACCCTTGGCTCTCTGCCCAGTAATTAGATGGGGAGGTGGATTAAAACATCTAAACATGTGGTGTAAATTTTGGCATATTGTAATGTGACAGAGTTTTGACGTGAGTCAAATAATAGGTAATAACTATTAATAAAGGAAAAACTTACATACACAGAATTATAAAAATGAATATAACCTTTCCTGCACACTTTTAATTGACCTGGGCTTGCACAGTATTAGAGAATATATTTGTGTTATATAAACATACAATGTCTTAAGAATTTGAAATGAAAAGTTAAAAATTAATATTTTCAAGAAAGAAAAACAAAAAAGTTGATTAAATAAAAATTATTTATGTTAAAATCAATATTTGAAAAAATCTTATGTCTCCTTTTCATCTATTTATGTATGAGGAAATACATATTTACAGTAGCTGCCTCTATAGTATTTGTTGAATGGCATGAAGCTTTGAACCAGCTTAAAATTTAGTCTTTCTGAGACAGTTCTGCAATTTATTTTAAATTTACTAGTTCAAAAGCTATGCTCTAATGGCAAGTCCAGAATTATGTTGCAGTATTTTTGTGGAAAAATAATAGCATTTTACAAATACTTTACATGATACTGTTTCAATTCATATAAATTGTTTGAGGCACCTCTGTTGCTCTAGTTCAGCAGCAGCAGCAAGAATATATATGAATGATTTTCAGAAATCTACTAGAAAATATTTTAAGGATCAAAATTTTCAGTATATTTATTCCTTTCTGTAGCCTGTAGGAATCCTTTTGATAATATAGTCATATGGTGCAGAAATCAGCCGCCTACTATAATTTATACCAGGGTAAAAACGAGTAAGGACTTCTCGACGAGAGAGTAATTCCAGATCAATTCATCTTTGGACAAGCCCTAAATCTGACACCAGCAGCGTTCCCACATTCCTTTTTTGCCGTTTTAAGGAGAATTTAGCCTCTTCCTGTGCCATTGGTTTCACATTTGTGAGTGTGGGTATTTTGTCTGGTGTAACGGCCGGCCCGCGCCTCAGAGTACCGACGGCCCTCGCTGACCGGGCCCACTGCCCTCCATTTTGTGCCAGCCGGCGGAGGGGGGAGGCGAGGCCTCTGCGTGCGGCGAGCGGGAGCGAGCGCGCGGCGCGGCTGCGGCCCCTCTTTGGCCCCTCAGCTGCCGCCATTTTGTGCTGGAGTGGCAGGAGGCGCTCCGACGCTTAGTCGAAGGAGGAGGGCGGGAGAGGGAGCCTGACTGAGGCCTTCAGGCTTGCGGGAGCGGGGAAGGAGCGCTGTGAGGTGGGGATGACCCCTGCCCCTCCAGGGCACCTGGTCCACAGCTGGGAGCGAGCAGTTGCGGTTCGTTTGGGGCGACACCCTTGAAGGTAGCGACCTCTGCCTTGCGCCCCCTGGAGAATACGCTTAGATGAACGCAGTGGTCTGAGGAAAGGACTGGGTTTTAGGAGGGAATTGAAAAGCAAAGGAGGTTCAAAACAGAATAAAACCCCACGTGTCTGTAGTAAGCTGTTTCTTAAAGCAGATACATGAGAGGTCTTTGGTTATAGGGGCTGACAAACATCTCTATAAATGAATCAATATTTGGTACTGTTCCTGCAAACACCTACGCATCTCCCTCATTCTGCCATCTTGAATATGTGTTTTCCCTGTGCTATCAAACAACATTAAGTGTATGAAAAAGACCTTTTCATTCCTGTCAGTCTTGGAGACCTTTTTTTTTTTTTTTTCAGAGAGGCTTTTCACTGTTTCTTGGTTTGGGATTCTGAGGCGAGTGTCCTAACTGACAGCCAGCGAGCAGGTAGACAAATACAAAACTGCATAAAGAAGTGTTAAGACAAGGTTTTCCAGTCTGTTGGGATGAGCATGACACATTGGATCATTTTCATTCAAGTCATAAAGCAATTGGAATTAATGGAGCTAGTCAAAGAATAAAGTATGTGTACAGAGGGGGGCCTGAAGGGCCTGGGAGTTTAAATATTGTGAATAACAAAGACTGCTCAAGGGTAAGAAGCATAAAGACATTATTTAAATGGTGTCGCATAGCCATAGCTTGCAGATTCTCTATTTGAGGTATGAAAACCATTGCGTACTGGTGTGCAAGTATTTGCAGCGCCTTAGAGCTGCTGGAGTGGTTGATAATTCTTCAGTGGCCCTTTACACAAATAATTACTGCTTGAATAGCTGCAACTTGATAGGACTGATGGGTGCTTTCTGCTGCCATTGCTGATCCCCCAAGCAGAGAACTCCTGCCTTAGATTACTGGCATTAAAAGTGTGTGATAGCATTGGTGGCAGAATTAACCAGCTTTGTTAGATTAGTCAGATTTCTAATACTGGTGCTGCTAGAGCCAGCTTTGCTGGCAGAGTTGAAGTGAAAAATGGCAAAGCCTGGTGTTGTGGAGTGGCAGAGATTTGCAGAAGTGTTGCAGACTTGCTCTGAAAAGGAGTGTAAAGGGGGCATTGGCAGGTTTGTTGTTTGGAGTTCTAGAAGCTATCTTCCTCGCTGTAGTCACAGTTTTGATTATATGTTGTATATTCTGCTCATATTGTGAAATGTTTTCTGTTTTAAATTTGGAACATTTCTATGGAATGTTTGAAGTTTTACAGCTTCTGTGGAAGAAAAATATTTTTAAAAATTTTGATTCACAAGTGACAGTATACAGTAATTAAGCAAATCTGAACTCTGCTTGCAAAGCACTCAAAGATTTTTTTTTTTCATGTTAGTAATGAGATGCTGGAGCAAAAAATAATGTGTCATCTTTAGTTTATTTCTGTAGGTAAGGAGGGTAGGTTTGCTTTGTTACTTTATCAACAGATTTGTCTTTTATTGGGATTTCTAAACTGTTGAAGTTGATTTAGTATTTTACTATTTATTTCAGTGAACCTAAGATTTTGACTCATAAGATCCTTTCTACGGCATTCTTTTAGTGAGATATCCTTATGCAAAATTAAGAGCTACGGAACTCCTCAACGCAACCACATAAAGAAAACATGTCTAATGCCTAGAGTTGGTGCTAAATTAATACTTTTAATAATGTGTATTTTAAAAACTGATGTATATTATAAATAAATTAGAAGTAATCTCTGGTCCTAATGTTTCAGAATAAATCTGTTAACATTAAGGAAGGAGTTGGGCCCATAGTCCAATTATCCACGTAAGCAATTTGCATATAGGTTAAAAAAAAAGTCTGATTTGCTTGTAAATTAAAATAATAGTTTTTTTTTTCATAGTAGAGCCATTTATTTATTTTGTAAAATAAACAGATTCTGATCCTGAGACAAATGGTATATTTTTCCATCAAAATGGAAACAGTCAGAAAAGAAAATATAGTCTGCAGATGTCTAAACAAATTTCAGCATTATTATTAGAAATGAAATAATTTAACATAAACTCTGTCTGGATCTTCAGTATTAACCAGTCTTTCCCTCCTGACATATCATGGTAATGTAAAAGTTGTTTAAAGTGCCGTCCTAAAGGATTTTTAGGTCATAGTTAATAGGATCCATATTTTATCATGAGAGAGATTCTCTTTATGAAGCAACATTAAGGGTGCAGTCGAGAGCTCTAAAAGCAAAAATAAATCTAGAAAAGAAATATTGACACTTGTGTCACTATTAAACTTTATGTTCCTTGTACAGGTCCAATTCTAGAGATGTCATTTTCGCAGTTTCTTGTATTGTCTTTTACAGATTAAGAGACTTAATATTTGATCTAAAAATGTTCGACTCTGCAGACATGGTCTTTTCATTGGATAATTTATTTTATGAAAGACCAGATGCAAAAAAAAGGTAGGTCTTTACTGTTAATTATATTTAATTGTTTCCCAAGTATTTCCAGACTCAGAATCCTTTTACAACAGATTTTTTTTTGTCTCCTTTCCCCTTTTCTGTCTCTTAATAGAAATTTGGAGCTAGAAATTTCCCAGTTCCCAACCCATATTTTGAAATATTTTTCTAAGTATAATGAGGTTTGAATTATGCAGGTGTATCTTCTGGCTATAAGAATTCTAAGTTAGCAGAAGTTTTGCCTCTTAAATTTACTGTGATTAAAAATCACACAAATTAAAAAACTGTTATTTTTAGCAGGAGAAACAGTAGGTTGTTTATGACTAGTAATTTTAAGCTACATGTTGTGGAGAGTGCTTAAAGAATGCTTTTACCTTGCATTTTTATGTTAGAGAGGGAGATCTAGAAAATGAAGAGCCAAACATTTGGTCTATTGCACCTGCTCCAGCTATTGCTGAAATTCCAGCTGCAGAGGAGTTACAGAGGGAACTGGAAAAAAACACAGCCAGCAGTTTTATGGGTAAAATACTTGACATTCTTTTTGAATGACTTGACAAATAATTAGCTTGACAGATAATTCGTCCTCCTTATTTTAATACTGTGAAATATGAAATATTGTAGGTATGCAAATATAGACAAATAATATATTTTAGTTCAGAGTGATGGTCTTGTTCATAGCAAAGATTTGGAATATTAGCAGTCCTCTTTGGGCATGTGCAGGCTGCTGTGCTGCTTTATGACATTCTCTATTTGGGCATTATATTATTAAAATAAAGTTGTTTTCCTACTACATGCAAGAGTAATCCTGTCAAGAACTACTTACTCAAGTAAGCTTTCTGGTGTTTGTAGAAAACCACAAACAGGCCACTGTAATTTTAAGTTTCTAGATGTATAACACTGAAATTAACAGAGGATGGTGACGAACTGCTATTTTTCTTAATTAATTTTATGCGTACTCCAAACTGTAAGGATATGGTTAAAAGATTAGCAAATCTAAGTGAAGGCTGTTTAATACAGCTGTTTCCAATCTCTCATTTCTGCTGTTGCCTCTTTTGCTGGCAGTAATGCTTGTATGGCCAGACTGGGACACTGATCATACTGAAAACTAACCCTACAAAGCATGATCAGTAACTAGGATGACTATGAAACTGGACTGCCACTGACTTCATTAGGAGTTGTGACTGTTAAGAACGCATGTCGTATCTCACAGCTGTTCTTAGTAGGAACTTCAAGCCTGGTCATTGTATCATTTTTTAAAAAGCCTGTCTTTATTCTGAGGCAGAGTAAGGAATTTCCATTTTACAAATTTCTGGGGTTAAAGTGAAGGATGTGTCTAGAAGTAATTTTAATCTATTTTGTAGTTCTGAGGAATAGCTTTGCTCCCTTGCTTTGTATAATGAACATAGAAAGTGGCCCTATTTTTATAACTTTTTAATTGACGAGAGATGTATTGGATTCATCAGCACAAGTCATGTAATATAAAGTTCTTGCAATAAGGTAGGAGAGTAAGTTCATGTAATAAATGTGAACTTGGCTAATTTTATGTGGAAAATGTTTAATGAAATGAGTATGAATAGGAATATGAGTGAATATTAATAGAAATAATAATTTATTGTCTATCGTAGGAGGGGTAAAGCACCAGAATTTTATACAACAATGCAGGAGTAATATTGAGGATGTAAATGATATATCAGCAGCACCTGTTCATTTTGGCATAGCCTCTGAAAAACAAATGCTCCAATTAAGTGTAGGAGAAAGAGAGAAAATTAATTTTCGGCATGAAAGTCTGAAAATGGTTTCATTGTTTCTCTCTCCTGACCAAGATAAATATAAAATAGGAACAGGGATTTGTCAGCAACCTGATGCAAATTTTTCACAGAGTAAAATCTTAATTAATTTTCCGGAAAATGGTAATGATGAGAGTGTCCATTCAACATTAAGAAAAAGGTATGCTTCTAGTCAATTCTGATAAATCATCAACTGTCAGAGTTGTGTTATTGTTTTTGGTGTATTTGTCAAATGCAGAGGTTTTGATTCTTCAATTGAAGGTACTTTAACAGGGCTCCAGACACTAAGTCTTTTCAATGTAAGTAAAAAAGACGTTTCTTTTTGGCAATATTTTAGTACTGTAATAAATGTGTCCTGAGTTTAGCCTCTTTTACGAGGAAAGTAAGGATGAGATTTTTTTTATTTTTTTAATTTTTAATACATTGATAGATAACACGGGTTCTTCAAAATACCATTTGGGGTTCTTTACTCGGCAAAGAGCGAGAAGACTGAGATCACATGTTTTTCGGTGCAGAGGTCAGCCAGCCAGGAATACTTTGAGCAGTTCTCAGTGTGATTTTAGTGCTGCCTGGGAGATGAGGTTTTACAGATAAACTTCCCTTCTATGCCTGGCTTTTCTCAGTCCTCAGAACTTGTATGTCTCTATTGTTTTTAATTATGCAGAGGTTGACAGTTAATCTACTATTGGGATTCAGAGCCCATCTGGACAGGGAGTTTATTTTTTCAGGTTCTTTCTGGAATGAAGGTAAAGTTAAAATGTATCTTGAAAGGAGTCTCCTTTACGTAGAAGAGTGTCAGATGAAATAAAATTATTTACAAACTTTTCTTATGATTGTATCTTACTGCTTGTGCTTCTAATATAAATATGCATATTTTTCAAATATTAGAGGAAATATGTAGCATACCACAAAGTAATAAATATCCTGCATCTTTTGCAGCTTATTTAAAATGTCTGATTGTATGTATAAAAATACAGAATTTCAAGATAGTTCAGTGGATATGAAACAAGTTGATACTCACTTTAATACAAGTGAAAACATGACAGAAGTGAGAAAAGAAGATGTGTGGAGAAAAAATCATCATACTCCAATAACTACAGGCTCAGATTTTACCCTACATAGGGCAAATGATGGGGACATTGCATCTAAAATTGGAATTAAAATAAAATCATTTCCTAGTGCTTCAAAGATTCTGGATATGACAGGTAATTATTAGTGCTCTGTTTAAAAAAAACTAGTCCGCTGTCTGTCTTTGGTATATAATAATGGATATTCATGATCTGAAGTAAAGAATGAAGAACCTTTTTCTTCCAGCTCAAAGTAAGATAATTGACTAAATATAGATAGGTGATATTACAATTTTAAGCAACTTAAATGTATTGTTGTTTAATATGTGCTGTGTAAACAATTTGTGAAGAAAAGTTACATTTTCCAAAGTGCTAAGTCTTGGACCTTTTTGAAAGTGTCACTCCAAGTCTGCATCCTAAACAATTTGAAAAGGAGCGGCCTGGTCCCTTGATAAGGTAAATAGTCTCATCTTTATTTGAAGCCCAGAATTAAAAATGGTTTGCTTATTAGTCATGTGGCTCACACTTGTATCTTTGTAGATTAAATAGGAAAAATCTCAAAAATGGAGGAAAGTGGTGAGAATTTTGATGAAATGATAGAATACTTGTTTTAGAAATTATTTTTGTTTTTAATTGGTAGGTTTTTTAATGTGTGTTTTATTTCTAGATTTTAAGCTTTTGGGGACAGGGACTCGTATCACTGGAGTGTGCCTAGTGTATCAAGCTAAGTGCTGCAGAAGTATAAGAATAGAGAAGTAGTTCTAGCAGAAAATTGAAGGGCAGAGCTGTGGCTTAAGATGGGATTTGGATGCAGGTCGGGAATGGAGAGCATGATTCCTGTCTGATTGCCTTCATTGCGAGTTACTAGATTTGTGCATGAGGGGAGGGCATAAGATGTCATTTACTTATGACTCTATGAAAACCCTTGCTGAAGTCAAACATGGTTGAGGAACACCGTCTTCCACAATGTTCTTGTATCCAAGTTAGGATGTTAAGGGCTGAATGGATGGACAAAAGCACCCCAGCATGGATTATAAAAACGGTAGGCTCAGAGGGGGTGGTTAATGGGGCACGCTCTGCCCATACACCTGCCTCGAGTGGAGTACTGCAGGGGTCCGTCCTGGTCTGTTTAACATCCCTCTCGGTGACCGGGGGGGAAGTGGTGGAATGCACTCGTGAAATTTCCAGGTGTCACCAAACTGGGGGTGGATGCCAATGAATGCACTTGAGGGCTGGGCTGCTCTTCAGAAAGACCTAGCCAGGATGGAGGAGGGGGCTGCCAGGGACCTCATGAAATTCGGTAGGGACAAATGCCAAGTCCTGTCCTGAGGAAGGAGGAATCCCTGGGGTTCCCCTGGGCTGGCTGGAGGCAGCTCTGCAGAGAAGTGCCTGGGGTCTGGCAAACAGCACGCTGAATGTGAGCCAGCAGTGTGCCCCAGCAGTAGTGAAGGCCGACAGCATCCTGGTCTGTGTTAACAGGAACAAAGCTAGGAAGCCAAGGAAAGTGATTATCCCCTTCTTAGCACTTTTGTGTAACTTTTAACGCACTTCTCAGATGTCTAGGTACTTCATTAAGTTTTGGCCCTCTGGTACAAGCAAGACATCCTGAAAATGGAGCGCGTTCAGCAGAGGGCCACCAAGACGGACCTTCCAAATGACAAGCTTGTGTCCCCCGTCCTATCACCTCTTTCTTTATCACCTCTATTTTGTTGCAGCCTTGTAGCTCCTCACAGAATGGATAGCTTAGAGTCAGGAAGATATTTTTCATGGGTATTGGTTGAAAACAATGAAATCTGTTTTTTATAAACTTAATTACTTTTATTTCTTTAGGAACTACAGGAAGAAATTTGGAAATTTTGAGGGCTGTTACAGAAATACGTATCCTTTTATTTGCTGTATCTGATTTATGGATTTTATTACAATGCTTCTACATTTACAAAATTACAGTGTTTAATTTGTAGCCATAGGAACTCATGCGGTACACTAATAGTTTTGAATTGTAACATAATGCTGGGATTTGAATGATAAATGAGTGTTTATGCCTGGGACCTCCGAAGAGTGCAAATAGGACAACTTATAAATGGATCGTTCATTGACAAGCAAATTTATTCTTATTTCAAACATTCACATTTTATCATCAAAACTACTTATTTTTAAAATGTAAAATGTAAAATTTGTAGTTTGCATAATATGTATTTAAGGCCAGATTTTATATGCAGAGATGCATATCCATATATAGCCCCATATACTTTAAAGAAAGGAAAAGTCGATCCGTATTTAGGCTTATTAGGAAAAGTGAATCTTATTTTTTCAAAACAAAATAAACTTTACATACTCCTTACAGATCAGTATTTGTTTTTATATGCATATGGTATATTTCCATTATTTTAATTTATTTTACAATAATTTTCCTTCTTGTTCCTGCCTTGAATCCATAACATAATTAACAATCCATCTGTATCTGTCAAACTATTTTTTTTTTTGCATTTTTTACTGTTAAATATTTTGTTTCTAGTAAATTGTCAAATGATAGGTTAATATCAAGAAGAGTAAGTGTCTAAATTTAGGCAACTAAATTCATGTGTGTAGCTTAAGAATTGACATAATTTGCAAAACAAGTAAGTACTCGGTTCTGATGTTGCAATTATAGATAGTCAATGTTCCTCGTTTTGAAAATAGGTCATTTATTTAGAGGGGTAATTTTAGAGAAACCTTTTTAAAAAATCCTTGCTCATCTTTACTATTTTTTTTGTTTTTAATTAATTGCTTGTTTTATTCCTTTTTCTTTACTTTTTTTTGAGTCTTTTAAAATGAACGTAACATCCATTTAAGGCCTCAGCTATGCATTGTTATTGTTACTGTTGGTGTTATATCCGACTGTTTTTGCATCCACAGCCTGATGGGATGGTTGCGATTAGTCTGCTTGTGTGGGTTCAGTGCAAGTCCAGACAAGGATCAGCTCATTTATTTGGATCGAAAGGAAACAATGCTCTCTTTCCTCTTACTTGTATTTTAGATAAGAATGTTTTTGTCTGGAAGATACGCAATGTTAGCAGTTGAAAATATCTTTAAAACCACTGTCAGCATTAACAGATCGTAGGTGAACTTCTTTACTACTGTTATAACTGGGCAAACAGAATTATGCTAATTAATGTGTTATATTACAAATATAATGTGGCAGTTGACACTTCAGATACGTTAACAGCAGTGCTCTGCTTGCTCTTTCAAATGCTTTCACATGTCATAATTGTGTACCATTCCATGAAACTTACTCTGGGGAGGAGGTTCTCAAGTCATGGTATAATCCTGAGACCTCTCAAATAGGTATTTGTTTGTTTTCTGTGAAATGGAATATTTGGCACGCCAAGAATCTAAACGAAGTTATTAAATGATTTAATAAGTTACTTTTTGGTAATTGTTTGATGAGCTTGTGTCAGTTAAAGATTGTGGCATGTTTTTTAAATTTGCATTTAAATTGCAAGAAAGGCATGCATTTCATAGTTCTAAAAGAAATTTTATAATGTTCACTCAATTGTTTTCAATTCCTTAATGCTCTCAAGCGACCCAATTTAGAAGTATTTTTAAGGAGTTTCCATATTTTAACTATGCACAGTCTAAAGCCTTGGATGATGTAAGTATGAAAGCTGCAGCTGCAAGTAGTACTTTGTAGATAAATATATTGCATAAATGTAAATGAAACTTTAGTATTTAAGGGGTTAGAAAACAACAATATATCTAGAATCTCTTACTGGAATAGTTGAGCAGGATTGTGCTTAGCTGGGAGAAGAGACTAGAAGAACTTTTTAAAATGTTTTTCTCAATTTTAAATGCATTTGTGTGAAGTTGTGAATTATCTGTGTATTTACACATACAGATTGTTAATATTTTTAAATAATTTTCAAAGGAAAATTAAGCAGAACTTTAGAGAAGGATGTCCTTTTGGAAAAGTGTTATTTGCCCATCCTTTCTTTTTATCAGCTATACTTTTTCTTTAAAACCCCAAACTTATTTTGGAAGCAACCAATTTGAGGAAGATGGTGTTGTAGGTATTACAGAGGGAGGGGAAATTGGAGTCTCATCAGTTTCCAACAGAGTATTTGAAATTTTTATTCAACTCTATGGGAAATACCAGTGTCAGTCACTAAAGCTTCTAAGCATATATTTTAAGCTGCTTTTGGTGTTGCAAATATTTTTGTTTGAATTTGTCATCTACTGAGTAATGTTTTATATAGAGAAGATTTTATATATAAGCCGAATAATCTTGCACTTGGATTATATGGGGATCTATATCTTTACATTTTTTTCCTTACATCTGTAGTTTTATGCATAGATTAGGGTATTTTTCCTTCCAAATCTGTGCTTATTTTGGTGAGGATTATACATCATATTGGCCTGTAAAATAATCTTGCTTGACTTTTTTTTTTTTT
>VXAA01004291.1:454693-495913 GCA_013399115.1 Anseranas semipalmata
TTTTTTTTTTTTAGCAATTTTAATGACAGTAAATTTTGCTTACAGCTGTGGTTTTCTCTTATTCTAGGAACAGAGTTGTAGGGCAATAATTTTGGAAAAAAACATTTTTTGGAGTGGCTTATGTTTTAGTACTTCTAAATATAAACTTGTTTGCAAAGTACAAGGAGGGACAAGGTTTGCCTATCACTTATGTATAAGAGATGACGTTGGAAAGACAATTCAGCATATTAAAAAGATAATGGTCATATATATTTTTTTTATTGGTTGAGCTTGCAAGATTCAGCTTGGTAGAATTTCTCTGATATACAGTGAGTGTTCCAAATGATTATTTAACAAAAATCAGGGAGGATTTTATATTCATATTTCATTGATTTTGTGTGTGTGTGTGTGTGTGTGTGTTTGTGAGCATTGCAAAAATGGAACTGGTAGATATAGAATAAAGGTAATTCCTGCAAACAATTGCTTAGCAGTACTGTTACAGTCATTCATTGCTACAGTTACTTAAAAATGAAGTACTAGGCTGCTATTCACTCTTTCCATCCTTGTGAACTCCTAATAGTCACAGAATATTTTTAGAGCATTAGCATCTAGAAGGAAAGGAAAAAAGAGTAAGAGTAGTAGAATCCATGGGGAGTCAGGAGGGAAGGAGGGAAATGAGCCTGCACAGGGAGCATGCTGCATGGAGGGAGAGTAGGTGAGTGACACTTGGGAGGAGGGTAGAGTTTACCAAGTGAGAGGAAAATGAAGGAACCTGGTACAGACATACCTGGCTTCTAAGATGATGGAGGATGGAATGTGAGGGAAGGAAGGAAAGAAACATCATCATGCAGAACCTGCTTTCATCATTATTTAAAACTTAACACTCTATTAAAATGATATATTTTCCACAAGATTGGAATTTTGGATACAGATTGAATTACAGAAGGAAAACAAATAGCACTTTGAGCACAAATTTAATTCCTCTTTCTGGTGAACCTGTGCATGGTTGTAGTTGGATATTGGCAGTGATTATTTATGTCATCTAGGGCTAGATGCTGGCATTTTTGCATTTGTCACAGAATGGGAGACTTCATTACATAATAACCTTAGATGAACAATATCTCATTTATGTTTCCATGGCAGATGCATATCAAAAGATATTCTTTCTCTTGTTGTAATTTAAAGTTCACATCTAATGCAAAATTCATTAAAGAACTATGTGTATCAATGTAATAAGTTTTTTGCATCTTTTTCAGCTAGACAATCCTTTTGAAATGTATGAATAGGTACAATGGATAGCTGTGTTATATTCACTACTATGCCATTCTTTCCTAGCTTCTTTATACAGATAGAAATTTTGTGATTTGTGCTCCAACTGGCTCTGGAAAAACTGTAATGTTCGAACTAGCTATTACCAGATTACTTATGGAAGCCCCAATGCCTTGGTTAAATATTAAAATTGTTTACAGTAAGTATTATGCAGCTTTAAGCATTTTGGTGACAGCAGTAGAAAATGTCATTCTGTAAGGGTGGCGATCTAGATTGAGTGCTTTAACAATACTGAAATTACATATGTAACAGCACTGTATAATTGTAGTGGTCACCCTTGCCTGTACAAATGAAAACAAAAATCTTGTAAAGAGTTTGTCGTCTAAGAAAGCAAGATGTACATGAAAAGGGAAGGAGGAAACAAAGGAAACTAAACCAAATTCTCAGTGGCAGAGCCTGAATTTAAGCAGTATCTTTTGTGTACCTGACTGTTGCTCTCAGAAGAGAACGAAATTTTCCAACATTGGCTTATCTGGCAAGGTTTCATGCTAACTGTTGTTTTCTGTCTACTAGTTCAAAGGCAACAGAGCCATGGTCTTCATGTGTTTTAATTGATCTATATAGAAACTAATGAAAATACTTGAAAATAGTCACATCTGTGACCATTATGCTTTTCTGTTTCTTCCCTGAAGAAATAAATTCATATCATGTAAAGCAGATGAGATTGACAAATATATCACTGTATGAATTAACTAACATAGGGACAAAACTACCAATCTTGCTATTAATGGTTAATCTTTATATTTACAAAAGTTTCAGCCTTGTTTGTAATTTTTTTTTTTTAATTCCAATGAGTTCAATTTCTTACAATAATGCCAGCGTTGATACAGAGTTTACTGTGTATTGTAAACAAATACATATTATAGTTTCCCTGAGTATAGCAAGGCGGAGCACTTCAATGTGCTGTAAGGTTTTTGATTGCTTTGGTAGAATTGATACTAATTGTCTGGTTGGAATTTTCAGTAAGGAAAAAGTTAACTGCTGGTGGAATTAGATTTGCTGACCTTTCCAGGTTCGACAGTGATGACGAACAAGATGTGTCAGTTTTGCGAGTGTTGGAACAGGGGTGTTAATCGGAGTATGTACTGCTGGACGGTTCTATAGCTAGTTTGTCAGTGGTCCAATGTATGTGAATTAGCTTGTGGTAGTCATGTAAGGTAGAGTTGTTTCCCAGTAGCTTTAACATATGCTAAGGATTGGTGGCTGAATTTTAGGGAGCAATTACTAGTTTCTTGCATTCTGCCTCATTGATAGCAAAAGGTTACTCTTGCAATTTCACGAGCTACTTGCTGGTAGCTTTATCAGTTTTCTGGAGCTAGTGATTTTCTCTTCTGTATAGCCTACTGATAAGCTTATGAGGTTTTACACCTCTTTCTGTAGCAGAAACTTGTTCTTTAAATCTGTTCATCTTGGGGATCAGTTGTCAGCTGACAGCAGAAATGGTTCATATTCCAGTGGCTCTAAGTAGCCATGACCACAAGATCTATTTTATTACTGTTGTTTTCAGATCACTGGTAGATCACTTGGTCTTTCACTTAAATTACTGCATTTTCCCTATCGATTACGTATCCAATATAGACTTCTATGTGTTGCTAGTATCAGTCCTTGTAGAGAATGACTTCTGTTTTCTAGAAATCAACCTCCATCTGCAAAAGCATAGAATGTATCTTCAGGCCAGAAAAAAAAATTATGAACAACTAGGTTGTTTTAGGAGTCTGTTCATCAGGGCCAGCATCAGAGCTGCTGCCTCCCATGTTAGCTGGTATGGCACTGACTACGCTTAAGTGTACATGTGGTTTAGATAGATTTTGGTTTCTTCTAGTATTCTGTTGCCTGCTTGTGAATGGTTTCTCTTTTATAACCCCCCTTTCCCTCTGAATACAGAGTGCTCGCATCATTCTAAATAGGAAGAAGGTTGGTATTTGTATAATCTTTCATTAAAAAAGATATATTTCCTGTGGTTTCTTCTGTCTGTGAGAAAACCTTTGATAGCTGAGTGATTATTGTTTCCATGTGGGACTGAGGAAAAAATTAGGATTAAGAGAGGGCATAAATAACCTTAATTAAAGTGTTCTGTTTCCAGTTCCTGATAGGGAAGAACTGTGGCCCAAAGCTCGAAACTGATCTATGCACAAGGGTTAGGATAATCAGCGAATTGTGAATGTTACAGTTTTGGGAGCAAAGCTGAAAATTGAAGGATTAAATGCAAGAAGACATCTGCATTTAGTATTTTTAGCAATATAGTTGAAGATTGTATGATGTAACTGATCATTTTGTGTTATTTTTAGTGGCTCCAATAAAAGCTCTATGCAGTCAGCGTTTTGATGATTGGAAAGAAAAATTCGGACCTATAGGACTGAGCTGTAAGGAACTGACAGGAGATACAGTGATGGATGATTTATTTGAAATACATCATGCTCACATTATTATCACTACACCTGTAAGTTTCAGTCCAAAATCTTAAAAAGAAAAAAAAAAAAACTTAGAATAAGCAGACATTAGTGGTCTACTGATAGAATGCTGCTAGGTCTGCTCTTTTTTTTGTAATGAGTAGTGATTTTCAGAACAATTTTATGATCTTTATACTTGCCTGCAAACTGCTGTGCATCTGGGTCATATAAACAGAATATAACAATGTGTCAGATGAAACGTATATGGCATTAGCTTGACTTCATTTAACTGATTTAATTTAAAGATTTATTAAAGTTTAGTCATGTCTGCATGTACTCCTGGCATATGTTGGCCTTTTAAACATTTTTCTCCTGTCTTTTTTTATCTCGTAGGAAAAATGGGATAGCATGACTAGAAGGTGGAGAGACAACTCTATAGTTCAGCTTGTACGACTGTTTCTCATTGATGAGGCAAGAAAATTAATGATTTTTAAATGTAGTTTTTGTTCTTGAAGATGAAAGGAAACCTCTTAGAAAATAAAACATTTATTTAACACATGTATAGAGTATAACTGAAGAAATATTTTGCAAATGTTTTAAAATTCCTAATAGGTGCATATTATAAAGGACGAAAGCCGTGGCGCAACATTAGAAGTTGTAGTCAGTCGGATGAAGACTGTTCAGTCTTCTCTTTGGCGTCTTTCAGAGAATCATGACATTGTTCCTTCCTTGAGATTCGTAGCTGTGTCAGCAACAATCCCAAACGCTGAAGATGTAAGAGTTACATTTTAACAGTATTTTAATTAATACATTTTATTTTATAAAAATTAAGTAGAGTTCTAAATAAACATCGATAGATACCAAAGTTGTCATTTTGAAGCTGTCAGCTGATGGCAGCTGTGTGGTTGATGTTAACTTAATAAATAACCTTCAGCCATAGAGAACTATCAGCCAAGTATGGCTATGCTTCTGTTTCAGATTTCTGTGATTTTTGTCTTTAATATAAATCTAAATGGACTTGAGATTTCAATCCAAATTATGTTGGTTCAGTAGAAAGCAGAACTTCACTGGTTTTCATCATAAAAGCAATGTGAAATGGGTTAATAGTTTATATGTGACAAAAGGTAAGTCAATTATTTTGTAATGCAGTTAGAGCAGAGCATGATTAAAAGCAGAAAATTATTATTTAAATTCTCTTTCTTCTTTTTTAAAGATTGCAGAATGGCTTTCAGATGGTAAGATGCCTGCTGTATGTCTGAAAATAGATGAGGATCAACGACCAGTGAAGCTACGCAAAATTGTTCTTGGTTTTCCTTGCAGTGATAATCAGACAGAATTCAAATTTGACTTAACTCTTAACTACAAGATAGCTAGTATTATACAAACGTACTCTGAACAAAAGCCAGCACTTGTGGTACAACATCTTTTCTTAATCTCATTTAAAATTGTTTCTTACTGAAAAGCGTTGGTTCAAAAAAATACTTTCTTACTTACAGTTTTGTGCCACAAGAAAAGGAGTACAGCAGGCTGCTTCTGTTCTTTCAAAAGATGCCAAATTTCTATTAAGTATAGAACAGAAACAAAGGTATTTTAACATTTGATTTTTTTTAAGTGTTTATGTGTTCTAGTAAGCTTGTGACATCTGTGAAGCTGTTGACCTAATAGAGTTTCTAGCAGAGGAGTGTCTGCAACAAGATCATCATCACAATCATTCTTTTTGCTAAACTGGCACTCTTGGGAAATTTTATTTACTTCTCAGATTTTTAGGCTACCTTTCACAAACATTAAGTTGTTTCTAAAAGCTACTTTTAAAACATTAAAATGTTAATTTCCATGGACCTGTAAGGCCTTGTACTACGAAGATTATGCATATGAATAGTTTAATTGGGAATGTCTTACTAGCGTCTTAAGTTAAGCTCATGAGAAGTCTTTGCATTATCAGATACCTTTAATAAATACAGCTCTGAGCCATATTTAATTACTATTTACTTCAGGGCTGTCCAGTCATGGCAGCTACAGAAGCCACTTCCTGATTTTTGGACCCCAACCATTGCCCTCTTCACATCGTGTGAACAATACATCTCTGTTGCTTTCCCTGTTTCTCACTTACATTTCTGCCAGCAGTATCTCTATCTGATTTCACCTTCTGCATCTGATTCAGAGCTAGATTGTATGTTGAAACTTGGAAAGATGACTGGGCTGGAAAGGGTGCAGTGGCTCCCCCAGAAAGTCGGTTTGTTTGCTTTGGGAAAGGTGGTGGTTGTAAGTATCCAAAGAATGTATAGTTAAAAAGTTATTTTAAGATGATATCCTTTTGATAGTCTAACATGTAGTTATAAACAAAGAACATCTTTAAAAAGCACAAATGCAGTAGGACTATGAGAAAATATGTGGAAAAAAAATGTACACGTCAAGGAATACATCCCACAATCTTGAAAGGCGTAATTGTATATCTAGTTTCATGTGAAGCTCTCTTTGCATTTTAAAAACATTCTTGCTTCTTTGTATATTCTACCAACATTAGTGAATCTGTTTTGTGATTCCAAAGCACTTATTTTTTTTTCTGTGTTGTGTAGATTACAGAGGTCTGCAAATTCATTGAAAGATTCCAAGCTCAGAGGTGAATATAACCTACTACTTCTCTACCTTGTGAATGAAAATTTGCTTGAGTAAACTTAGTCAAGTAATGGGCATAATTATTTCATTATCAGATCTTTTAATGTGTGGTGTGGCTTATCATCATGCGGGTATGGAGGTGTGTGACAGAAAAATAATTGAAGGAGCTTTTACTGTAGGCGATTTACCAGTACTTTGTAAGTAAATTTAACTTTGAAAGTCAAAATGTTGTTAATGTATCCTGAGAAGACCTTTGGAATTGGTAACATTTTATGATTCCACTGTTTATGTTTAACCTTTGGAAATACTTTGTAAAATCCAGATCAAGATGTTTTTGGGTTTCACTTTTACTCTGTGAGTATACCTAAAAACCAGAGAACTTTTCTTCTTTCCAGCATACACAGAGGTCACCCTCCCTCGTATGTTTGTACAGGGCTGGCCTATATCCAATTTCCTTCTAGTACTGCTGAGCCATCCTGTTGAGATGGAGTACTCTGCTACTATGTCCTTTCTCAGCTTTCACATGATACTTTCTTGGTTTGTCCTTTGCAACCATGGGTTCCCTGAAAGTAAACTTGTACTTTTATGCTTCTTAGATGGGCAGGATTCCATTTTCAAACCCCCTATGCAAGGTGTTTTGACTGACAGGTTCCTAAGAAATATTCCATCTGCTGTTACATAGAATGAGAAGGTATCTGTTTGAGACATGATGGTCTCATCTTGTCCAGGCCTTCTCTTTTCATATCCAAAAATTCAGACCCTATGAGAAATTGCATATGTGGTTCGTGTACAACAGTGAAGGATTCATGGATTTTTCATTTCTGTACAGTGGTCCTGACTCACTATGAAATTTTAAGGTAGATCCCCTTACTATGATCTGGCAAAATTGCCAGAGTTGCAGTACCCATCCTATTAAAAAAATCTCTCTATTTCTGCAGTCTACTGTACTTTGTCTGCCTGGAGCTTTGTGTATGGCTTTGCCAACTGCTGTGCCATTTCTGAAATCTCAGGAGACAGTGGTTCTACAATTGCTCTTTGCAAAAAGAACTGGAGGCCCTGTGCCACAGCTGAACGTAATGTGCATGTACATTAAAACCACCATTAAAAGAATGCAAAGTTGCTTATTGATACTTGAGTCCTTTGAAATGTGTATTTTGTATCAACATTTCAGAATCATCTGAGATCCTATAATTATGCAATAATTTATACAACTGAGGGGAAACTGAAAGGTCATTGGACATTTTCCGCCTCATGTCTGTGAACATGGAGGGGGATAGGGTTTTAACACACTTTTACAAGTATTGCAAAGGGAAGAAATCTTTGGTCTTGAAATAGATTGTAGGTATACTCACAGTGTGGGGTGTATATATATGTGGAATGCAGACTGAATTGCACTGATAAGTAACTTTCTTAGCAACTTTTTATATGGTTCATTTTGCTTCAACAAACTTCCAGTTTGCATACCTAGACAGTAGGAAAACCAATACTATTCTTGCGAGATGAAGTGGCTGTGCCATTAGTTTAGATTGGATCCTTCTTTCCTGATGTACCTGTAACTCATTAATTTTAGTTCTTTCATTTCCAAAAAGAATTGGTGAGTTTAATAATACTTTGTTTTCCTAGCGGAATAGTTGTATCAGTTGGCCTGTATAGCTGATTTTCCATGTTGAATTTCTGCCACCCCATATAGTTGTTTGAGAAAATGAATTTAAAAATATTAAAGGGAGATAATTTGCATGTAAACAAACTTGACTGGTGTTTTCCATGTGAGAGTGTGTATTGGTAAAGTATTATGATAATATTGGTGATGAATCTGTGTTGGTGCCATGCATATAAATAATGCTAATGACTGATGACTTGAAAAAAAAAATTCTTAAAGATACTGGTCACTATGAAGGAAGATAAATACATGGCTCTATTCAAATTTCTGTCCATGAAGAATTATGGATGATGTTTCTTCAGTGTGTGTGTGTGTGTTTTATTGAAGATGGATTGCATTCTGGATGATCTGCAAATGTTATGAATGTTTAAATAAAAATACCTAAACTTATGTTTTCTGTTATTTAATATTTAAATATTCACTTTTGAATAGATGTATTCTGGTAAAGAATACTTGATGATAAATGAATGCAGATGGTCAGATACACAAAAAAATTTATGCAAATACGTGTCTATTCTAGGTCTTATTCTTTCTGGTGCAAAATGCCCTTAGTTTCCACTGACTTCATGAGGAAATAAGAGCTCTTAGCAATGAAAATTAGGCACTTATTTGCTGCTTGTTTAATGTCTACAAGGCATTTCAGTGGTGTTCATCTTGAAGTCCATGTACTTTAATCTGATCTAGTTACTACTAGCACCTTAGCTATGGGAGTCAATCTACCTGCACACCTGGTGGTTATAAAATCCACAATGCACTATGTTGGAGGAATGTTTGAAGAGTACAGTGAGACTGATATTCTGCAAATGATTGGGAGAGCAGGAAGGCCTCAGGTAAGTTAATGCTGTATTATGGTCATGATATCTATAGGCAGATAAGTAGAAACTATTCTTGGCAAAGAAACAACAATGCTAAAATTTTTATTGGAGCATTTGTTTTTCAAAGTTTTGTTATTAATAGTTAAATTACATCTGGGTAATATCTACTTGAGAAAGAAATCTGTTTGCTTTTGTATTGTCCATTAAAAAACAGTGCTTTACCTTGCTGTAGAAGAAGATCTAAAGATTGCGTTTGGTTTACATAAGGAATAGGGATTAAAGAAAAAGTAGGAAGCTGGCACACAACTTATAAGTTGCATGATAAAAAATTCTAGAATATTTAATAGCACAGAGTGCAATGTACGGTTGTTGTTTTAACTTCAGAACAAGAAAACATCTAATTAAGTTAAAAGAAGGGGGCGGGGGGTTGGAAGCACTGCCTTCACAAAGTTCTAATTCATTTTCCTTCCACAAGAAGAGCAGGGTTGTTGTTTTTTATTTTTTTAACTTTTTAAAGCTTTTTTTGCCTTTTTTTTTTTTTTGCAGTTTGACACTACAGCTACAGCAGTTATTATGACTCGTTGCAGTACAAAGGAGAAGTATATACAGATGTTAAATGGTGCAGATATAATAGAGAGCAGGTAACTAATTTTTCATAAGACTGTATAGATGGTAGCAACATTTCATAGTTTGTACAGAATGTGTTTTTTCAGGATTTTTTTTCTCTATTTAGAAGAAATTTATGAATCCAAAGGAAAGAAAATCAAGCCCAGTTACTCAGAAGTAACAGCCTCTGTTTTATCAGATAAAAACATCTTTAGGTCATCTTAAACTTAACAAAAGAAAATTTAGTTGTAGATTCCTGCTGGAAAACTTAAGGAACCGAAATAGTGCGTATTGCAAAGACAAACAGCAAGAATTGAACCCAGATCGTGTCTCTGAATTTTTAGACAATAGAGTCTAGAAAACACTAAACTATAGAATTCAGTTGATGTGAACAGAATATCAAGAGAGTCAAATATACAGAAAAGTTAAGATATTAAAGGATAAAACACAAAATTTTGGTCATGTTATTTTTTTTAAGGTTTAATTTTTCAAATATATTCAAAATATCAACACTGTGCTATAACTTCTAAATTTATGTAGCTTTGTTTTCTAAATTATGGAAGTTCACAGAATTATTTTTGTTCACTAGACATTAAGCCATAACAAATTACAATTTTGATCATTTACATATTCTTTACTATTTTCTAGTGATTTCACTGATTAAGTGAACAGTTGACTGTAAAAAAAAAAACAAAATAGTTTTAGCATTTTTTGTACTACTAATTGATGAATATACTTACAGGATTTTTTGGTTGGTTTGTTTTTGACAGCTTGCACAGGCATCTTGTCGAGCACTTAAATGCAGAAATAGCGCTGCATACTGTCACAGATGTCACTGTAGCTTTGGAATGGATACGATCAACCTTCTTGTACATTAGAGCTTTAAAAAATCCAACTCATTATGGTTTGTTTGTTTGTTTGTTTGTAATTGATCTAAATTATGACACTGGGGTGTGTTAGATCAATATTGTTTCTTTTGTTTTCTTATGGACTACTGTTTCATAAGGGGTTGAAGACAAAATGTGTAATGTGGCCTGTAACATTTTTAGGAAAAATAATTTCACTTGTATTAATATAAATAATTGGAATTTCAGTGTGGTAAAACTTCAAAAACTATGAAGAAGCCACTTACAGCTTCATAATGGCCTATCTTTTTTCGTTTCAATACACTGGGCCATATATAAATAGAGTATCTAGCCATAATGTGGGTTTTGGCACTGAGTAGGTAATCTGCTGCTAAGAAAAAGACTTCGTCTGGTATTTCATAGTTTGGCTAAAACAAAATTTTAATAATCTTAATGCTGGTGTCTTCAATTCGTCTTCTCCAGAACAGCATCTCACTTGCCAGTCCTGACCATATCCTTGTTCCTGGCCACTTGCGCTACACCTGATATGAAGTCATTGGTCACTTGTTGGAGACAATTTTTTTTAAGGATTTATAGATGGGAATGGACCATTGTACATCTGGTACTTGAATTGGTATTACAGTTTAGGTAGCTTCCTGTATTCTACAATAGGAAGATTCCACATGTGAATTTGGTACTCTGCTAATGTTTACCTTTAGAAGTTCCTTACAGATATTTCTTCAACTTTTAGGACTCTGTGTTATACGGGAACATCTGGAGGTTTTATCTTTTCCTATCTGTTCTAACAACCACTTATTGATACTTAGATATTTACACTGTGTAAGGCTCTTGATTTGTTCCCAGTATAATAACATTTAGAATTTTTTCATTTTGGGTATCTGGCTCCTAAAAATTAGGAAATTGGTTTTGATTCGTTATGTTATTGAGGAGGAAGTACATAATTGTATTAGATTTAAAAAAATTCTCTTTTTCATGAAGGTTTTTCATCTGGGTTGGATAAAATTGGAATTGAAGCAAAATTACAAGGTAAGTGGCTTTTAAGCTTTCTCAGTGAAATGTTACATTTTAGGCCAGGTTCATCCACGTTTATGCATATTACATAACGCCATTAATTTCAACAGATCCAGTCACAGAACAAATGTAATTTACTATGTTGTACTATTGATTTCATTTAATTATTAATACTTTCGGAACACTCTCAGTATATTTTGACTGGTAGAAAAGTGTTTCTTGTACAGAGGACAAAAATTAAATGCCTCTATCTACCTCATCTTCCCATATACATACTAAGAAATAAAACTACCCGTAGAGTTCTCTAATTTTGATTGCTTGTCATTTGTCCTAATTTTCCTTTGCTTGATTTATCTCATTTGCTTTCATTAATTTCTGCTTATATACATTCAAAAAAGCCTTTTTCTTTCCCTATTACAGAAACCGTGGCTTCTTTTCCCTTCACACATGAAATATTTTGTAATAATATATATAGTTATATTTTTGTGCATTGCATGTGCAAGGTGAAAGATTTGTGGTTGCTCTGGGAACTATCACTTTGATTGCTTTCCCAACTTATTTTAAAATTCTGAACACTGTACTAATGTTATTTTTGCCTTCTAATTCCCTTGGTTTTGAAAGAGAGAAAAGCAAAACACTTTGATCATCCTCAAGCAGATATCCAACACCAGCAACTAAATAGGTTTAGCTAAGTAAATATGAATTCATCTGATACAGTATGAAAAATTCTCATGAAGGATTCATAAATACCTTTGGATATTTGAAATTTCAACCATTTAAGTGTTAAAACTTTAGAGGAAATCTTTTGTATAAATACTGTGAGTTCTCAGGCCTGTCATTCAGAACTGAAAAAGGCAGCCTCCATGCCATGCATCTGGTCTCTTTTACTTTGCTACTTTTGCTTTACAGAAAAAGAGTTGGGTTGTCCTGTATCAAATGTCTTTGAGTGAGATTTCCCCAGGCAGAAGTTTGTCACCAACTTAAGAAGGACCTTCACTTGATTTCAGTGGAATTACTTTGGCAATATGTTCATTGCAATTAGATGATGTTGTTATTGGCTTGTAAATAAGTAAGTTTTTTCTGCAAGTACTAAAATGTATTTTCAAATTGTGTACAGAACTGTGTTTGAAGAACTTGAATGATTTATCATCTTTCGATTTGATCAGGATGGATAAAGAAAATAATTTCAAACCAACAGGTAATACCTGTCTAAAAATAAATTAATTTTCAGAAGTGATGTTGAAACAGTAGTGAACTACAAAGGGTCACAACTATTCTTGTGAACCATTAATATGAGTACACAAATGTAATAGAGAGTAGAATCTGAAAATTTGCATGCCTAGAATATATGATTTGTTTCTTTAACAAATCATGGAAGTTCATTCTCTTAATCCCTGAACAGATCTTCTCTTTTGATGTTGCTGGAAATTTTGTTGCAGATTAGATGAAAATTATAGAACATTATCACAGGATAACAGGATATGACACAGTGCAATGAAAGACAGGTTTTATCAATACCAGCTCGTCTCGACAATGCTTTGCTAGAGGTGGTTGGCTTCTCAGCAATCACAGTTCACAGTCTGATATATTACTGTGAATTCATCTTCATTGGAGAAAACTAACTGGTGCATATTTTTCTACCACTCTGTGATGGGGTCGGTAATATCCATCAGGTAGCTGGGGGAAGTAGCATATTGAGTCAGTGGTGCTAAATCTCATACAGCCCTATAATAAGGAAATTAATTCAGTTTTGTGACTTAAATATATACACTGAAAAAATACTTGGTATATTTATTTTTAAAGGTATGTTTTTCTTTTACAGAGACTGGAAGATTAATGGCATGGTATTATATTGCATTTGATACAGTGAAACAGTTTTTCACAATTAAGGGATCAGAGACTTTAAATGAATTGGTAATTAAACATTTCAAAGAAAATTTACACATGTTCGATTAATTTAAACAGAATCAAAAATAAGATTCAGAAGTTTTATTTCTTTTAAAAAGTTCAGGCTTTGTTTATACGAAGTATAAAGTTTTAGAGAATACATCTAAATAAATTCCATATGGAGTATTTTTGAGGCTTTTTACAGGGGAGATCTTTTGATAACCTCTTCTTTCTCCCCTCACTAGCTTTCTTAGGAATATATAAAGTTGACGAAGCTGTTCTGCTTATGTATAAAATACCATATTGTGTTATTTATTTAGTTATACTTTATTGCCCCAAAACAGCTTCATGAGGATCAGATTTTAATTTTAAAGAATGTTATTGTCTTTATTTTAAGCCATTTTCCTCTGTCAGATAATCAGGTTATTATTGCAACTGTCATATCACAAAAGACATTTTGTTTTCAAGCAGATACTGTGGTAGAACAGATTGGCCATGAAAAAATAGAATGCCTGTTCTCTTATAGCTATCTTTGTTACTACAGGATGAAAAAAGTAATGTGAAATACATAACAAATAGCAAAAACTAAATACCAGCCTTGCATGTCATAAAGTCTTAGCAGTGTGGTTGGTTTTGGATAAGTTCAAGTGGAGTAATCATCTAAAAACTGAAAGAAAAATTGTCCCCTTTTGTCATATAATAACCTTTATAGGAAGGTGAAAGAAAATTGGTCAGTATTAGGAAGAACTGATTGACCATCTTTTCATGGTCACAGTGTTGAAACAACCAAATTTTAAATGATGTTATTAATTAATAAAAAAAAAAAAAAAAAGGAAGAAGTATTAAAAAAATAGCAGAGAAAAAAAAAAATTTTTTTTTTTTTTTTTTTTAAATGTTAAATTGTTACAGGTTACGATGATTTCCAACTGCACTGAATTCCTGGATGTCAAGTTAAGAATAAATGAAAAGAAAATACTGAACACTTTGAATAAAGGCAAGGACAAAATAACTATCAGGTATAAAAAATTAAATACATTGAAAAAGGAAAGTATATTTTTAGTACAAAATAAAACGAATAGCAGAAAATAAGTATATTTTCATGTGTAGGTTTCCAATGGAGGGGAAGATTAAAACCAGAGAAATGAAAATAAACTGGTAAATATTATATTTTATTGTTACTTTTTATTGAAAAGCTGTCGTTTTGTGATTGTTGAAATCCCTGCTACAATCTGTATCACTTTATAGAGGACCAGATCTTGTATTTTATTGTTTCTGTTCTGAACTTTCTTTTGTTTTCCAGTAGAAACATTTATGTTGTTATACTTTGCTTACACTATAGGTTATATACCAAGACATGAATATTTCTTTTTCAGTCTTATTCAGGCTCAGCTAGGATGCATTCCTGTTCAAGACTTTACTTTGACACAAGATACTGGCAAAATATTTAGGAATGGCATAAGAATTACTAGATGTATGGTAAAATTTAATCCTTTTTTTTGTATATATAATATTAAAAAAATACATTTGATTTTCATACAAGTCAATCTTATTTTTACAGGGTTATCTGACTTTCTGGCATCAAGTAAAAACAACTTTTCTGCATTATTAAACTCTGTGATTTTAGCTAAGTGTTTCAGGTGCAAGCTTTGGGAAAATTCACTTCATGTGTCTAAGCAATTGGAAAAAATTGGTAAGTACCAGTAAGAAATGATAAAGGTGTGATGTGAAAGAGAATTAAAAAACTCATAAGCCCCTGGAATGCTTGTTTACATAATTAAACATGTCTCCCAGTTACCCATTTGCCACAGTTGAGTACCACAGTTGTCAGAAGTCTGACATGATATTCTTGGGTAAAAGTAATCCATTTGTTGATTTTCTTCAGGCTTTCAAAGTGTTTCATACAGAGTTTTCTTTTTTTTGATAATACTCGTCTCAGTATTTTGGACATACTCTACGTTTGTGTGATTGCATACCTCTGACTACACTTCACCTTCCTTTTCAAGAAGCTTTCACCACAGGTCCTGCTACTCATGAAAGCCATTTAATTTGCATTGACATGGATAGGAATCATGAAATAGAAATAGTTTTACTGTGCATGAGATTCTTATACATGAGGATCACAAGTTTCTAATAGTGTTCTTCCTATCAGCATTTCCTGTTACTAGATGGACTTCTGTCTGGAAGTACAAATTTGTCGTAATTACTTGAAAAGGAATTCAGAAATTTTGGAGTCCTCTGTATAAGAAAAATGTAGTTATCCTTGTTTGAGATAATAGTATGTCTTCTTGCTTTATTGTCTGATCTTACCATACTTTCATGCTTTCAGAATGCACTGCAGTTCTCTGCATTTGTTCTTTAAAGACGCATCTACTCTGTATGATACAGTGTAGTACAGAGGTCTGCAAATTAGTGAATACCTAAGCAAGGAAATCCGTATGGTACAGTACGTTACAGATTTACCAGCCTGGGGGCAGAAGCAGTATTGCTTCATTCATGTGGATTCAAACTAGAAGACAGGGCTTGTTAGCTTCTGCACAGGCGCAGTACATTGTGGTGGAAACCCATTTCCATTATTTCTGGATCTGTGCTGTGCCTCACGTTTAGCATTTCTGGGTAGTTAGAATGGGTGGAATAAACATGGCACTTACAGTGTAGACACATCTTCTCCTGTATATTATGTTCAATAGAATGAAGACAGTTATAGTTTTTTTAATAACAGAAGTGCTCTCTATATTTATACATTTCTGTCCCAATTTCCACCCCTTTTTCTTGTATTTTTTTCCTATGCCGTCATTGCTCTTGCAGCATATTTTACAAAGAATTTATAATTTTCAAATTTTCATTTATTCCACTCACAGGCTTCTTTAACAGTCTACTCACAGTTCGTTCTCTTTCCCTGAATCAAACAGTTACTGAATTGGTACCTATATTATTATATCTCATTCTTGACCTCTGTCGTGCTATGGCAGCTAAGCCCATTCTATGCGTTTGTGAGTTAAGTGGGTTGTTTGAACTCACAGAAATTTACTGATACCACATAACATATTTAGAAATCTCTAATTTTTAAACTCTTACCTCAGTATGTTATTTTTTGTACCTTAGAAAAGGCTTAGTAATCAGTATTTCCTTTATACCAGTGACTCTTCTTTAACTGATGTTTGGCCTTACTGAGCAATTACCCTTACTGGGTGATTTTTACTGCATTTCTACAACTATATCTATTTGTTACTCTTGTCCAATAATGATGCTCCCTCTTGCTCAAATACCTGATTTCTGTTTGCTTGTTCTCACAGACAGAATAATGATCAGTTGCCATCCAGGATTTTATTACGTTTACTACATGTTCAGTTTGATTTTCACCTCCATTTTTTAGTTCATCAGAAATAAAAACGAAGAGAAGTAGTCTTACATCATTTGTAGCTTACGTTTTCTTCACTAATGGAAACCCTTCTGCCATTTCAGGAACTATAACAAAAGAGCTAGTCTTCACTTTCACTTAAAAAGAAACAAGGCACCAGCTCTAAGTGAAGTAGCTGCAGAATTAATAAGTGATGGTCTTTAGTCTTCAGACTGGTTGCAGAACTTCTGTAAATGAGAGGAGAGCTGAGAAAAGGTGCTTTCCCCAAGTCAGACCCAAGAGGTGTTCAAGTATATGTAAGGGAAGGAAGGGTCTTAACAAGTCCCTTATGTTTTTACAGATCATGAAATTCTTAAGTTGCAATGAGTCCTTTCTTGAAAGATTGCTTTAACATGTCCTCCGAGAAGCAACCTTGAGAGGTTTCACACCTAATTTTCAGATTTCTTTTACTGTTCCTATGGAATTATGTGTGATGAGTACACCCACTCATTCTAAGCATTTGGTGCTATCTTTTATCTAAAATTATTTCACTCATTGTAGTAGACTGTAGTTCTAGCTAAGGAAATGCCTTTTCATATGTACAATATTGACTCTAAATCTCACTAGAAGTTTAAAAGAGTTGAGAATCATGAAGAGGAATAAGATTGTATATAGAATTCTATGCCAATCTGCTTGTCACATGGCAGATAAATGGCAAAATATTTTGCTAAATCTTCAAAAACTCATAGACATTTATAATAAATATTTTTTTTTCCTTGAGTGAATTGCATTATTAGTTTGCTCAAAAACATTGAAATCCTTATGACCTTAACATATAATTAATTCCTTGGATAGGATTCTTTGTCTCAGAAGTTTTATTCCCTGTGTGACATGCTCTTTTTTCATCATAGGTATGCAGAACACTTGTTTGTTGACTGTTGTAGAAAGTGATCTAAAATCTGTTTTATACTAGAAAATGTACATAAAATGTTGTCAGTGTTGTAATAGTGAATGTTTTCCTTTTCTCTTTACTAATGGATAATGAAATTAATACTAAAATATTTAATCAACTGAAAAGAAAATTCATGATTTGCTGGGCAAAAAGCTCTGAACAAGCATACTGTAAAATGATTTCTGCTGTTTTTACTTGCTATAATGCAGTTGAGAATAATTAGAGATTAGTAATTGTAATTTAACAGCATAAAACTAAATTTTTTCACAGGTGTATCATTGTCAAATGCTATGGTAAATGCTGGGCTGACATCATTTAAAAAAATAGAAGACACAAATGCAAGGGAACTTGAATTGGTAATATATTATTTTGTAAGCGGATAAACATGATGAGGAAAGTAATATGTCTGCTATATGAGTGCCAGCAAAACTGAGCGTTTTAAGTGGTTCATTCACTTATACTGGTGATTTTAAAAAGTGCACCTAACCGTTTTTTTTTCTTGAAAACATGTATGATGTTTTGATGTTTTTAGCAAATTTAACATGGATGACTTTACTGATTTGGCTGTTTTTAGAAAGTAGTTGCTTAAATACATAGAATTTCTTCATTAATATGATTTGAAACAACAGACAACATGCATTTCCCTTTTAGTAGTGCTTGTAAATATATATTACCTTTTGTATTTTTTCTGTTTCTTATTAATTTGTGTTAATGGTGAAAATCCTGACTTTCTGTTATTGCTAGTTTTAGTTAAAGATGGTGATAGATTAAAATTCTTCTTGAATCATCTATAAAACGCTCCATATTGTAGGCAAGTTAGATTTTACCCCAGGACAAATTCTTTGGTTCTTGGCTTCTTTTCTGAGGAATCTGCATTTCCAGTGTTCTGGAAAACGTAACACATTTCTAAATGAACTTGATCTTACTTGGGTTTGGGTTTAGGAATTTGATTTTTCGTTTTTGCCCTCTTTTCCAGTTTTCATGTAATTTTTGTTTTGCTTTGTTTTCACTAAAGCTAGGGCAACATAGAGCATCAAGTCATAAAACCTGACTAGTTCTTTAAGGTCATGGGCTAGTTCATTGGCTGTTACCTGAATGGAAGAGGTAGCAACATGAAAAAGTACTGGAATTTTCTTTTCTATTGGCTATGTTGCTATTCTGGGCATCACTGACATGAGAGAATTAGGAGTGATAAGGGCTTTTGTCCATGTCATAATCGCTCTGGTGACTTCGATTCCTTGAATTTACATTTGTGTCAGCATCTCTGATCTGCTGAATTTATCAGAAATGAAACTAAATCTTTGCAGATTTTAAACAGACATCCTCCTTTTGGAAACCAGATAAAAGAATCTGTTTTGCACCTTCCAAAATATGAACTTGCAATTGAACAGGTAATGCTTTTCTATTTATTTTGTGTTTTTATGCTGATATTGTTAAATGAAAGCAAATAATAACATTAGGAAATTTTGAGCCTTCACTGATAGATTACACAATATCGTGGCCTCATTCCACCTTAGCATGTATAATAAAACTCTTAAAGTACAGCTTTGGAATAAACATTCCCTATCACACATTGTCTTCTCTCTCTCTCCCCACCCCCCTCTCAATAGCATTTTGTAGTAGAGTTGCAAACCAGCATTTTCACATTCTAGCTTTATATGTGAATCTGAGAGTTCTATTTTAAATATTCAAAAAAATAAAAACAAAACCCTAGAGACAGGAAAACAACTGTAGAGAACTTACTGAAAACCATTAACTAATATTTATTTTCTGTGTCACACAGCGGAATATATAGAGAGAATAAGTTCTGTTTTAGTTTTTCATTTGACTTAATATCCAATGAGTGTCTCTAAAGTTATTTGCAGAAGAAAGATTTAACGATGATAAATATAGAGGAATGCTGGAATGGCAAAAGAATTAATCTCAAAACTGTATCAAAATATACCTAGTTTTCTTCTTGCACCCTTCACTTTGCATAGAACAGAGTAGTTTTGTAGGGTGCTTCATGCAGACTGTCTTTTTTTCTCAATACTTAATCAAATTTAGGATATTCAGCTATGGACAAGATTAGTACTGCATAAGAGCATCTAAGCACAACAAATAAAAATTGTACTGCAAATTGCTTGAATTGAGCTTTTGTGCTTCTGTCAACACTTAAAAATTTATGGAAGGACATGTTTTACTTTGCATATTTTAGCAGTTAAGTCATCTTCTATATCATTTGTTTCTAGCTTCCAAAATACAGTGATACATTGGCTGAAATCTTAGTAACCGTCAAGTTAACAAACTTTGAGCAGCTACAGACAAAGAGAACAGCGCCAGACTTTCACTATGTTACATTGGTCATAGGAGATGCTGACAATCAAGTAGTTTTTATTCAGAAAATAATGTATGTATGTTCAGTTTTTATTTCTTGGATCTTTTAAGTGTGTTGCCATTTAATCCTTTCTGTCTTGCAGTTTTTGCAATACTTTCTAATGATGCCAAATGGTACAAAATTAGTCTTTATCCTTAAAATTTTCTAGTCACTCAATTGTCATCTAAAATGCTGCACAAGACTCGGTATAAATAAAAGAATCATGCTTGTGTGCTTGTCAGTACAGAGGGTATGTGTACAACATTGATGCCATGTTATAGAAGTTGTCATAATGCAATTTCCACCTAAATACAAAACACATAAAATATCTATTAAAAAGGTACGTTCTCAAGTTGTTACTTGTGATTATTAGCTATATTTCTTTAATTATATCATTGTCAAAATTGTTTTTCGCTCAGAGATGAAATTAAATTCTCCGGTTGGATAACTTATGCTTGGAACAAATGGGAAGAGAGACAAAGTCTTTTCTAACTGTGTGATCTTCACATGAATTCTGGCCAAAGTCTGGCACTTTGGCAGAACTGAAATTGATCTGCAGGATCATGGCTCTCTTATGGCCATAGATAATATATTACTGGAAGATTATTCTTAAGCCACTTATCAAGAAGGCCAAATAAAGACTCTTTCACGTGGTTACTGCTACCATAGTATACAGTCTTGTTTTCATTGACTATGTCTAATAAGACTTGACTGATACATTACAGGGATTCTGTGTTGCTGAAAACTGGAAATTGGATGAAGAAAATTGAAGTGAAAAGAGCTCTTAAATCAGAGGACATTAGTATAAATTTAATTAGTTCTGATTATGGTAAGTTAATTGGTATGCTTGTAATATAAAAACAACTGCATAAGAATTTTGAATAATGATTAAAACACTTTATATCAAACCAAAATATAATAAAATGAACTCAACTGGAAACAAAATTCTATGAAATGTTTTTTACTCTGTTGAGTATTGCCTAACTGTCCTAATTACAAATCTGTTTATTTGCTAGAATATTAATGTACTGGGAAACATCAGAACTGTTATTAGGAGATACAATTTTGCTCTGTTGATAGAGATTAGGATTCTCTGTCTTTCACCTGCAAGTTGAATTAACTTTCAGTAGGCATAAACTGTCAGCTTTATAGATTACTTATGCTGGGAAGAACTGTATTTGCAAATGGTTAGATTTTGCATTCTTTGCGTTTTTTGCATAAAAGTATTAGATACAGATCCATTTCCATCTCAGTAGCAAGAAACTTCTGCAGTGGAAAATGTCATTGCTTAAGGCGTGAAGATTTAAACATTGGTTCCCTCAGTGCCGGTTTCCATGAAATGGAAGCTACAGTGGCAGATGAGGAGAGACAGTAATGACCTTTCATACAGAATTTGAAATACAATTAAAAAATGAACTGGCTGTATTAAATTCTTCATCCTGCTCCACTTGTAAAGATTTCTGTGTTCTAGATTAACTGAAGTATATTTGATGCTTCCATGATAAACATTAAATATTAGGACTATTACAGTCATCCAGCCTAGAATAATCTGTACTCCTATGGCTAAACCTGTGGCTCAGGAAGGAAGAAGTGTTTTCTAACCAAATGAGATGAAGAAAAAATTGTCCTTTTATTATTCAGTGGGCTACTACAAGTTGTACTGAGTGCAGTAAAACTCAACAAAACAGTTAATTTCTCTGAAATCGTCCCATTGGTAACAGTGAAATTATACTAAAAGCAGGTTGTCTTTATTTTAAAGCTTCTGTTTTGGACATGAAGGAAATGTTCTCATTTTTGAAAAGCCTGTCTCATTTTCCAGCGATATTTGCCTAATCAAAGGCAAAAATACTCTTTTTACAAATGGTGTCTCTCACAGTCTCATACAAATCTTGATTTAGTTATAACTAGAAATAGAAACATTAGCATTCAACTTCAAAGGTACTATCAACATTTTCATTTTACTCCTTTGTCAATACAAAGCTGCTGATAGTCCTGTAACATTGACTGTAGTACAGTTTTAAAGTGAAAATTATATCAGCAATGCAAAGCCAGAGATAAACCTAGGTGTACAACAATACAGAAAAATTCTGTTAATGGGAATAGTGTATACTATATAGCTGCATTCTTTGTGTAGTAATGATGGCTTTAATTTCTGATTTTTTTTAAATCTCAATCATAAAGAATCAATTGATATAATCCATTCATATAGTAACTTTTAATGTTATATTATCCTAACAAATGTCCATTTCAGTCTTTTAATAAAAATTAGTTTTTTAATTAAAAAAGCCATTTTTAGTCTTTTAATAAATATTTATACTTAAACTCTTTAGAAAAGTGGAAGTAATCAGTAGTTTAAGAAACAGTTCATAGCAATTTTAATTTTTTTTTTTTTCCGGAGTTGGCCTTGATATACAGCAAACATATGCAGCATTTTACTTAACACCAAGAACAGTTGGAGGTAAAGTAGCTATAAATAAAAAACTGAAAGCTGAGTCTTCACTTGACATGTATTATGGCTCACCACAAAGTCTGGCAGCAGCAAAAGTAGATACAGGTAAATGGTGAGATCACACCATCTGGTTAATTCCAAAGTCAACAGAAAATGAATTTTATTTTTAGTACTGTGTTACATCTTTATTTATCGATACTGTTTCTTTCTCAAGTATAACAAGAATATAGTGCTGCTGTTTCTGCTTGTCAAGTACTATAGTGCAATTCTTTGATGAATTTGAAAGTAAGAAAAATCATGTGTGTTTGATATCTAATACTACTGCTCGAATCTGGGAATGGTGGTAGTGTCTCTGTTTTTTCATAGTGTTTGTTAATTACTTTCCAATTATATTGTTTGGGCAGCCCAAAGTTTTGTTGAAAGCAACAAAATTCTAGTGACCCAGATTACTTTTAGCCCATCTTACACTGCATGAGGTACGCTGTCAACAATACATACAAAATAAAAAATGAGCATTTCTGTATTATATTAATCTAGGAAGCAGATCTAAAGAAGAGAATACCTACAAGAAATATGGGAACAGAGAGTGCAACCATCGCTGTAAAAATAAAGATGTGTGTGGACATGACTGCTGTGAGTTTCATTAAATCTATTATTTCTGTTACTTTTAGATGAGTATAATTTACAATAGTTCCATTTATACCAATATCTACATTAACATAAGCAATGCAAGCAAGAGAGTCAGGCTTAAGTTTTTGCTATGATTCAGTCATCAAAATAGTAGTAACAAAACATTTTGTTAAAACTTTTGTAGGGATGACAATGACTAATAATATTTTTCAGATCATCTAGCATATGATTTAAGAGCAATGCCAAACGAGACCTTTTATTATAAATATTGGTGTGTTAAATCTTCTAACTAGTGTGTTAAATCTTTTGGTATCTTTTATGAAAAGATGCTAAACTTAGTGGTAAAGTTTCTGTTGATTTGGAAAGAAATAGGATTTATCCCTTCTAAGCTAATCTGAAGATTCTTTTAATTCCTTTTCTCAGGTAAAACTGGAGTACCTCCAAAGTCTGAGATGAATGGAGATTCAAAGTTTACTTTGTACCTAGCTGATTTAAGAAGCAGGAACTCGGTTTCATCTGTACCACCAGTAAAGCGGTTAAAGGTTCGTTTGAATACAGCCAGCATTTGAATAGATTTATTTTAATCTGTTATGTATTTGTATATATTTGTTTGCAGTGAGCATTTCATAAATAAATATGTACATGCAAGTTTGTCTGAGTGGAATGCGAAAAGCAAAGAAGTAGGAAGGTAGTAAAGGTCCATGAATCTTTGACAGGTTCCACTGCTGTTTGGACCCAACGTCACACTTCTCTGCATGTAGTCTTTGTTTTTACTTTTATGCAATTTTGTAGATTGTGGTGGGTGAGATACAGAGGCATTGTTGGAAGGTACTGTATTGTGACTTGGTTTTGGCAAAATATGACCTGAACAAAAACAAATAGTGGTATATATCAAAGTAATGCTACTAGGAGATCTGTTTGCATTGACACAGAGATCCACTTGTTTATGAGAAAACTAACCATGTTGGTTTTAACCTCTGAAAGATTTCAAGGCTTACACTTTCTATATTTGAAAAACATGCTAAACAAATGTTCTCTGCAGCAAGAATGGCAGTTGAGATAATGGAGTTTGTTTGTTTCTTTGCAATAGAGAATGATTTAGCCTACAGCTAATACAGAAGAGAGTTAGTGATACCCAGTCTGACTTTGCCAGGCTACTTGGGTAACTACAGTAGAAGCATGTAATTCAAACCTTTTTATTGGATCCCAAGAGATTACTAGACATCAGAAAGATTTAATGTGTGATCTTTAAAAGTATGCTAACTTGATACAATATTAATAATATAATTCAGATCATTAAAAAAAAATGCTTTTCAATGTTTGTCTTATCAGTTATAATAACCTGCTTTCTTTAGATGCAGATGTTAAATCAAGCTCAAAATGTGGATCTCAAAAAATTTGTTTTTGCACCCAAATCCTTGATGCCAGCATTGTCAAGGTACTAATTAATATAAAAAAAATTAAATGCCTTATTTTAGGTAGTATGTTAAATTTTAACAACTAACAACTGTTTTCTGAATAAAATTATTTTTGTTGCAGCTTACTTCAACTGTTTTACTGATATGCTGCTGTTTTTTTTAAACAGGTCTGGCAATAAACAGTTGTCTTCATCACCTTCAGTGAACCAGGTAGATTATGTTAATAGCCTAGGAATATCTCAGAAACAACTGCAATCCTGGAGTTACGGAAAGAGTAGTAAGTTATTGCCAATGTTTGAAATTGTAAGTTGAACATACCTTGTAAACTCAAACTTTCTCAATTCACAACAGCAAACAGTACAGCATTATAGAACACTGAATGTATAGGGAAATACAGTGGCCTTAGTTGGCTTTCTTTCTGGTATCAGTAAGAATTGCAAATGCAGATCTAAGCCTGTACAGGCACCTTTATATAAAACAGTAATGAGTAAATTCAGATATATGAGGGTACAAATCTGTAAATACTTCCCATAATGTATTTCCACTGAAGCCACTTGTAATACAAAAGGTATTTCACCCCTATATACCTTTTCTTCTTTTCCTTTTCTGCTGGAAGAAGTTAGTGAAATAAGAGCTTTTTGTTTGATCGTTAACAAAATGTGACCATTCAGTAACTGAGTTCATAACTAGTAAAACATCTCTGTGTGGAAAAACATTTCTTTGTTCTATTTCTCTTGCACTGAAAATGACATGAATGTTTTTACATTTGGGGTTAACTGATCTGTCTTTTATCAGTATGTAAGCGTGATGTTCTCCTTGCTGCATGCCCTTTGCTGTTGTTTGGTCACTGCAGGTTGATGTGAATCAGGTTTTGATTATCTTTGGTTAAACAAGTAGCAGCTCCAATGTTTAGATCATACTCAGACATATAAGAAACACTCTGCTGAGATAAGTTGATATATTTTTTTAGCTCATATTGCCTTAAGTGGTGGCATCTATACTGCATCATTTCGTTTTTACTTAATACTTTGAAGATGAGATTGCAATCCTATTCCTTTAAATGAATACTTCAGATTTTCCTCCCATACTCATTTACCTGCTATATTTGTTATCTAGTCTTAAGATGGAAGGGTGTTGCATAACCATATCATCAGTTGCTCTGTGGCAGCCAGTTAGTATACGATATGATTGTGTTATAAGAATACGTTCACAGGAAGACAGGTGAATATTCCAGTAGAGCTACACTCTATGCTGAAGAACATCTTGACGCATCATAGAGCATCAAGGGGACATGGTAGATATAGATATAGATATACTGACTAAAATACATCTCCATTGGATAGTACCAGAAAAGGTAATCTTAGCCAAATCGACTGGGCCAGCTATGCTTCAAAAATGCACCCAAAATAGTTCTAATGAAAAAAGGTGTCAAATCCTATGATTTATATATGGTTAACTGCATCAGTAATATGGTGTCTTTCCATTCTATATAAATAAATGCAGGGAATTGAGAATATACTGTGGAAATTGTAGTAATCTAAGCTTATGGTTTAGGTATTATAAAGTGTGTGCATCTCTGCAATAATGCACCGTGCTGACTGTGCATGCCCAAAATTACAATAGAAGTGCCTTCCAGGTGCTTCCAGTGTCTGTGGAACAGGATTTTTGATTTGAGCCTGTCCTGCTTTCCCTCTGTTGAAAAGGAAATCTAGATCAGAGTTCCTCAGGCATACTAGGGCTATGGCAACAGAATGAAGCACTGTCTGGTGCTGGAGGGGAGTATGGCAGAAGAGAGATGAAAAAAAATGAACAGAGAATTGGATTGGTGGTGAAGAAAGAGAACACAACAAATGAAAGGGAGAGAAAGTGAGGAAGAATGTCTTTGCGCCAGAAAAAAAAAGTATTTTAAAACATTAAGTATCACATTTTAATTAAGAATTTTAACAATAATGCTTGAAAATGTGTTTGTCATGGCTAGTTCTTAGGCATTGGATTGGATGATAGGAAGACAGCAGTTAGTGTTTTGGAAATCTGAAGAGAAGAAAGGAATGAATTAAAAATATTAAATCTGGAATCTAATACTTGTGACAAAGGGAAATAACGAAATTGCAGTGATTGAAATAATGTTTTTTTTAAGGCTTGTTCACTAGAATCTACAGTGAGGATAACTTTTCTCAAAAAAACGAGGAAAAAGTGCGTATGTGACAATCGTCCTTTCAGTAGGTTGAACAGGTCTTAAAATGTAGAGAAGTTTTTGTTGTACTTGTCCATGGATTACAGCTTTCTCTATGAATCATTCAGTATTTGTGGGTGAGAAAAGCCAAGGTGCAATGGCATCAAAAAAATTTTAAAGAATCCCTAATGCATAACTTGACTAATAACAGGTAAAAGCAGATCTTGTTTTTCAGGTGCTTCAGATGTGAACCCTGAACTGAGAGATGACATTTGGGATGATATTGATGATGAAATATTAGTATTTGCTAGCAACTTTTCCAGTAAAGAATTGGGTAAGATTGTTCTAGCAAAATAAATTCTTTCCTATATATGAATTATTTTACAGGGTTGTGGTGGTTTAACGCCAACTGGTAACTCAGCTCCTCCACGCTGCTCTCTTACTTCCCCTCCTCAAGAGAAAAGGGGAAGAAAATATGAAAAATACTCATGGGTTGGGATAAGAACAAGGGAGATCACTCACCAATTATGTCACTGGCGAAACAGACTCAGCATAAGGGAGATTAATATATTTTTTTTACCTATTGATAACAGACTAGAGCAGTGAGAACTAAAATCAAATTAAAAATACCTCTGCCCCACCTACCATCTTCTACCTCCTCCCCCTGCGTGGTGTGGTTCAATGGGGGCTGCGGTCAGTCTGTAACGCTTCATCTGTGCTGCTCCTTCATGGTCACTCTTGCCCTGCTCCAGCGTGGGGTCCTTCCCATGGGATGCCGTCCTTCCCAAACTGATCCTGCATGGGCTTCCCACAGACAGCAGTTCTTCAAGAACTGCTCCAATATAGGTCCATACCACGGGGCCATCCTTCAGGATCACAATGCTCCAGCGCGGCTCCACCAAGGCGCAGCAGCTCTCTCCAGGCCTCCTGTTCCTGCGTGGCTCCTCTCCATGGGCTGCAGCTCTGGCCCAGGGTCTGCTCCTGCAGGGGCTCCCGTGGGCCACAGCCTCCGCCAGGCCACATCCGCCTGCTCCACCATGGGCTCCTCCATGGGCTGCAGTGTGGAGATCTGTTTTTCAAACTATTATTGGTGACACTGTGTAAAATATTTGCAATGTTTTTTGGCTGTTTTGTGGCTTTTTTAAAATTTTCATTCTTATATGGAACATGGAAATACCTGTCTTCGTATTCCAGATGAGCATGAAACACTTTGCAAGTATACAACAAGCAAAGCTGCAAGTGGCATTTTAAAAGAGTAAGCATTATGTAATTTATTGCAATTTTATTCAGTTTTAAGTGTTTTTATTTTACGTCTATTTATGTTCACATTTCTACGTTCACATGTATAATTATCAGTGAACAATCTTCTATACATGTAAAATTGACTGAAATTTCAACTTTAAAAAGATAGAAATTGTTAAAAAAAAAATTTGAAAGTGTTTTTTATTTAAGTGTGGAGGGAAAATCCTGAACTGAAAAGTAAACCATTCTGCATGTCTGTAAAAATACTTAAATTATTCAACTTCATATTTTCAGTTCTTGCACGTTACAAGCTGAGACCAGTATTCAGAACCCATTTTTTTCTGTGCCTAATAGCTCATCAAAAGTGGAATTGTCTGTACAGAATGGACATATAAATATGGTGAGTAAAAATATTTCTATAACAGGATTTCCTATAATTAAATTAGTCTTTCATGAGTAAATACATTTATCGTACCTGACATATGAATCAGTTTGGACGTACTGAGTTTCCAAACCTCTCTGAGTTGTCCAAACCTGGAAGAAGCATGCGTTCTGTGTTCAGTGTGATGTTCATGATACAAAGAGCTAGGACTCGAGCTCACAAGGACTACAGAAGCTTTCACTTGAATTCGCTTCATATAGAATGATTTTGAAAATATCTACTCAATCTGGCTGTGATTCTGCAAATCATCAAAGCTTATATGTAATTTACCATGTGCTTAATCCTTGTCAATTATCATAATATTGATGTAAATATCTATACTACATACTACAGGAATCTGGCAGTTTCTCTCTCAGCTATTTATTTTAACTATATACACTTTTTAACGTTTGTCTTGCAGTTCAGTTTTCAAGAAAAAAAGGATTCAAATCCTTCACAAGAGCTGAAAAACATACAGTGTTCTTCAATCTCAAAAATAATATCAGACACTTCTAAATTCACTAGGAAAGAGGATTTTTTTATTTTCACAAAAGAACAGGAAGAAGAAATGGAGCCCAGGTAATGAGAAGTTGTATATATTTTTCTGTTGCCTCGGTGTTCAAATGCTTGGTTCTTCATGGCAATTTGTTAATTTATTACAAATGCATTTTTAAAAGATGAATTCGCATAGTAGTAGTAGTAGCAGTTTACTTTTCTTAGAAAGGAAAAGACTTAACAATTGTTTTGCTTGTCTTGATATCTCTTGGCTATACTTTGCACAGTATTCCTGATCTCATAGATTTTGATGTATTGTACCTAATTTAATTTTTTTTCTTGCTTAATCTTCATTAGATATCTTCTTGATGATGAAATCTGTGATGTCAAGCCCTTACTTGGACTATTTGATGACATATTGTAAAACGTAAACAAAATATATTCTAAGTGCTGAAAAAAAATTAATCCATTTTTCCAGAATGGAGCCTTCAAATGCTGTTAAGAGAATTTCTTTTCTGTTGTGTTAACTGTTTACAAACAGTGAGATTGCTGCATAGAGTAGATAATTAAAAAAAAAAAAAAAAAGTCAATGTCTGATTAATGGAATTCTGGGTATATCATCTCATTTTGAAAATTGCTTAAATCTTTGTTTGTTGACCTTGCTGTTTTCAGGATTGCAAAGAAAAATATAGGAATGTATCGAAGGAATTCTCAAGCTGAGGGTGTTTCTATAGATAAAGTAAAAATCACATAAGAGACAGTAAGCTGTTTATTACATGTCCTGCTTCTAAGTACTGTTTAAATGAATGAAAGACTCTTTACTCAGTAATTTCTTAAAGTTTTTTGGTTTTGTCTGTCAGTTTTCTAATGCTGAATTTTTCATAATATTGGTTCTGTAAAATAATTAGATTTAAAATAAAATAAAAAGTAATAGAATGCTAAGTTATTCTAGACTATATTCCTTTTGACAGTGCTATGAACCTGTTAATAAAAAAGTGCAACTTCCTTCATGCAAATGTGTTTCCAGGATCTCAACAAAACATTAGTTTAATATCTATAAACAATATTCTAGAATTATGTTTGGCTGGTCACTTTAATACTTGAGGTCAGAAAATGGACATATGCATCCCAGTACAAACTTAGGCAACCAAGTATTGGATTTGGATATCTTCTTACAGTTCTAGCGTTTCAACAGTAGATAGTCCTTGGAAGTTCAATGGGTAGAAAAATATATAATATTGCCTAAAATCCATATGAAGAGAATGTTAAATTTCACTGTTCATTATTAAAAAATGTGTGGAATTAAAATGTTAAAAATCACCCATGGAACCTTAGCTGTTTGTTCTTGCAACATTGTTTTCAGTGCAACCAAATACAACTGTGTTGCGCTGTACTACATGGTTGTATGTTCCTTGGCTAATATGTTACCCCAGCATTTCCTTACACCTTTGACTTACTTCCAGGTATAGCTCTTTCTCCAAGCCAAAGAATGGCCGAGTGCAAGGAGCCTCAACACTCAACCGGTCCATAAGTCCTTGACTGTGCAAATTCCAGTAGGCCCAAGTTTATACTTCACTTCAGTGTACCTCAAATATTTCATTGCATCTGGAAGTTAGTAGCGTGTTAGAGCTCTTGTCTCATCCTTCCTTCCCTTGACTCATTAGTTGGTTATATCTAGACTGAAACCGAGAACAGGCTGATACCAGAGTAAGCTATGTCAAACACTAGTGTGTCTACAAGTTGGTCTTCACAGAAGGAAACCCATGTAGGCATATCAGCTGGAAACCATTACATATCCAAAAGGTGTCCAGTCTGGATGATTTGGAAACCAAGACCTGATGTGTATCCATATGTCCTTTCAGTGTATGCTATATCATAGGTTGTAGTGGCACTGAAAATGGCTTATCATGGTCTCTAGATAGAATTTAAAATATTATTTTAAATCCTCCATATGAACTTGGATGCACGTGGGTCTTTGCTTAGAATTCTGCACAAAGTTAGTTAAGTTTGTAGCAGTTAGCTGCCCCTGGACGGGCTCATTGCTGGCTCCCAGTATCAATTCTGGTATTAGTCCCTTTCATGGTTTGAAGAACTTGGAGACAGTAATAGGAGCTTTTCATGTTCAAGTTTCCTTTCTTATTCCTTAATTGTTTTTGCAAGTTTCCTTTCTGCTAGAACAGAGGACAGCAGACTTAGTGTTCCTCATCTTCCAAATCAAGCACCACAAAGATTTGTGATGGATCAGACCTAAAGCCACCAACTAATTAACATCTAGGGTCAACTCTGAGCGCCCATTTCTCCCATCAAATAAACCCTGTTGCATTAAATAAAGGGCTGTTTAATAGTAAGATTGTCTAAAATAAAAATTATGGGCTTCCCTTGACTATCAAATGCAAAATAATCTTTTCCAGAATGTTACCACAACTGTAAAATTTGGCAATGATCAGCTGTGTAGTTTTTCTTCTACTCAGCCAAACTAGCCATTTCCCATAATTTTGCCAGTATATTTAATTACCTGTGAGTAAAAATGACCCTAACATAGTCCTAGAGAAGTCAGGTTTTGTTTCTATGAAGGATGCAGCAGTGGAACTCTTGCTCAGGTCTCGCCTGCAATCTGAATGCGCTTCTGATGGCAGGTGCTGCACTTTTTACTGCTAGTCTGCATGAAGCTCCTAAATGTTCAGAACTGTGAGGCAGTGACTGTAGTGGTCATTCTTAGGCCTTCATAAAAATGAATAGGGTATTTATTTCTCTCTACTAAATAAATATCTTTTCAGATTGGAGATGGTCTTTGGCCCAATTTCTACACGGAGAGTGTATTTCCATTTTTCTCTGAAATATTCTGGTAAGTTATGTAATGTCTAGAATGTAACTGACTTGCCACTTCTGCTTCAATTTTTAGTATAATCTAAATATAACCACTTATTTTTAGTTTAGCTTATAGGTTTATATTTAGATTGTTACTTCAAAGAAAATTTTCCTTGCAAGTATTTTATTTTCCCGTTAACGTCTTTCCCAGTGCAAAAGCTCAGTGGTTATTATTGGGTTTCTTGAAGATTGAGGCTGATTCATTTTCTGATGCCGTATTCCAATTTTTTCCTTCTGTGGATTTTAAAAGGCTTTAATTTCCAATTTCATCCATAGACAGAACACATGATAGTAAATGCATTTCAGTACTTTCAAGACTATTTGGAGTACTTTGCAGATGGTTTATAAGATCACTTGACTCTGTTTTTCACAGGAAGCCTGCATCCTATATCATACTTGGAAAATTACAAAAATGTGCTATTGTTGCTGACAACATTTCACAGATTTCAGAAGATACATCTTTCAATACTGCAGTATCTATACAGAAATGTTGAACACTAATAAAAACATTTTTTGGGATAAGTGTTTTATTTGATGTTGTTTTACTTCATTATTCATGTTAGCTCTATGACTCTTTAAAGTCTAAATCACTTTCAGAAAACCAATTTGGTATTACTTAAAGATGCTTAAGTGTTCTCTATCTCAAGAGAAGGAAAGATTTTTCATATGGTAGCATTTGTTTGCTATTTTTCCATTTTTCAAATCATAATAGTTGAAAGATCAAAAGTGATAGCCACTGTAGGTCTTTTTTTTTTTAATTAAACTCCCAAAGTAAGGTAAGTCAGAATTACTATACTAATGCTGTTTAGACCAGCAGTCCTAATCATGCACATCCTAGTCATATCCAAGTTCTGTGTCATTTGAGAATGCAGAGTTTACCTCCTGCCAACCACCATTTCTGATTTCCATGGAAATGGAAATCGGATGGCTCCCAGGCAGGAACTGTGATGTTTCTCCACAGGTGCTTGATATGAATGACCAGGGGACCAAAATCATGCCCCAAAAAGTAAATATAGACATAGTTATTAAGAGCTGTCTAATTTTAGTCATTTAACAGAATCATCTTAAGTGATAAACCTAGTTTATCTGGACTCCCTGTGTAGTCACTAGGAAGAGGCAGACACTGTCAGAAGATGATTCAGATTGTAAGTGGGCTGAATTGCTCTCTGGTGGAACTCATCAAATTATGTTATGATGAAAGTGACCACATACAGTTAGCGTGGAGAAGCTGTTGTGCTGTAAATTCACAGCCAGGCTCGCTGAATATTGCTTTTCTTGTGCAAATGGGATGCCTGGGTTCTTTTACCCACACAAGGATCCTACTTTGTGTGTTGAATAGTCTTATTTCTGTACAGCAAAAGATGGCTGTGCTCCGCTGATGTTGCTGCGTGCAGCTTACTTTCAGGTGCTACCCAGATGATAAAACATACTAATTAAATTCCACAGGATAACATAAGACAATTTCACTAAGCTACTATCAATAGATAAAATACAGACTTAAATACATAAAAACATCGTTAAAGTCTGAAGGGATTCTGTTTTTTTGTTGTTGTTTTTTTTTTTTTTTAATTCTGCATAGAGCTGTAACATTAAATAAGTGGCTTGAGTTTGAATGAGTGGGATTGTATAAGTAATTCTTTCAGAATGTCACAGAGTTTAGTCTGGGGATGATTCTGTAAAATGTACTTTATGAAAATACTGTTTCCCATAATGGAGTAGTGAAAGAAAATTCAATGTGACAAGAAGTCAGATTTTACTATCTTACTTGTCTGATTCTCTGTAATAAAATACATGCTCATACCTGCTTTTAATTTAACTTCAACTTCCGTATATGCTTCCTTGTCCTATCACATATCTTGGTTTCAAAATATAAACTAAGGTCAACTGTATCTGTGCCTGAAGAAAATGCAATATGCACTCGAAAAACATCATTGGAAATTGTTAGCAGAAAAATACATATAGTGTTTAAACATGTTGCCAGACATGCTTGTGTATAACATAAGTTTATAGCATATGGAATACTGTAAATGTATAGTGACAATTGTATGCAGTTTGTCTCATGCTCATGTTAATTACATGGACTTCATTCATGTATTTGAGCACTTTAATGGGTTAAACATTACAGTAATGGTTAAAATAATAATGACAGTTGTTGCAAGTAAGATTCATGGGGTTTGGATTTTTACTTAGATATACCTTCACAGAATAGTTACGTGAGATGCAAAAGTTGGTGCTCTTACAGGCAGTCAACATAATAATAAAGATTGAACAGAAATTGCTGTATGGAACCAATATGCACCTGAAAAATAGTTGAAATCCGTCATTTTGTTGGGCACAAATGATAACTCTATGGCATCATCATGACAGAATTAGTGGTCTGTTTTCTAAAAGAAAGGGTATTGTGCTTTACCTCTTTATTTCACCAATTATGCTTTATATGCAGGAGCAAGAGAGAGTAGTATCATGTCAGTTGTTCTACTGACAGAATCTTAAATGATATCCATGAAATGAGATCCATGAATGCCTTTTTTTTTTTTTTTCCAGCTCCTTTGCTTAACAAGGAAATAGAAAAGGAGGTGCTACTTGGTAAGAGTGAAATTTACTTCCTGTAGAGAACTAAAAACACATTGAAAGCTTACATAAGAATAAACTGAGGTACGTAGTTTGTGATAGTTTGCAGTGATGTAATTCAGCTCAGGTTGAAAGAATCAGAAAAAGGGCAGTGGGTTTATTGGCCACCACTGTACAGCTGAGAATAAGGGCCACCCTTGTTTAACCATGTTGCCATTATTTGTTCTTTAAACCTATATGAGAGAAAATTGTATTCCTCTAAGCACTCTCCTCTCTGCCAGTGACCTAACTGCTTTGTGGTGGTTGTGAAGTGGCTGGAAAAGCTGTGCTGCTGTTAACCTGCAGTCCTGCACTGCATGTCCTGTTCGTAACAAGAGGTCCTAATACAGGCTGTTTATACTAGCTAGGGAGAACTGGTTTTTCAATTCACTTCAGTATGCTAACTGACACCCTGGAAACTGCTTTCATTCTGGTCCTGTGAGATGTGCTTTGATTTTTACTGAATCTGTCCTCCTGCAGGTTTTAAATGGATTGTTTCCATGTGCCAGCACTTGCAGGGAGACCTGTCTGAGCAGTGGTGTGTGAAAATGTTACACATTTTGCAGAAATGCAGTAGATTAAATTGGCATTATACTAGGTGGACATACTTTGTATAAAGCAGGCATATGTTCTTTCAAATATAGTTAAAGTGCCTAGTATGCTAGCAAGGATTTTTTTTTTTTCCTATATTAAACATACAGTGCACGGAGCTAGCATGTAATGACTACATAGACTATCAGTTTGGTTCATGCTGCATGACAATTTCTATATTTTAGATAGCTGAGCGTAGGAAAAAATGCAAAACATTTTGTTTTGGAGGCTGGTAGAGTATTTTGTTTGTATAAATGAAACAATGTTTCCTTCATAACTGTGAAACTTCCTATTAAAGGATGCATATAACTTTCAAAATAAAAAGATGCTTGTGACTGTAAATGGCTATGATATGTTTGCTGCTCCCCCACCCATTTAGAGGCAAAACCTATTTATGAGGCTTTATTAAGTGCAAATAATTCCCATGACTTGAGCAGAGGAGAAATAGCTGCAGAATATAGTCTGATTTGCATATAAATGACATGATTTCAGCTCAGAAAAGGATATTGAAAAATATGCATTTCTACAGTGAAAACCTGATAGTCACACGTATTAAGGTCAGCTTGTGTAACTTTTTTAACCTGCTGCATGTTGATATCTGATCACATTTCCAGCTATATTCAGGCTCTGTCAGCTGTACCCACTATGAAATTGTGAATTTCTGCTTTTGAGCTAATTAAGCTATCATTTTTAGAAATAGATTCCAAAACATTTATCTCAGCTGTTTAAGCATTTATAAATGCTCAAAATATTTTATCAATACAAGTGGGCAACTGCAATTTCTGCACTTTTTCTTCAGTACTGTGAGTGTTTGACTGCTATTGTTTAGGTAAGACAGCAAGAGTCCTGCTAACTTGCTCTAGTCACTTCAATAAGTGGTAGGATATAATTAAGGCAGATATGGGGATATTAATTTTACTGTCCCAAATGCTTTACTCAGTTTATCCTTTTTACTAAAGACAAGTTCATACTTCTAAAATTACTGCCCAACATAGGCTACCACTGACCAATTGAAGTGCTTGGCCAAAATAAAAATTGTTTCAAAGCTAAAGGTGTACGAGGAGCACCCTTGGGATGTCAGGTGGCAAGAGAGAAAGCACACACAGGGCTCCAGTCAACAGCTAGCCACTTCCCTCCGTGAAAGGCTAGGACTGTGACTTTGCAATGGAGTGTTTGTTTATTGACAGGCTCCTGCTATTTCTTAGATACATCCTAACATAAAAGAAAGATGTTAGGGAGCCAGGTAATAAAGGGTTTGGAAGAGAATGAAATGTATCCCTAAGGCTGTCAAACCTTGGTTTTCAAATTCTTGCTTAGCAAAGGCCTTACTGAGCTGTATGCCACTGCCAGAAGCTATGGGTTGTCTGCTCAGGGGGATTGACTAGCCATAGTGAATTGTCATTAGCCTGAATGCCTCTTGAAGAGGCTTGATATGGCATAGTAAAGAAAAAGTGAAAGTACTGCTGTCTAGAAACTTGTATACGTTCAGGTAAGGGCATCCTTCTTAGCAATTTCTCTTGGTTTATAAGTGTTATTAATTCATCTGAATGGAAGTGAGTCAAAAGAGCTTATTACTAGGATTTCCAAAGTGTTTTTGTTTGTTTGTTTGTTTGTTTGTTTTCTGGTTGTGTAATAGTATTTTAGCTTTTGTAGTACAGACTTCTTAGGTTACTGTTGTGAGGAAAATATTTTTTTTTTTTTTTTTTTATCCCATGGCACCATTCTTGTGTCTTACAAGTTATGCCTGGAGGTTGTTTTTCTGCCTAGCTGGAAATTTCTACTCCAAGAATAGTCACCCAGCAGCTGGATCATTGATAACTTTTTCAGTATCTCCTCAATTAAAAAGATGTTAGGCTCTGAGATCAGTTGGGTGGTTTCTAAAAACTATACTGACAGGTGTAGAAGCAGCATTCACTAAAGCATCAACACATTATCAAAATAATTTTATTTTGAAAGAATGGCAGTAGAAGTGATTAAGAAAGTGGTTAATGGCAGTGAAAAAAATCTGCTTGACTTGCGATATATCACAGAGATGCATTTCAGAGACTGGATGCTTGCTTAGTGAGGAAAATAACCTGTATTAGGAAGATAAGAGGTACGAGTGGATCTCTCTCCCTCTCTCTTGGGTGTGATTGTTTCAGACAACCATATTAGCAGAAGGTTAGATGCATTCTTAGTTTCTGGAACAGATTTACAGAAATGACAGTATATACTGAGGATGATGGTAATAAAATGGACAGTATGTTCTGGAAGAAAATAAAGTTGGCTGCTTGGAATGGTGGAAAATGGGTTCAGATAAGCATGTGACTCAATAGAAATTAGTCTCTGTCCATAGAGCTTATAGCTGCCAATCATAAATGCTCTTTCGGTTCAAGCAGTTAATAATATCTCAGCACTGTAACTTAAGGGATACAATTTTCAAAATTATTGTAGTGTGGGACCGATAAATTTCAGCACAAATAAGGCAGTATTCTATATAATTTATGTTAGATTCACATCTGGGGTATGTTCTGATGCTCCCCATGAAAGTGAAATTGTCCATGTAAAATGGTTTTCAGGTGATAAGTTGACCCATGGGGTTTTAGTAAAATAATAGATTCAGAATTCTATCTGATTTTACAATCTATAAAAGCTAGTTATCAGCTGTTTGAAGGATTTAATAAGAAGGGAGGGGAACTTTTGTACAGTGTAATTTTTTTCTCATTAATGGGGGCAATGTTAGAATCACAAAACTGCTTCTGGATTTGGTAGTAAATATTCTGTTGACATATGTTTTGGGAGTTAGCTGTTCAGTGTGAGGAATGTGTGTGTCTAACCCCCTCTAATATGGAACAAGGCACATTTCTAATATGCACATGCAGCCCTTCAAAAGAAGGGCATTTACTGTGCCACCATCTGGTCATCATTTTAAAATGCATCCTACCACCAGAGCCTACCTCTGCAGAAGTTTTGCTGGAGAATGACTGTCTTATGGTGCCCAGAGAAACACTAGAAGAATAACAAAAAAAACATTTTTTTTCCCGCTAGCATTCTTCAGTATTAAACATAGAGCAAAACAAATGGTAAACTGAAAAGAAACAAGGTATTAAGTTCTTGTCTCAACACTCATGTAGGACCTGCTGTAAACTTTGTTATAACTTTTGGATTTTATTTAAATTTAATTGCATTTTCTTGAGAACACCTATAGGTAGTTCCTAGAGTACTTTATGGCTTCACTGTCAGTTTAAGCAGATTCAAAGTTGGGTAGAGGCTTCATTGCATTTTGATTTGTTAGATGGGTGTGTGTGCATGTACATGCATATGAAATGGAGCACTACTGAGCAACAGCAGGGAGAGTAAGGTGACGGTAAATGGGACTAGTCATTTGGCAGGCTACTTTTGGTGTCACTATAAAATGCTAAAAGCATGTCTAGGTTTAGTATAGTCGAGTGTGTCCCTTTGAATTTGGAGCAAAGAAAACACCTCCTGCTTAAAACAACAACAACAAACAAACAAAAACCAACCAAACAAAACAACTATGTCCAAGAAAATGGGACTTTACAGTCTGTGCAAACAAAAAGCATTGGTTCAAAGAAAAACTGAAGTCCTTCTTCAGTTGTTCCTTGTGTAAACCACCATCTTGGATTCTGCCTGCTTGTGATGAACATTCAGTGTGTGTGCTCAGCTCACTGCAGAAGTACTGCCTGTTCTACTGTGTTGCTGGGACTTTGGTAGGGCACGGAGAGGCAGGGTACAAAGAAATTGCCTGTTCACCTTCTGTGTTCTGAATTACTGGAGGAGAGGCAGATGTCTCCTCCTCTGAGAGGAACTGAGTAATGCTCAGGGGAGGGAACATCTGTCACTCCCAAGTCGGGTGGAGAATGAAAGTGCAGTGAGCCAAGATCTTGTAGGCACTGTGGTGGAGGAGCTGGGAGTTTGCTTGAGGTTAGAGCCAAGCTTTAGAAGTGACAGGCGGATGAAGAGTTGGAAATTTTCAGATTGGAAATAAGAAAGGAAAGAAAGATTTACCCTACATTGACCCAGTGGGGAGGTTTGTTTTCAAGCTTTTCTAATTAATTCTAGCTCTCCAACAGATCAGACTTCTCATGGTTTAAAGATTAATTCTCTCTTGTGGTTCTAATAACACCTACTTCTAGAAATCTGGATTCTGTGGTTGTGCTTATCAGAAGGAGAAGCTTCCACCTAAAGACACTTGCTAATTCAGGGTCCCAGTTCAGCTCAAAAAGAGCTAACTTCTTTAACCTTGTCTCTCATGGTTTTGGTTGGTTGGTTTTAGCTTTACAGAGAAAACTGGGTGCTGGTCCTGCAAATGGGTAAGTTGTAACAGATGTGGGACAGGCCTGATCGTAAGTGCTTTTCTTTTGGAAGAGTAAACCTGAGGACCAGAGGAGTTTGAGTAACTCTGACTTCTATTGACTAGATTTACCCTGTATTAATGCTTTCCAAAGTAGCTATATATTCTTCTTTGGGTTATTTGTCGCTCTTAGCTTGATTTTAAAACGTCTTCCACTTTCAAGGTTTCAGGTGTCAGCACTGAGACATTTAACTATGCATTGAGGTATTGTGGCCCCAAGTTAATTGTAGGCCACACCTTTTGCTTACTTGAAGCCCAGTGAGAAACAGTTTCCTTTTCTGGGGTGGGATGATGCACAGAAGGAAGTAAAGTACTTTTCATCTGTATTAGTCTATATCCTTTGTATTGTGTTGATACAGTGTCAGGTGCTGTAGCTACGTAAGTATTCATTGGAAAACTTGTGACTGCAGCCATAGGTAAGGCTGCTGTCAGACATGGAAACATCCTGAAACAGGCTCTGGATCAAGGCAAGCAGCAGAGCAGCCACGTGTCCAGCATCAGGGTCCTCAGAGCAACTTGCACTGGGAAGAGGACAACAATCCACTCCCCTGGAGGGGCAGACAGATCAGGTAAGATTGCTAAGGAAGACTCTCATAGGATGTTTTATGAAAAAGCTTGTCCCATAACTTTTATTGTGGAGAGGGACATCTGGCCTAAGACTTTCAATTCAGATCATCTCATAACTAAAAAACAAACTAAAAAAAAAACAGGAGTTTTTCCTACTTCAGAGGTACAGCTTTAGGAACCATCTGTTGCTTATGTGAAGTACTGAGGCTTCTGGAGCAATGCAGACATACCAGGTTAGGGACATTCCTTGCCCTCATTGCCTGTATTTTGCCCTTTTTCTCCTATAGACAAATATCGTGCAGATGCAGTTAGGAAGCCATGATTTCTATTGCTAGACAAGACTGTGCTGACTGGACAGCAATTTTTGGAAGTCAGTATGACTGGAACATGCTTGTGAAGAAACTGGAACCTGACCAGTAATGAAAGTACTCACTGAGAGTGTAATTCTGTGTTAAATGTGTTCTGGCAGAAAAACTTGTTGGCACTGCTTGCTGCTGAGCTCTGCTCCTGCCCTGTGCTACCCCAGCTGTTGTGCCAATGTGGTTGTTCTGTAGGGTTGTTCTGTGAAATTAGTTAAAACTAGTGATTGATTATTCCCCACCCCTTTGGGAAGCTTGTCTCTTATCTCTTGGCAATGCTGTTATTGCTAGGAAAAAGTGCATGTGTGCAAAAAAGCAAAGTAGACCTAAAATTTTATCTTTCAAGGTTATATTTCACTCATCCTTAAATTGGAAAATAGTTTTGTTTCATGTATATGACAAGTGAACTACATGACACTAATAAAATAGATCCTAAATCTTGCTTGGAATTGCCATTGGCAACTATTAATGTCTTTTCAATTGTGTTTTTTATTTGTGGCTTAGTAATAACTTGCTGAGATGTAGTCCTGCTTGGTAGCCTCACAGAAGGTTGAAAGTGCTTGGGATGCTCCAAGATTTCATCCCAGCTTTGCAGCTTTACTCATGACCTTGAAACTATGATGGGTTTGTATCTCCAGCGAAAGAGCTGAAAAAAGAGTAGCATAAAATTTACATTTCCAGTTGCTATGAGGATGCAACGGGAAATGAGCTCTTTGCCACCATGTGGAATTGGTAATATCATTTCAAGTACTGGCTAACATCTAAAAGCATCCGTGCCTGCCCACAGACTCTGACAACAGATTTCAGAACACATCCCTTAAAAAGGCCATGGAGGAATACAACCCCCAGGATGCACTGCACGCTAAGTGTTTTAATATGGCTTTCACACAGGCCTCGTGTTGGACATTTCCCCTTCTTAATTACACTAACGATCTCCAGCCTGAGGCACATTGAGGAATCACACATCTGCCTTGGAAAAACTGTACGCGGAAAAGAGCCAGCATTTTTTTTAAAGCGACGCTGGGCTGTTCCCTTTCTGCATACAAACGGATGTTAAAAGGCGCCGCCGGCCTTAAAACTACCAGAGAAGCAGCTCCCGGCGCTCGGCCACAGGGCCGAGGCGTCGCTTCGCGGGGGGCCGGGGCAGGGGCGGCCCTGCCGGGCTGGCAGCACCGCGGGGCAGCAGAGCGGCGCTGTCCCGGGACATAGCTCGGGGTTCGTTCCCCGCCGCCGTGGGCG
>VXAA01004291.1:496872-525167 GCA_013399115.1 Anseranas semipalmata
TTGTCTCAGAATTTATTACCTTCTGAGAAGGAAACAACTGCATGCCCAAAGCAGCTGTTGGGCTGACCTCCCTTCCTTACACGTGCAGCCCAAGTTGCATGTTGCCGGGGGAAGGGAGACGTTGTAAGACTTTGCTCTGTCCTGTCGTGACCTTGCTGGGTCTGGCTCTGCAGCTGGGGGCCGAGGGGCTGCTGGCGACTCTTGGCCGGGGGATGGCTCGAGTGTGCCTGTGGTTGCAGGGGGCTGCACACAGACCCCTACAGGAGAGCTGTGTCAGTTCATAGACTGGCATCTCTCTCCACATTCCCTTTCAGAGTTCATAAGATGCTAACTTTCGAAAGGGAGGTCCCCCTTGTGTATTTATGTCAGTGATTTTGGGTTTTAAAGAATTCATGCATGAAAAACGACTGTAGGAACTGTATACTCCCATGTGTGAATAATGACTACATGGGAACACAGATTACATCAGTTTTGCACTGAGATTGCTGCAGTTTACATGCTCTCTTTGGGAACGTTATGAAACGCTTTTAAATACTGGTGCATGTTAATGCATTGATTTCAATCAGCCTTTTTTTTGTCCCTTTTGGATTTGTTCAACTTAACAGCTAGCATGTCTCATGTTTGCTCTAAGATATGCCTAGCAAATTAGTGAAATTAAAAAATGCATGCAAAAATGTGGCGCTGTGCACTTGTATCAGGTTTGTTATTTATTAATAGACTCCAATTTCCATACGATAGCCTACATTTTTTTTTTTTTAACTTTGGCTCAATGGATAGTTTATGCCAATTACATGTAGTTTAACGGCTTTGAAATCTGTTTTTGCTTTTCTTATGCATGAAGACATGGATTCTGTTTCAGGTTTTAATTAAACTCTACATGGACTTTAAAGATTCTATTGTCCTTTCATTTAAATAGGATTTTTGTTAGATCTTTAACAAGACCTCAGTGGGGTAATAAATCTAAGCAATTGTCCTTATTAGGAGTAGATTATCCTCAAGAGATGGAAAGTAACAGAAGTAAGTAAAACCATTTGTAGCGACCGAACTAAGTCTTTTTCTTCCTAAACATTAAAAAGACTAGCAAATGACTTGCTTGGGTGCTCAAATTAAATTAAATTATATTTTGTTTATTTTTCACATTTTCAGTGTAGGCTATTTGCATTTACTTAAACTTTGAGTTTCATTGAGCAAAATTGACTCGAGGATAAGGATCATTACTTTCAGTAAACAAACTGTAAATGAAACTGGGTATGTCCTGCAATTTCTCTTGTTAGTAACCCTTGCCACACTTGTACTTTATAGGACCCACTGACCTAGCGAGTATATTCTTGCTTCATCATATGTTCCACAGTAGATGAGTCTTGGCTGGAGAATTAGTCTTGCATTTGTTCCACACCCCAGCCAAGTAGAACTGTGGAGTATGTAGCAGCATGCAGCTTGTCCAAAGATCTCCTCAGATGTTGGATTAAAATCCCCAGTTCTTAGTCAGAGAAAAGTTGCCACAAAAGCAAGTTTGGCCTTTAGGAGTTTACATGCTGCCGGGAGGTGAAAGGATATTTGAATCTAATGGTTCTTTTTGTTTCATCTCTTTGCTTTGTTTGAGGGTGTTCTCCATTCTGTAGGTGACCAGGTCTTGTTTTGTTCCTGGTTTTAATCATAGGTTGACTTTTGTTGTGACGTGGCCTCCCTCACACACAGTCAAATCATGAATTTCTGCCATACATTTAATTCCCAGCTTTGCTACACACACTGTAGTGCAAATCTTTTAAAGCATCCAGTTATTTGGAAGCTCCATTTTGTGGTGCCAGGCTGGAGACGCTCATTTCTAGGACCTTATTTACCCAAAGACCAACAGGCAAAGGCAGAGATGTTGCGCGGGGACATGCAGTTAAGACATGTGACGTGAGAGAGGCTGAGTTGTTTTCACTGGCTTCAGTTCCTGAGCTGACTGAGCTGCTGCCCTCTGCAGAGCATGCTGCAGGAAGCCGGACTCCAGGGACACAGCCGCACGTGACCCGACCCACGTCCGCCTCCACCGGGAAGGAGCCCACAGCCCTGCTCAGAAGCAGATGAAGACAAACCTGTCTTGGTTGCTGCAGCTGCACCAGCTCTCAGCCACCAGGTATTTAACGTCCTGAAGCTCTCCTGTCCTTGGGCTGCTCTGTCCCTGTCCTGCAGGCCAGCGTCTCGTTAGAGCCAAGTACTGTGAGGCTCTGATCTGCTTCTGTTCCCTGCATGGTACTCTGCCATGTTTCTCCATTCAGAGACTTCTCCTCAACCCTTCTTGTCTTCTAAGTGACACTGTAGTGATACTTTGGGGCAGAACAAATTATAGTAGAGGAACATAGCCCATAAATATTAATTTTTAATTAGGTGTTTGCATATCCTGGGCAAAACTGCAGTTTTTAATCAACCTTCATCTCCTGCTTTTCGTATCACTCAAATGGCAAAGAGTTTGGTATGGTGTGTCACAAGGGAGGTGGAAGATTTGGTGCAAAGTGAGATTCTGTAGTTGTTCAGCATCATGGCTTCTCTGTGCTCTGATAGGAAGCTTAGAAAAACAGGAGGTGCTGACAGGAGATAGGTCACCTGTTTGCTGCTCTGCTTTTGGCATAAAGCCGGGGGAAAGGTGGGGGCGGGGAGGAAATGCACACCCTGGCTTTTAGGCTCGGATTGCAACTCTTCCTTCCTCCCAGTGCAGTGCATGTTCATAGAGCGGCAAACCTAGGCTGAGTCCTGCTGTTGGTTTAACTTTTAATATGATGCAGTGCAGAAGATTATGAAGTGGCTAAGAGTGCTCAGCCTAGGGGCAGATTCTGGGGAAATTAAGAGGTTCTCCATCCTGTATTGTGTAGTGATTAGATCTGTTTTAGCCAGGGCACCTTTGAAATAAAGCAACGCTGTGTCTCAGCCAAAATCCATGGGGCACAGTTTTGCTCCAGGCTCTTATCAGGATGTGGGATTTCCCCTCAGTTTTCTCCAGCAGCAGGACCAGGAGCTAACCTTCTCAGCTCTGCAAGGGGAGATTGAGAAGGCCCAGCTCTGCACCTTGCCAAGAGATATGTCTGTTCTGTTCCTCGTCCCCCCAACCCCTGTTCCTGGGGACATATGCTGTAGTCATAGACAAGTGCTGGGACTGTGCCTGCAGTGTGAAGGTGATGATGTGCATACAAGAAGTGCAAGGCTAGCTAAATGGACTTCCACTGCTTGCTGATGTGCATGATCTGACAATTAAAAGGATCCCTGCTTGCCTTGCACTCTGAAGGAAAGTATGTTGCTTTCCAATGCTGACTGTACACTGCAGCATCAAATGTGGCTCCTAGATGCTATTTTTACATCGACCGTGCAGTGAGCCAGCCGTGTTCTCCCCTGCACACAACCACCTCCCCTGAGAGGGAGCAGGCTGCTCAGGTCCGGGGTACCTGTGTGTCACAGGCGTGAAAAGCTGCCCTCTTTCTGCCCTGAGGCACAAACCTGCTTTCACTCTGCCAGGCAGAGCAGAAAAGCTGGGGTCCAACAGTGGGACATATCCCTGAGTGTTGGCAAGATGAAGGTGACGTGTATAAGAAATCCAGTTTGCTTCTCAACCTGAGTAGATGAGATTTAGGTGGGAAAGTAATGGGAATGCTCAATGACTGCTGCTAACACTTACTAAGATGACAGCAAATCTCCTCTATATTAATGTTCAACTTTTGAGACTAGATTGAATCTTACTTTATTAAAGAAGTTAGGAAGCCTAGAAGTAGCTCTTTAATCTTCAGCTGGAAAATACAATTTTGAAATCCATTATCTTAGGAATGCAATAATCAAACAGAGTAATAACTGATGTTAAATCTATTTTGAATATTATTTAAAGTAATGCCTAGATGGAAACAAAAGCTGATAGGATGGTGTCAGGTTCACTTGGACACCTTCTTTGTCTGTGCAGTTGCACACACAAGGAAGAGAGGTTGACTGACATGTATTTTTTGCCTATATGATTGTTTCAGGAACTATCAAAGGCTAAAAAGTCATTGCGTAATTCATAAAGACATCCATTTGCTCTTTATTCCTCCAAAAGATTGTTGTAATTGTATCAGTATTATTTTGCAAGCACAGCTCTGCCCATGAGGACTTCACGATGGGTACCCACCGTCCTGCATCTTCAGGAGTCTTCAGAATTAGAGAGAAAAGACCTGTTAGTCAGTCCTTCCCCCGGTAGTGCTGAGCTGTCTCCCTTGGCACATCTTTGAGTATTTTGTCCAGCCTAGCTTTAAAAGTCCCAGACGATGAGCTTTTTGGCAACATATCATTCGTCTTGGTGTCAGCGGTTTCTTGTGGTATTCAAAGTGAAATTTCTTTTTCTGTTCCTCATCCTGTTGCTCCTACTCATAGGTCTCGAGGTGGATCTAGCCCCATCTGTATGGGGGCCATGTTGCTGTGAAAGGGTCCAGTGGCACAGAAGTGTGAGAGCTTCCCCTGGCCCTTTCCCTGGTCAGCCTATGCCAGATACCATGTACATGTGTACATGTCCTTTTGCTCCCCACAGTGTAATGGGCTCCTGGTTTTCCCAAATGATGTCTTCCTTCCTTTCCCCTCCCCATGTTTTTCATCTCTCTTTGCCCATTTGTATAATGCATCTGCGCGCTCTGTTGTTTTCAGCTTCTCCTAATTTACTACCACCGGTGAATTTCTCACTCTCTCTGCAGATCATTAAAAAAAGGCTATGTGGGACTGCTTGCAAAAGAAACCGCTGCATTCCCAAGATAGCCTACAGACTGGTGTGTATCAGTACTCTTTGTTTAGGAACTTCTAGCTTTGTTTAGTTTAACAGATGCAAAATGATCTCTGCGTTGTAACCTGTTTGCCACTTCAGTGTGAGAATACAAGGAACACATAAATTCAAAAGTTGCAGGACTTGAGAGGACCTGTGCAGCCCTAGGGAAAGGGCAGTTTGCCATGTAAGCAAAACGAAAAAACAAATGAACAAAATCCCAGCCCAGCCACAGAACCAGTCTGTCCCCAGCCTGTGGGCAGGTGAGGGAAGCCCTTTCCTCCCTCCCACTCCTATTCTCCCTGCAGCTTGTTTCAACCCGCCGTCGTGCTCAGTGGCTGAAGAGCTGGCAGAAATGGGTATGTGCCTGAAATACCATCACATTGTGAAAGGCTGAGCTGGCACGGCTCTGTGGTGTAAGGTGAGAGGAGTTCTGCTCTTCCTTGCCATTTTGGTGCTGCTCCTGCAAGAAGCTGGTGATTGCTTCAATCCAGCAGAAATCTCTGTGGTTGATGCTGACAAAAGGAGCAGTTGCATGCTGTGGTGGGTGGCAGAGTTGGATGAGGGAACAAATCCTGCGTCATCAGGCTGGCCGGAATGCTGGTATTGACACAGAGGAGGGAGTTGTTGGGGCGGGGAGGGGGAGATGGGCTCACACAGACCGAGCAGGGTTGCCACGGTTGCAGGGGAGAGTGAGGTTCCTGGTGCATTAGTCTGTCCCCAGTGCCTGCTTTTAGGATGTGGGTAGCACTGCTGTGCCTGTGAGGGCTGTACGTGTCAGGCGATGCCCAGGGTAAATCAGTGCCCACATGTTAAAGCAGCGTTGGACTGACAGACCCATCGCTTCATTTCGTTTGTGTTCACAGCTGGAAGTTTTCACTAGGAAAGTGCCCGTTCTCAGCCCTGTGCTAGGCCAGTCAGAATCGTCTTGTAGCTGCGCCTCCGACTGGATTAGAGGGTGGTCTTGGGCAGCAGCGGGATTTCTGGAGGCACCCTGCAGGCTGTGTCTCCTGGCACAGGCTCCCTGCGCCCTTGGTCCTCCTCGCAGAAGTACTGGAGGCATCCCACTGCTGCCAGGATGGTAGTTTTAACTCTTTGTTATCTAAAATTCAGACAGTGTCCAAGCAACACAGAGGTAAATAAAACACTGGCCCCATTGTACAGCCACATCCTTCATGTGTCTCCTGCTACTGGTGTTAATTATGTTGTGTGCAGCTCCTCCAGCACAGACTGGGAATTGGGGAGTGTAAGGTGGACCTCGGGGGGCTGGCAGCAGCAGTGAATGTTTGAGGCTGGATAACGCCTGCTGGTGCTGGATGAACTTGCTGTCAGGTAACTCTGTGTAGATCATGTTTAGCCTCAGTCAACAGCAGGATTGTAAACTGAAACAAATAGCTCAGTCCTGATTACTTTTTCTAGAGGGGATGATGCAGAAGGGAACTGAATTAAAATTAACTTTGAAATGAGCTCAAGTCTTTTTACAAACCATGTAGAACTTTAAAATATCAGATGGTAACAAAGGAACCTATTTAAAATAATGGTAAACTGCCATCTGCTGGTAAAAAAGAAATGCACATAATGAACAAGCAGACTTTTGAAGAGATAAACAATTCTTTTGTATTTGACATGCTACAGTCAAATATATATGTGATATGGAAGCTGCATATATTTATTTTACTGTTTTTCATCTCCATTTGCATTTTCATATAGAATATGCTAAACAGATGCCTATAACATAACTAACTTTAACGACAAGCGCAGAAAACCAAAGACAATAAGAATAAAGAATGAAGACTAATAAAAGCAGATGAGCGATCGGGATGGTGACAGCCTCCAAGTGCGTCCTATTTACATTGCTAATAAAGAATCACAAGCATTTCCTTTTTTGATCCCCCCTATAGACCCTCCCATATGACCAGAATTGTAGCACTGAGAAACGTTTCCTGGTTTCTTGTTTGATTTTTTTGTGTGTGGTTCCTTAGTCAAGCTTGTAAATAGGAACTGGGTCTTTAATTGTTCCCGATTTAAGTAGGTCACCTTCGCCAATACACAAATCTCCTGTCTTATAAGCCAGGTCGACTATTGAATGGATGTGGAAAATACTTATGACACAAATATGACCGGAGAAAATAATTTGGCAAAGGACCACTCCCAAATTATATGGCAACTTACACAACCAGTCTCCATAAATCCCAAGTGTGAGTGCACTGCAGGGGAGAGACTATCAGATTTCACGTTTGTATAGTGCCTACCAAGTAGGTGTGCTGAGCATGACTGTGTCCCCAAGGTGCTGCTGCACTATAAATAGCGGTAATAGCGTGAATTGCCTCCTGTGCAAACATCAGGCCACTTGGCTTTGTCATATGCATGCAGTTTTCTTTCATGATTTTGGTTACTCCAAACATAAGCTATTGTTTTAACAAACTGACTTTGTCACAGGAAATGTTTAAAATGGGCAAAGAAAAAATAGGTCAGTTCTTCCTTTGAAATCAGAGAGCAGTGTGCATTTGTAATATTTCCCAGCTTTATTTCCTTGGAGCAGGTTTGGCAGGTAAGAAAGGAAGTTAAAGATTTATTTTTGGTGCTATGTACCAGATGTCATACCTGCCCTTCTGAGACAGTTGCTTTTATCTCCAGCAGTACCGGCTCTAGTAGCAATGAAAAAAGTGACTTGAATCCCATTTAAAGCATGTAGTGTGCACCGTTCACATGCCACTAAAGGAAAGGAAAGGCTTGTTTGGGAGACTCCAGGCAGAGTCTTTATGCGTCATCATAAAGCAAATATGTTTGCATCCCTCTCAGCAGTGTTTTTGCCTCTACAAAGAAATGAGGAATTAATGTGCACGGATCGAGGGCTTGCGACCCCAGCACAGGCTGAAGGTCTACAAAGAAGTCCAGTTTGAAGCTCTATTGTATTTATGGGGGGTCAACACGTGGCTCATTTTGTAACGTCCAGATTGTTCTTTGTAAAGGACTGTTTCTAGGGAATCTGTGGTGCTGTGCATACTCCATTCTCACTGGTCTTAAACCTAGTGCTGCTCAGCACCCTGCCGGATGAGGCCTTGCTTGGTGGCAGAGAAACACTAAAAATATAGGGCCAAACCCTCAAATCAGGAAGAACACAGTGTCTTTTTTTGACTTTTAATCTGTGGAGGATCTAGCCTGTGGTGCATGGTCACAGGGGCCCTGTTTACTGAGATGTTCCAATAGCAACGCAAAATGATCAAAGGGAAGCAGAGCCAGGGGAACAGCGGTGCCCGTGGATACCTGTTAACAGGCAGGAGCCGAAGCGCAAAGTTGCCATCAAAGATGCTACTGTGCTCTGCTTTGCTCTGCAGCGCTTCAGTCTCCCTGCTCACGGGACTCTGCCTTCCAGCTGGAGCGTGACTGACAGTTGAACTAACAGTCCCAGTTTATTCCAGGTATGCCACTGACCTGCGTGACCTGTTGGAAGGATAAGGTAAAGGCAATCAAAGCAACATGCACCTGTAGCCTCTAAGGGCTATAAACATGGAGGCATGGGAAACAAGCTAGTAGATATGTGAAGGAAAGAAATGAGGATGGGTGTTCACCCTTCCTCACTAATATGCTAAATCAGTTCAGTGGGACTGAGATTTGACTCAACAATAGACAGGAGATGAGTAAGAAATGATCAAAAGGTAGAGCTGGTATTTACTTCATTTTATGCTAGAATCACTCTGTTCAAAAAGTCTCCGAAACCACGGAAGGCTGGAGCAGGCAGGGGTGAAGAGGTGATGTTATGGTGATGGGGGAGTTATTGTCGTTGTATAAATTGGAGCAGTTCGGGTCTGTTTAACTGTTTAATGTCATATCCCATTTGTCATTTCTGAGCTGCCTTTGCTGTGGGATGGGGGAGATTGTGCTAACAGCAGAACTGGTTGTTTGGCTGTTTCCTTTCACTGTGTTTCCAGAGAATTAAGCACTGTGTCCTGCCTATGCTATTTTCAGAGTTTGGCAAAGGGTTTACCGTTCTTTTAGCCAATGTTTAATCCTGTTTCCTTTTCATGCTACCGTTCTTGTACTAAGATGGAGTGGATGGGCTAAGTAATAATAAAGCTACTAGTGGTTTACCAAGGAGCAGGAATACCATTAGTGGCCAGATTCTAGCAAAGTACAGTTCTCAAGATGAATTGAGATCCTGGTCTTTGCAAAGATTGCTGTGTGGTGGACTTGGAAGGGATATGTAGCAGTTTACTGCTGTTTAGAAAGCAATAAAACATTCACTTTAAAATTCAAGAAATATGAAATAGACATTATTTCACTGGCACAGAGAAGGGGGAATGCAAAGAGAATCATGATGGCTACACTGTTGTCAGTTTTTGTGAATGTAGTGACATTTGGAGACCTCTGTTATTCATTTGAAATAGACAGTGGAAAAGGACCCATATGCTACATGCTTGTCAAAGCCAGGCATAGCGATCAGCTAACGTGCTTATCAGTCAGACAGTGCACATGGCGGTATTCTGCTTTCACACTGTCTGCTGATTGGAATTGGGCCCACAAGGAAGCCAGGTGATTAATCTGCAGGGGTTTATTTTTTCTGAACTGTTAATGTCCTCTGTTTCAGAGCAACAGCCCATGGCTCATTAAGCAGGGAAGATTTGAATGCAAGTGTGAAGGGCGGCACGGAAAGATTCTCCACGTATCTCTTGTTTGAGCCTTGGAGATTAGAAAAATAAAGTGTTGGAAAAAGTTTGTCCTGTGCTGGGGCTGAACTAGCGCTTTCTGAGAAGCAGCAGTACTGTTAGAAATATTTATGTATTTCAGTCAGCAGGGATAAAATCTAGAGCCACAATGCTCTTGCAAGGTGGTGGTGGACGCTTGGTACCAGCCCAGAACAGGCAGCTGCCACTTCAGCTGACCTGCTGTGAGAATCATGCTCTTTTTAAGTCTGTTGCTCCATTTCTTTGGTGATTACATCTCTCTCTTGCTGCGTTCTTTCCATCCGTACTGCTTGTGTACGCTGGCATCAGATGCGGAGAAAGCAAATGGGGTTGCTGAGTCCAACTGCCTCAACAGAAATGCAACAGGGGAAGTAAATGCTTATTCTGAAAGACTTTGCGGTATTGGGTTAATCTTAAGGGGATCATCTTGAGGTTATTAGCCCGCATTTATAGTCTGTGTTGTACCCGTTTGTAAAATTAATATGTCTTCAACTGAAATATTTAAAAACATACTGATTAAGGGAAAAGATTTTTCTGACAATATGGTATTATATAAGCATTAACTATTTTATTATCCCTAGTAACCTTCTTGAGAAATAGGGTAGCATTTCAAGGCTGTTTTTACAGATGGGGAAAATTAAGAGTTTGATGTAGAGAATTAGATCTACGTACCCTTATGTCTGTTAACTGGGTGTTTGGCCCTGCTCGCTTTCACTCAGGTATTTTCCTCACCTGAATTCCTGGTCACGGAGTAGCTGTGTCCTGCGCCTCTCTTGGCACCTTGCTGATTTCATCCTCTGAGTCCATGCTGAGAGGGTAGCCATGAAGACAGGTTATAGTAGAAAAGGAGTGAGGAAGATGAATGAAGGACCATCTCCCTTCAGGCTGCAGGAAAGATATGCTGAGCTCCCATTTTGAACCTGGGTCTCTGGGAAAGGAGCACGGCTGAACAGAGTACGGAGGGAGCAGACCGAGGCTCCGTAGTTCCGCTCACACCCCTTCAGATTGGACAAGCAAAGACAGTAAGCCAATATTGGGAACATGGAGTAGAGTTGCCAAAATCATGGACCCAACCTAATAATTATTGGCTTCGGAAAGGTTTGGGCTCTCCTAAGTGTAACTATATTATTAGATATTTACCCATGATCTGGTCTTCCACTGGGCTGTGGAGATACAGTGACAATGGGGAGGAATTGAGGATGCTTGTGGGAAGGGAAAGCAAGCAGGCTTCAAGGGTTTCTGGGCTTTGCTCTCTGCTGAACTGCCTTTTTCTTTTTCTCTACTGTTATTCTTTAAAGTTCTACTATAAACAATTAGAGGAAATTTAGTGATAATACTGCCTGTGGAGACTAGGAAAGTAAGAATACATTCTACATCACTACTTCCCTTTGTTTGTCTTTTTTATCTTGTTTATCTTTGATCAGCCGCAGATGAAATAACCAGCTAACTGATTTCACATACAGGGCTGCCACTCATGCTGATGAAACTCCCTGACACAGGAGTATGCTCTGTAGCAGTCTAGCAGTATCCATTTCTTATTCCAATACACTGACAGGTCACTCAGGGAGACTAAAAACTCTATTCTGGAGTGGAAAAGAAAGTGCAATTTCAATTTTGTTTTGATTTGAAATTTTCCAGCTACCTATCAAGACCAAATCCTTGAACTATTTACTTAGAATAACTAGAATACCCCTATCTGAAATAGTGGATATGCAAGATTTAGCCATTAAAGAGTTGGGGTAAAATTAAAATCCCTTTCGATAATAACTAAAGTCGGAGAAAATCTTTCAAGAAAATTAAACACTTGATCAAAAAGAGAGAGAGGTTATTGTCGAGAGCATAAAGATTAAACAGGAGAGTTGTCTCAGAGAATAACCATCAATGATAAGTACCAGGCAGTTAATAATATCCCCTCAGGGATCTTCTTTGACTTATGTAGGTTTTTGGACAAATACAATATTACATTTTTTATAGTTAAAGCATGAGAGAGCTTTGTGTCGTTCCAGAGCAGCAATATAACTTCAGTGGAACAAGGACAACTGGGGAGGTGGGGAAGAAGGTGACCCAGGAGCTGAAACAGTGGGGAAACAGCGATCTCTGCAAATAACCCACTTTTTTAAACCCCAAATCTGAGGCTTATTCTCAATCTCCCTTCCATGCCCCTTTTTCATATCCACAGCACTGTATCAGTGCTGAGATGTTATATGGTGTTGCCCCTTGTTATATAGCAGCTGAAAAGGAGTCAGAGACTGAGCAGACTAAGGGTGTGATTCCGTGTTGTAATTAAGAGCTGGTTTAGGACTCGAACATGCAAACGGTTGAATTGGCAGAATTAAAGGGATGGTAATCTGCAGCCAGGGGAAGGCATGTAGGGGAGAAGGGATGGGGGCAGGAGGGTTTGGAGAACCTCTCAAGCCAGCTCTGCAGCTGGAGAAACTGTAACATGAAACAGCTCCCTTGATCTCTCATTTTTCTTCTCTTACTCTCTCCTCCTATGTAATTACAATAATATATCTGTTTGTTCCTTAACCATCTTGTGGCCATTGCAAACATTTAAGAATTAATGCAGTTCTCACACATGATGCTCATGTTCTGCATGTCCCCTTGTGTCCCTCCATTTATTCATTCATCATGTACACACAAAATTCCCATAAAATATTAATCTGAAATACAAATCTCTTTGCATCCTGGGAGCATTTGCATATAGTAATGTTAACGAGATTATTAATTCTGCATGCACAGTCTGTGGACTGCACACAGGGCCAAATCTCTCTCAGCAACTGTTCTGAAATCAGTGACAATTTCAGAAACATTATTTTAATGTTAAAAACAGTGAGTGGAAAGTGACAGTTTCCTAGAATTGGAGCATTTCCTTAAAACTCAAACAAGAGAATTTGAATCTTAGTTTTCAATTTTTCCTTCTAAGTATTCCTTTATAAAAGGAATTGTATACTGCTCTGTATTTCTATCCGATGGTTCCTAATAGATTAGTAGAGTCTGGAAACAAAGTTGTTTTTTTTAACAGTGTTGTAATGCATAAGGAATCTGAGCATTTCTTTTGCCATTCTTCCTTTTTGGGAACACCAGGAGTAGCTACACTTCTGCAAGGCTGGTTGGGGCTAGGTTGTCCTGGAAAGGGCAGAAAGTGCTGGTACGGCTGGACCAAAAATAATTTTGTGAGGCAGGAGACAGCGTCATTTTCTCAGGGGTAACAAAGAGTGGAAACCGTCTCGGCAGGCACTCGGCGTGCTGGAATCGTCAGGAGGATTCTCCTGTGGTGGGGTAAATCCGCAGCTCTCTCCTGGCCGTCCCTGCCTTCCGCCAGGCGAGCCCTGGGGAGGCTCTGGGCATAGGCTTCACTCAGGAGGGAGGGAAGAAGGGGACAATTTTTTCTAAGCCTGATGGCCTGCACTGGCCTGCTTGGATCCTTCACCTGCCAAGGAAACTTCAGACAAAAAGTCATACCAACATTGAAAGGTGTGTTCTTTGGACTGCATCTGAATCCCGCTGGACACAGAACTATCAGGACTGGGAAAGGGTCGCTTTTCCGAAGTGAAAGCTGAGTCACCGGAGGTTTCCTAAAGGTGTCTACTGGGAAAGGCCCTGCAGCTGGAGTGGGAGCTCTCCTTCTGCTGGGAGCGGCGGAGGTGAGAGGCTGGTGCCCACGCTGAGCAGGGCCCACCTGCTGGGCACTGCAGCCCTGGGGGAAGCTGGGGCTCTCGGAGGGGAGCACGTAATGGGGCCCTGCTTGCTGCTTCAGGGTCTCACAATACGCTGCCTGTGCTGCAGTAAAACCAAAGCCCTTCTGGTTTCAGGAAACAATGTATTTTCAGTTTGACTTTATTTCTATGCTGGTATTCAAATTTAGATGTCTGTAGTTTATGAAAAGTCAGTGCTTTACTATCTACAGGAACAATGCTGTTGAAACCTCCACTCTCAACTGCTAAGTATAAAACATTCATTTGGCTATACAGCTTTTAAAAATCTTATCAATGAAGCAAGTGAGACAACTTCCACTGCTGGAGTTAAGCACTTCCACGTGCTTGCTGAATCAGGGACCAAGTCATTAGAAAGATCTTTCAGGACTGACTGGAGATCCATAAGAAATTGTCTTGACTTAACCAAGCCCTCCCATTTCTCTTAATCATTACCTCTACATCATCTTTTTTCTTTCACTTCCTTCTTATTCATGCTTAAATGAGAAACATCTGTTTCCATTTTTCACATTGTTCTGTTATGTGAGTAATGATATCAAACATCTTTTTTTCTGCACTGTGAAAGAATAAATTAGTGTTAAGTTTTGTGAAGTGCTTTTAAAACACTAAAGCAAAACATCTGTTTCAGCTGCAGGTCATTAAGATGAAAAATCCTAGTCTGCGTGCATTGCAAAACTGCCAAAAAGTTTATCAGCCCAAGCACATTTCCTCACCTATCTTTTACTATAACAATTGAAGATGGCAAAAGGACAGTAAATCTTGTCTTCAGGTATGGAGCAGTTAAAAGTGCTCGCTGCTGTAATCGCCAGCAATAGCTTGTGGTGATGAATCCTGGTCTGCTGTAGAGGCACCCGGAGGTTGCTCCAGTGTCGTAGACTTCAAGGTGAGAGTCTCCTTGAGAGTCTTTCAGCCAGGTGTGGTGTTGTGCAGGGCTGCCTCATCCCCTGTGGGTGCTGGCGTCACTGAACTTCAGCTGAAAATGCCCTCCCTCCCCATTCCATTTAAGATTTGGAGGTTGTTTCCAGGGCAGGTGGCTAAAATAAGCTCAATTGGCAAATCTACTGTGCTGGTGAACTGAGATGCTCTTCATGTGCCAAAGCCCAAATGTAGATGTCTGTGTTCCTTTGTTGATAATGATCTCCTTTGTAAAGCACTTTGAGGTCTAGAGATGAAAAGGCAACAACTACCTTAGAGCTTGGCTATTAATAAATAAAATAATGAATATTAGAAACAATGAGGGCATTCACTGAATTCTGTAGGAAGAACCTGGCCTTTTGGGCAGGTCCTGGCAGGCAGGTAGTAGCTTACTCCCACAAGAGTTTGGGTCCACCCTCGTTTCCCTATGCCTTTAATTAAAAGGTTCACATCCTTCGTACGTGTAAAGGAGGTGTTCAGCATCTGGCAGGAATGGCCTCCAAAGCTGCAGGGGGCTTTTCCAGCATTTTAAGAGGAAATACTTGTTTGTTCTTCCAATCTGCAAAGGCAGCAGCCTGTGCAGCCCTGAGCAATCCTATTGCACTGTGCTCACACGCTCCCTGGAGCAAATGAATGTGATGGTTTGGGGTCTCTAGCAGCCCTGTGCACTTTTTTTGTAAAAGTGTGCTGGCTCCCATTTCATTTAAACCCCAAGTTTTTGAGACAGGAGCCTGTATATACTTTGCTGCACTGGATCTGTTCACCTGCAGCTTTCCCCACCCCCAGCATACGAGCATGATTTCCTTTTATGCACTGCTCTGTCACAGCTTGGCAACTTTCCCAAGACAGTCCATACCAGAAAGGAGAATATGGCTGCTGAGCAGCGTAGACGGGAGAAATGCCTTATGTAACAAATTCGTTTAAATACTATGAAATGTTGAGACGTGAGACATAACTGAAAGCAAAATGCAGCCCTTAATCTCTAGCATGAATTCTTCTGTTTGCCCTCACCATCATCAGCATCTATTAGCCACTGACTGTCTCCACTCACGTCTCCATCTTTTTCAAGAAACTGCCTGCGGCAGAATGTACAAACAGCTTGGCAAGCGGTTTTAGGGGCAGGGTTTTTACTTATTTATTTATTTTCTCCTAATTCTTCATGATCCTCATGAGCATTTCCCCACTAATGTGCCTGTGGCATCATTAGGGGTTTAATGAGAGTGATGTTGCCTGAATATTACTGTTTTTATAGCTCATTTTGTTTTGACAACTCTTTGGTTTTGTGGCAGTTTATAGTGTGCAGACTTCTCCTTTCTATGCCTGACTTTAGAATTTGTAGAAATATTTATCACAGAGGTATTGTCATAAAACCTGAAATAATGAATTGTCAACATTCATTATTTTTAAGTGCAATATATGTTCAACACTACAGTAGTTTAATGACATCTATTAATTACTTTAGCATATTTCTTTTAACTGAAACACCAGAAGTAGTCCAATAATAGCCACACCTCAGATAGCAGTTAAGAGCAGTTCTGCAGATGAACAATCCTGTTTGGCTTCTTTTAGCAGCTCCGAAAGACCAGCATGGACTCCACGGGTTGTAGATCACAGTCTTATTTCTCTTCTTCCTCACATCCAGAATCTCGATCATTTTATGTTGTGCTTGGACAGAACACAAGGCTGCTAAAATTGTAAGTCTTGGATAGATGCATGCAATGTCATTTTAGCCCCTGAATTTAGTCTGTGTATTGGCTGTGCTGCATCCATTTCTTTGCTGATTAAATTAAATGGATGCAATTTTTGTGAACAGACAAGAGCATAATTCTTACTTAGGAATATGCCGTCTTCATCTACCATGTCATATGGATGATCAGTGCTGAGCCATGCATTTAACAGCTGTCTCTATGCAAGGAAAATAGCGATATTTTAACAGACTAACTAATGCCCATTAAGTTCTCACTTCTGTGTTATCTTCCAAGTGAGTTTATCTGGTTTAGGATGCCAGCGCATGTTGTCTTGCTGCCACAGCAGCAGGATAGACCTAATCCATTCTTCTCTGGCTATGAGCCTTTAAAACAACTAGGCTGCCGTCATGAATTCAGCTTGCTTGCCTTGACTAAGATGAGGAGAGTTACTGGGGTAAAGGACAGTGAAGGGTAGTCTTGCTGCTTCCTTGCGTAGTGCGTGTCCTATGCAAGAGTAAAGGGGAGCAAGGTGCACGTCTCCGCAGCCCCGTTACTGCTCCCACCAGGCTGCAGCATCGCTGCACAACCATCCGGCCTGGGACTGCCCACGGCCGGTGGGTGCTGCAGGCCCCGGAGGTCTGTGCCTCTGGTCCCAGCGTGGCCACAGCCAGTGGTGCTGCACAGCCCCAGGAGCAGGCGATGCTAACAAAACTGTCATTGTATACATAGCTACTGTTTCAAATGTTCTTATAGTGGCTTCCAACGTCTCTATTTTTATGTCCTTGTTTATATTTAATAGCAGTTACAGTGGTTAACTGGCTTTATTTTGGAAACCTTGACATTTCTCTTGCCAGTACTGAAGCTGTGAAGATCTGAAACAAAGACGTGTCTTTTTACTCTCTTTCTTCTGATAGGTTTTGTCATTTGGCAACTGTTGTTCTGTTAGACTTTGCAGAATTTGGACAGGATTCTGATCTCCTACAAAGTGACACATGCACTTATTAGAATGCAGGAGCAGGTTTGGGGCCTTCTCTCTGATACTTCATGCTGGGTACCGTGCACGAGAAATTAGAGTCTGTTGTTATGTGACCAAACAGCCGCAGGAACTTATAGGGCTTTTAAATATTAGTAAAATGAAAATCAAAATAATATTCCATAAAGCAGAATGAAAAGGGATCCAGGGCCTCCTTTTGCAAGTCTCCCAGGTTTCAGAAGAGAAGGATTAAATCTGGGCAAAGCCAGCCCTCATGCACATGTAGTTCCACACAAAAAAAAAAAAAAAAATTGTAATTTCTAAATTAAATGAAACGTGGGACTTGAGATTTTTTTTCGTTCACTTTGTCAAAGGCATACTTTTGAAAATCGTATGACCTTTGGAAGAAAGGATGACATGGTTAGGGTGGCACAGGGGTTGACATTGATGCATACTACGGTTTATATTAGGTTGTTTTTCCTTTTTGATGCACAGGTAATCACTCATAAGACATTTCCAGATAAGCAGTGGGGAACTCCCCAAGCCATTTAATTTTCCTGCTCCTACTGGGAAATGGAATTTGTTCATTCAGCCTCCCTGCAAGCGGAGTGTCCTCATCCGACTCGGAGCAAAAGAACTGCCAAGCGCAGGGAGGCCAGCTACCCAGCTATGTCCTTCTGCCTGGTAGAAGTGCTCCTGTGCTACCATTAAGGCTTTATTGCCTGTCCATCATGTGCCCTCTGGGGCTCCCTGGGAGTGCCCCAGCTAGGATGTTGGGGGGAAATTCCTCAGAAACCTTCTCTGTTCCCCTGCTACCTCCCACGTATGGCCTGGACCATCTCCCCTCCTCAGTGCCTCTCCCTGGAGCACCCTCGTACCTGCCCAACAGAGCCATATGGCTTGGCACCTGTACGGCAGCTCGGCACCTGTACGCATGCCATACCTGCCCAGACCTGTTCAGCACCATCTGGCCGTGCAGCCCTCTGGTCTGCAGTGACATGTCCTCCGCGCCTCCCGGGCCCAGCCTCCTCCACCTGGCCCTGGGCTGCCATCTGCAAGCAGTTTGGCCGCCTCATAGCCAGTCTTTCCCCACACTTGAGAGGCTGCAGCTACAAGCTGAGCCTTTCTTGCTTCTGTTAAGCCAGAGGAGGAGCAACAACCTTCCTTCCCAGAAAGAAGTGTGACCCCCTTCTCTGTGTTGTCCGCAAAAAGGAGAGCGCTACAGAGTCTGTTTCTGAAGTGTAGGGCCTGAGTGGGTTGTCCCAGAATTGACTGAGGCCACAGAGGTGCTGGCTTTCCCAGGGAGGGTGAAGCACAGGTAGGGGTATGGCCTTGATCCGTACTTCATGCTGCTGTTCTTATTCCTCCTCAGCTATGGACTCAGTATGCTCATGTGGAATGTCCTCAAACATGTCAGGTGCTGCTTGCATGCAGCGACGGGACTAACAGGCAAACTAAGTGTGCCCAGTGAGTGTTCGAGTGGGAGCCCTGCTCACCCAGCCAGCACGCTGGGCTTGGCTCACCATTTTCTCCATCTAGAACTACCTGGAAGCTCCTACCCTTCTCGTGCCTTTCCCCACACCCTTGACTGCCCTCAGCATCAGTGGTGGGCTGAGGAGAAATACTGGGAAATACCCAGTGTTCCCGCAGCTGCTTACTTTGAAGTGACGTCCTTGCTGTCCTAGCAAGTACTGGTGATGTGTGTGTAGGGCCAAACGTGATTTCAACGAGGGTTGCCTGTAGCAATGCAGGCTTGCTCTTGGTGTGTGAGGGAGCAGCACCTGAGGCATGCTTGGTGCTGTTGTTGGTTGTGGGGGTTATTTTACACTGCATGATAGCTTGATGCTGACTACCTTCCTGTTGGTGCAGCTGCCTTACCTCTCTCCATGCCTTCGTAGGGCCTCTTGCTCTCCTGCCTAGCATTCCCCAGCCTCAGGAGTGGCAGCTCTTCACAACAGGTTGCTGCAGTGAGACCAGAAAGGTGGTGATCCATGAGTTTTTCTTATATAAGGGGAGGGATGTGTAGGGTGTGGGTTGCATGTGGTGCAAATCTGCTGATGTCATGTGAGTACTCAAAAGGCCTTCCATGGAATTCTGCTAGCTTTGTGGGACAGATGTGCCCCTTTTGCTGTGCCATGCAGATGTGCCTAAGAGCTGGAGCCCTCACACGGCATGTAGGGGCAGCCCCTGTGCAGCTGCCTTGATTCCCAGCTCCTCTGCATTCAAGGGCTCTTCAACTGGCTGTTCTGCCCAAGCTGGACTTTACAGTGACCCTTCTCAGGAGGAACATAAAAGTTCCTGAGCTTTCAACAAAGCTCAAAGAAAGAAAATTCCAAATTTCCTAATTGCCTGGGCTTAGAAATGATGGCTCCACGTGCAGAAAGTTCACCATCATTTCCAGCCCTGCCCTCTTGCTAGCATCAGGGACCAGCCCCCTGAACTTCTGTGGAGTGCTGTGATCTATTGGTGAGTCCTATGCAGGAAAAGCAGTACATCCTCTCAGATGGCATTTTCAGCCTGCTGGAGAGCCGCTTGATCAACACAAACTTGGTCAGGCATTACTAGTTTTCCCCAGCCTACCACTTGAAACTCCTGAAAGGACAGGCTGTCATCGTTCCCCAAAGCCCTTGCTGACCACAGCTGCGTACTGCACTGCCCTGTTGCAGTACGGGAGTGCTGCGTGCCTCGCGCTACTGCTCGTCTTCCTCAGGCCTGGGAGTTAAATTCAGTCAGCTCCTGCTCGCCACTATCTAAGAATAAAATGAGCTCTCAATATGTAATTATTTCTTTATAAAGGCTGAGATAAACTGTAACAAATGAATGATGGAGGTGATCATATACAATTCATACTTAGTGAGTACCCATTGTCTTAAATTAATCCTAATAAACACTGTTTTCCCCAGCATGTGCCATTTTAACAGTCACTGTGGAAAGCTGTGCTTCCTAATGTACTATCACAAATGTGATAACACCGTCCTCTTTTAGAATGCGTAATTGGTAAAATGTGACAAAAACAAGGTTATTGCTTATTCATAAATGGGATACTTTTAAAAGTACTCTCAGTCTTACATTGATTGGGTTAAATGACTTGCTGATTAAGACATCTACATGAAATTTTAAACCATCGTTACCTCATTGGCTCTTGTAATGATTCAAAATCAGGATACTCTCGAGCAGAGCAAGTAAAAAGAGTTCGCCTGTTTTAAAGCAGAATATGAACATTGTAACTCAAAGCTGAAGGTGTATTTGAATGACCATTCACACGTAATTTCTTATGGAAGAATTTTAATATGCTTGGGATGGAATTAGAGAGAGACATTGATACATTAGTAGAGAGATTTCAGAGATTCCTGAGAGCATTTAGACATAGGTTCTTTTGCTGAAATTCCCACAATGGAACTACTCTGCTGACTATTCTACTGTTACAGGTAACCCATTTTTACTCTGTGAATTGTCTGCATGGTCTAACTAAAAATACACTTAAAAGCCTCACCTGAGTCCGTTTCCTCATGCTGACCTATGAACACATTGTTGGAACCCAGAGCCAAGTGATGTGAATCTGGGTCAACTTTTAAAAGTGAACGTGGCTGTTCCTCTAAGTTTCTTCATTCTTTTGTCTGAGAAACCTCTACTCAGGTTGTATTCCAAGATACCGTAATAACTATTTTACAGTTATTTTAAATATGTAGATTTCTATTAGTAGGAAAATTAGTGCTGGAATTTTCTTTCTTTGAGCCTTGTGGAAAGCTCATTAAAGTCTTTGCAACCATTTCACTGAGCTTATAATGAGACGTTTTATGTTCCTATGAGCTTCATACTAAAAGTAGCAATATTATACTACAAGATCTGCCTGCAAATCCCAAACCTAAGACAATATTTCTTGAAAGGGATAATGGCAAGTGAACTGCTGCACAAATAATTCATCTGAGAGTATAGGCAGGATGCAATCTGGAAATACTGGATGAACAAGAGAGAAGCAAAAGTTTTAATGTAGCTTTGATACTTCACTGAAGATACTTTCTGGCAGATGAGTGGTAAAGGATGTAGCCAAGCTGAGAAAACTAGGAGATGCTTCTCCTCTATTTGTATAGAGAGGGACTGACAGGGATGTTGGAAAGAAAAAAGTTGCTGGGTAATAAATCTCTTGTTGTAATAACCCTAGGTTTTAACTTGCTCTTTCCAGTTTTGAAATTAATGTTATTCTACAAGAAGAAACTTTATATTCCAGTGAACAAACTGAGATGTGAGATACACAAACCTACCATGCCATATACTGATTCTGTGCAACCACAGAATCTGATAAATAATTTTTCAGAATTGGATGTTAACTCAGCCTGTCAAAAACTATCACAGTTTTATATATTTTTCCCTCCTTTTCAGGATTCAATTACAAAGATGTCTGTTTTCATGCCCTGAAGATATATACTTATCTATACAGTACAATATACTCTTAAAAAGCTTTTGTAGTTTTTTAAGCTTTATCTCTGATGTTAGAAAACTCCACTATATTCATAATTAATTGTCTTGATCAAAACCAAACTCCTTACAATTAAGAAACAAACAGAAGGTATGGCATATCAAACAGACTTTCTGCTGCTGTGATCTTACCTAAAGACAAAATAAGCTCCTCGGTACTTTCACATTAATAGTAATAGTGTTTTTTTTTTTGTTTTCTTTACTTTTTCTTTAAATATTATTATGTCTTCATGTTTACAAACCTCTGGAGCTCTACAAACAGACGATAACAAAGATTGACGTAAATGTTTGTGTCAAGCATAAGGACAAGAGGGTGTATATCCATCTGACTTAATGCAAGAAATCACAATTGCTGATGTAGGAGTTGCAGGGCAGGACAGTAGGAAGCTGTGGGGAAAAGAAGGCAGTTTGAAATCCTGCCTGGTATGTAGTGACACCCTGGCAATGCCAACGACAACTGAGAGATGCTGTTTGTTTTTCGTTCTTCAACATATAGCACTTGCTTCTAAAGGCTACAGCTTCTGGTGAAAATGTCTTCACTTGGATCTTTGTCCTTACTTCTGTCTGGCCAGGTGACTTTGAAGTACAGAAATGGTGGGGGTCGGCTGCCAAAACCTTTTCCCCCTTGTGAGGGTGTGGCTTTCCCTGTGTGGTGCTACCTGGGTCCCTCACTGGGACATGTAGAAGTCACAAATTTGGAGATGGAGCATGGCTAAAAGGGTTACCAACTCCCCACATGAAAATTGCTCAGGACTCCAGTATGTGTCCTAGCCATGGGTGTGACCCTAATGGCAGTCCCAGAGGTGGGTGTAGGGAGAGGTGTGGTGTGACACAGCTGGGAGACCAGAACATGGCACCCTACCGGCCTGGTGCAATTTCCTTCTCATCAGCAACTCTTTGCCACCATAGGGGGTCATGTTGAAGATCAGGCGCGAGGTTGGTAGTGGTAGGAGCTGGATTCTAGTGCCCTGTCCTCTGCAGGGATACATTAAGGTTACTAGTGTGACAATTGAGACGAAGAACTTGAAATTACTCTGTCTTCTCTCTGGGTGCTATTTCAGCCCTATAATGTAAACTGAATCATCAGACTGAGTTAAGCAGAGCTACGGTAATTTATACCTATTATATCTAGGTCCTTCCCATCATCTGTTGAAGGCCATTTTATTGCCACAGCTTTCTTCCTCTCCCACTAAATTATAATTCATCAGCAGACTCAGGAAGAAATTTGTTACAGTTTTGTTGCTCTTAGCATATTTTCTTATATTAATACTTCCTGCGCACGATGCAAATGGCAACCCTCCAAGGCAATACATTGTTGTTTTTAAGAAGGTCAGTGCTATAATATATGGTGGTATTTTCCTGCTCTAATCTGCTTTCTTGTGATCTTTGAATCTATGAGATTTGAGCTCAGTAACTCAGACATGAGAAAAGAGATGTCAGCTCCTCCAGAAGGGAACAAAGATGTAGGATTAAGTATCTCCTTTTTAATGTGGGATGAATTAGAATAATGCAAGATAAAAGCAAATAAGCATAAAAAACATGGTTAATTTGGTCTATTGATAATTAATCTAGGATTTGTTAATTAATAATGTTTATTGTGGTGGTACCTGAGGAGCAGAGAAGAATGGAGCCTTGTGTGGCAGGCAGACAGTGCTGCCCCAGCAGCTGCTCCTCTCTGATCCATGGCAGATAACAATAACACTCCTTAGTGGTGAGACTGGAAACAGGAGGCAACTGTGGGAGGCTGGATACGTAGCTGGTGTCCTTGTGACAAAAGCTGTTTTGTGATTGCCAGAGTAGGCTTAGCCAACGGGAGCAGGTCTGAGCAACAGATACTGTATTCTCGTGCTACTGCATATGGACAGAAACCTAGAAACACGAAAACAAAGTGGCGGTTGTGTTTATTATTTAATGTGGGAACTATTTTCCTAGGTGGGAGATTTGAAACAGTACCACAGTTCTAAAGGCAAATTATAGTGGCAAGTATTACTACCTCCCTAGAAAGAGTTTCTATGTATCCCTCTGTTGCAGAGTACTGTGCTTCAGGACTAACCTTACCTTGGGATTACTGTTAAGAGAGTCAAAGGCTGCAATGGCATTTAACTTTGCCTATACGTTCTTACTGCCCTCTTACTGTTTTCCAGGTAATTCTGCAAGTTTAATTGATACTGACAAAGATGACTAAAATATCTTGATTAAAAGCAGAGAATAAATTTATATTATGAATAAAATAGATTTAGTCTTGTCTTTTTCAGACAGAAACAGACAGTCCTCTAATTAACATTGACAACTGTATTTCAAAAGAGCCTGAGAAACAAACAAGCCAAAGGAACATGAATCAACAGCTCAAACAAACAAAAAAGTTGTCATTTTTCCTCTTTCAATTTTTTACAGTGTTGAAGTAAATCAAACTGCTCCAATTAATTCTGTTATTAATTCTTCTAAATTTTCAGTAGAAATATGCTAATTACTCTTTGTAAAAACAACCAGTATATTGAGTTCCTAAATTTGTTGATATTGGTGAAATGATATCTGTGTAAGAAAGGCCAAGAAACTGGAAGCATCTCTGTAGGATGAAAAGAAAAACTATGTGGCAAGGTGAGCAGTAACACACAGATCTTTCACATGATGTTTCTGGGGCCTTGCTTTTGTAGTTGTGAGGGTCTATGGAAGATATCAATTCAAACTTTTTAAGTGGAGGTAAGATACTTTATTAAAGCAACCATCTTAGCTAACAACAACAACAAAAAGCATTAGGTCTCAAGTACTCAAAAACTTCTTTACTTTTTCACTTTATAGTAGTGGATTTAATAAAAGATGCTACTTTTTCCTATAAACACAATTTTTGTCTGAAATTCTGACATCAAGGATCATTCCTATTTTGGAAATGTTATGAAAGACAAAATTTTCTACCAAGGGTGACAGTATGAAGATGGGATCAAAGTAGTAAATGGAGAGGGGAAATGGATGGGATTAATGCAATGTATCCATTACATGAGTGCATTGCTATTTGAAAATCACAGGCTTAAAGTGTTCTGCAGCTCAAAACCATGTAATCTGATCTTTTCTCTGATTTTGTTTTTGTTCCTATGTACAGGGTAAGCACAATATTTTGGTACTGAAAGAAATGTGTCAACTGAAAATGAAATTTTCAGAGTGATTCATATAGTGGCTATATTTCCATGGTGAAGCTTTTTGCATAAAGTTAATGAAGTGCTTGGGATCCTAGGGAATAAAAGGTGCTATATAAATGTAAAAAATTATCATTAAAAAGTTTTTCCCTCCAGGCATTTGGGATTTTGCTGTGTGTGTTGCAAGGAGGCATTTGCAATCTTCTTTCATTCAAAATGCTTCAGCTTAGACCTGCTCCAACTCTCCCTCTGCAGTGTCATCTACAAAAATGTTTATATGAAGAAACAGTTTCTAAATTGGTTTCAATTAATCATATTTTGCTGCTAACATGAAAGAGCCTGCTTTGGTATAAGCATTATAAAACCATTTTGAAGACCAAGCGGAACTAGGTAGCAACCTTTTCTCAAGTGGTTTGCAATCGCTATTTTAACCATTATTAGGCCTTGTCTGCATTGGAGGAATAATACAGGTTCACAGCCAGAATTCATGGAAACAAAAAGCCAACTGTGCAGTATGGGTCTTAATTTTCACGAATTGTATCTTAAGGTCCTTTACTTGGTGTGCACATATTTTCACTGATCTTGGAGTGCCTCATTGGAGGCTTTTTCTGTCATTCAAAATTAGATTGATTTTTTTTTTGTATATATTTCTCAACTCTTTTTAACTCAGCATGCAACATTAAGATAATCTACCACTTTTCACATATAAGCGTAAGTGGCAAAGCTGGCATAATCGGAAATCAGAACAAGAGTTGTGACACGACTGGAGATAGCCTTAATCATTTTACTGTGCTGCTGTTTTGATGACATGGTGCAGTTATGGCCTCCGTGAATTCACACTGAATCTGGATCCCCAATGTGTGGATCATAAGTATTTTTATAGAATTCAGTAGTGTTTATGGAATCAGGAATTTTAGGTCAAGTAATAAGTTGAGGGACCCAAACACAATGCTAAGTATCTTTAAGCTCTTAATAAAATTGTGAGATTTGGCAGCATTAGAATTAAAGTTCAGGTTTCCTTATGCTATCCATTTTACTTGTTCACAAATAAACTTGAAGTATGATCTTCTTTATAAAATAATACTTTCATAGAGTTTGGTATTTTCCTTCAACTATTAGTTACAGAATTGAAGCAGGAATTGCAATTGCTTAAAAATTATCTGCTGGGAGACAAAATATAAGTGAGTGTGATTACCTTAAAATAAGTGGTATTAAAATAATAATAAAAATATGTTTAGCAAGAAGTATAGAGGTAGTATTAATATTTGCTTTTTCATGTTTTTGTTGTTACCATTTTTGTTAGCATGGAGCACATACTACTAAGTCTCTTAGAAGAAATCTGTGGATTGTGTGAGATAATAATTTTTCTTGTGTTTAAGAGCAGTGGAAAACCATCCATACATGCTCCAAAATATCAGAACTTGATTTTATAAATGTATCTTTTCAGAAAACAAGCTTAATTCTCAGAAGAGTAACATTAGCACTCATTAGGGGACTGAGTGCTTCAGGGTACTGTTAATGAAATTCATAGCCTTTTGCCTGTGGGCTATCAGTTTGAATTCAGTCGAACTCAGTGGAGATTAAAAATCGTCCTATTTAATGGCCTTTTAGTCATCTCTAATGAGATGAGTTTGGTGGGTCTCAGTCCCATAACATAAACCATTCACACTACCTTCCCCTAATGGGCAAGCTCCAGAGAAACCCAAAAGTTTAATGGATTCTGGGGAAAGATTCATCAGTTACCATGAAAAAAGCAAAGAAAAGCAAAAGCCTTGATTCACACTAGTTACATGAGCACTAACAAACACATTATTTGTAAATGTGGAATTTGTAGTGATATATAAAGTTTGTAAATTAGCAAATTAACTGAGCATGTGACATATGTTGCCACATAGCTATACAGAATGCAACATGACAAAGACTCCCAAAGGGGACATCTACACCTGTGCATAAGATCACACCAACACATTAAATGTTTAAATGTCTCTGGGGTTTCTATCAGGAAAAAAATGGAAAAAAAAAAAAATCAGAACAGATATCTGGATAGTAAATGCAGTTATGGAAAATGATGCTGAAAAAAAATGTGATTGCCTAGTGTGCCTCCATTACTTTACAGCACAGTCAAATGCTTCTGATCTTTTCTTACAGATATTTAACTCAGTTTTAAAAAACAGGAATGAAGTTTCCAGAACCCTCTAGAGAATATATACCAGTTTTATTAATCCATACCACAGTAAAACTTTTCCTAATGTCTAACCTAAATTTCTTTCAGTGCAGTTTGAAACTGCTACTTTTTGTCTACTCCTGGGTGGGTTTAGTGAACAATGTATTTTTCTCCCTATGGTCCTCTCTTCTCTAGACTAAGAAATCTTAATCACTCCTATTTTCAGTTAGGGTCACATCTGTTGAAAATTCTGTTTTTTTGTTTGTTTGTTTTCTTTCCTGGACTCCCTTCTATTGGTCTTCTTTGAAAGATGCATTTTTCTTGAAATACAGAGACCAAAACTGAACACAGTATTTCAGACAAGGCTTTACCAGTATTAAATATGAGAAATTCTTTGTACGTCCTAGATATGACAGTTCTGTTTACACATCTCTCTGTACTGCATCTTTTTTCACAACAGTGTGACATTGTTGACGCATGTTCAGTTTGTGATCTACTGTGATCCCCAGCCCCTGTTCTGAGGACCTGGTGTTTATTCATCTGTTCCTGATTTTGTAATTGTGCAATTGCTATTTTCCTACTTAAATGTAGAAATTGGCACGTGCATCTATTAAATTGCATCCTATTTCTGCAACCAGTTTGTCAAGAACATTTTGAATTCTATTTTTGTCCTGCAACATTCTTCCAGCTGTGCCAGTTTGGAATTGTTGGCAAATCCAATCGGTGTAAACTGTACCCCATCATTCACGTAATTAGAGACATGGTACCAGACCCAGGACATATCCAGGTCTAAGGAATCACATTTGCTATATTCTGCTATTTTTAACAGTGAAGCAGTGCCGATTGCTTTTTGAGTAGTTTTGCACCACTGCAGTCATTTCATTCTGATCATTTTTCTTTTGCTTGCTCAGTTATTGAGTTCTCTGAGACAGTGTCAAAAGCCTTACTTAAGTCAAGCCATAACAGACCTACTGCAACTCCTACCGAAGGTCCCTTACACTGTCATCGCATGGAATGATTTGGGCTTGATAAGGTTTTCTTGACGTTGGCTGTAACTTATCGCTTCATTAGCTACCATGTACTTAAAGATGTGTGATTATTTGCTTCAGTACTTTTCTGGGAACGGAGGCTGGAATGACTGACAGTTCCCCGCTCTATCTGTGCTCCCCTTTGAATTATATGTGCGATGTGTCTCCTTTTCCTCTCTTCTGAAGTCCCAGTTGTCTTCACGAGCTCTTAGTGATGACCGCTCACACCTCTGAAGTAGCCTTATCACCTCCTCACTCTGGTGTGAAATCCTTTGGGCCTAGCAAATCTGCAGACAAAACATCTAGTTTATCTAAGCAGTCCCTAATTTACCAATTTACTTGTCTCCCTTGAATCCCTGCCCCTTTGAGTTGGGGTTTGCCATCAGAACCATTAATCTGAAGAATTGGCACCGGATGCTGCTTTCTCAGTCTCCTGTCTTAACTTTTCCCTCCAGAAGGACTAACCACCCCTGGCTTTCCTCCTCTCCCTTCACGTTGGTGCTTTGCTGTGGGTTTCATGCTCCTCTCACACGGCCCTGTGACATCTTTTGCCAGCCACCGCTTGTTGCAGGACTCTGCCTCCTTTGTGCAGCTCCTTCAGCGTTTGACCTAGTTTTCCACTTTCTGTGGAAAGGCACCGCTAGGCAGCAGACGCTCCGACTGCCCGGTGCCCAGCCCGCAGGGAAGCCTGCCGCAGGTGGGAGGAGGCCGCGCTGGGGCAGGAGGCAGCTCGCCTTTGAAGAAAGCTCTTTTAAGGAATTTTTCC
>VXAA01004291.1:530423-546330 GCA_013399115.1 Anseranas semipalmata
TTTTTTTTTTTTTTTTTTTTGCCTGTCTTAAATGTCACAGTCTTCACAGAGCAGCTCTAAGGGGGAAAGGTGCATCTTGGAAACAGGATGGAAGGAATTCCAGGTGCTTTATTGATCTGTCCAGCTGTAGCTGAAGACTGGCGTTGAGATCATTGCAGCTCTCCTGTGTCCTGGGCCGACTGTTAGCACCGCCCTGTAAGAATACTTTCCACAGTTAAGTGGTGGAACACAAGCGAAACAAGATGCATGTTTTGTATAGTCTTGTATAGTTTACCTTTATTTACAGCCTTTTATCTGATATGTCCTTTTTTAGCTTGAGTGAAAAGTGAGGAATTCCTTAACATGGGATCGCTGTAATGTTGAAGAGTAGTAGCTGAATCCCTCCGACCTGTCTCTTCACTGAGTAAGGCTTTGGTGCATTGGTAGCATGGGTTGGGCTTTAACCCATCTGCCTTCCCAGGTCGGCTTCTTGGTGGGGACGGTGGTGGGCTTTCTGCTTCAGATTTCCTTCCAGCAAAGGCACACAGCAGGAGGTCAGGGGGCTGCTTTTGGAAAGCCATTACTTGTGGCTGCTTCTGCAGCCTGGCAGCTCTGAGACCGCTCTGTGCTGCTGCTGGTAGGAAGTGGTAGGTATCTGTTTCTTGTCTGGCTGCAGTCAGTGGGTGATGGGTGGTGGCTGCTTTGGTTGTTTTCTTTGGGTTTGTTTTTGCTGCTCTTCCTAGAGTATTCTGGTTGGTAGGTGGCTTCTTTCTTTCTTTTTTTCTTTTTTTAACTTTGTTTTTTTTTTCTTCAAGAGTGGCAGTCCTCTGAATACTTCTGCTGTTTGCTTCTAATTCTACTCAGCTTTTCTAGGAGCATTATCAATTTGAAATAATTCTTGGCTTTCTCTTTTTGCAAAAGCCCTTAATGTTTATAATGATTATTGCTGGTGTCTTTCTTCATCTTCATATGTAAGCATAAACCAACAGCTTTGTGGCTGTAGAGTTTCAGAAACTGGCTCTAGTATAAACTTAACATTAAAAAAATCATCTTTTTTAGTCAAAAGAGGTAGGAACTTTATCAAATTTAAATCCTGAAATTAGGTTTCCAACCACCAAAACAGTGACTGTGGGTTATTGAAGAGTTTATTGTATTTATGATTATTTTGTTTGCAAAGAAACTGTATTCTTCTGCATGTTCTTATGGAACCTTCGGCAAAGACTTCAGATTCTGTGACCCTGGTGATAATTGGTGGGGAGGAAGAAGAAAGGGGGTATTTTTTTCTGAAAGCTCTTTATATTGTTACTATAAGTTGACTTGGTATTAGAAACTGTATTTTCAACAGAGGACAACCTTTGCTTGAAAAGTTCTGATACAAGTAACTTTGTTTCTTCACACAGAAGTGCCGTTTTTGTTGTTTTGATGCCATAGTTGTTATGAGTGTATCTTCTGTGAGAAAATCCTTGTTGTTTGTGCTACCACAGTGAGTGGGAAGTGACAGTTTCGCAGCTGGCTTCGCTCAGCTCTCTCCCACAGTGAAGTGGGTACTCTGTCCTTTTCTGCTTAGTTCCTGGTTCCTTTTATTATTATTATTATTATTATAGAGAGAGACAAAATTAAAAAATGCGTATAAGCATCAGTGAAATCACTTAATCTTTTCTGTTCTTGAGCAACATTTTAAAAAAAGTGAGAACCTGTCGCATCTAGTGAAAGCAACTGCATTGTATAAAAATTATAACGAAGGTTAGAACTCCGAAGCTACTGTAAAAACAGTTTTTCATCTTCTGCGAAGCTGAAAACAAAATACCAATTAGTGTCCCCTACTCGGGTTCTTATTAACAAAGAAAAAAATTATGTTGTGGCAATTTTCTTTGGAGAAAAAGGGAGAGGATGAGTTGGGGGGGCATGTGGTGGTGAATTGACCTGAATTAGCTGTGAAGAAAAACCTTAGAGGCTTTGGAGCAATTACGGAATGGGAGGGAGTAGACTGTGCTTCTCGTGTGCAAACTGAACTGCTGGTGAAACTGAGGCTGAAAGGTTGCTTGTGTCGTGCATGAAACAAAGACTGTAGAGACAGCATGTTGTATATTCTTTCTACATCTTGGCTTTGGAGAAACCTTAGAAGGTTTGTTCTGTCTGACTTGTTACCTTCCAAGTGCTTTGGGACAGCGATTGTCACTTTCTATGTCCTTATAAAGCCTTGAATGGATTGGACGGTGGTGACACAGGTTGTGATGAGAAGTGGTAGGCTTGTTGATGAGTTGCTTTAGCAGTGATTCTCACAGACTTTTTCTTTTGTTAGGTTTTTGAAATAAGGTACATCACAAGTATTTGGTGCCATGTTCCTGTAAATTATGAGCCCCTGTTCCCAAATTTCCTAGGTGGTAAGACTTACTGGTTAAGTTCACTGTGATCCTCACTGCTATACTTGTGGCAGAAAGTGCTGGTGGATTAGCGAGGTCCGTTTCCTTTCCTGGTGTGTACGAGGATTGGAGAGGAAGAGGAACAGCTTGCCCAGAAAAAAATCGTTTCCCAGGTCTACCACTTACTGTGATTGAAAGACTGCTGTTGCTTTTCGCCATCGTGCCAGCAGTGATGTGCATTAACAGGACTTACTTATTTCTGCACAAGGAAGAGAACCAAAAATAGAAGTGATTCTTGGGAGAAACCACTTGAGTTACTAAATAGCTGAAGAGTCGTACTATTTCCAAAAATACCGTACAGGTACAGCGATAATTCATTTTTAGAAATGTCTAAAATACAAAAAGCTCTTTGATTTTGATCCTTTAGAGAAAAGAAGTGATTGCAACTTTCTTGAAAGAGGTCATCTTCCAACACAGATGGTTCTTTAAATGTTGAACAGGGGAGTGGGAATTGAGAAGTGCAGTACCCCTTTTATGTTCTGCATCTCTTGTCTTGACTGAGAATTCTGTAAGGTTTGTTTGACTCGAGATGGCTGGATTTGTGAGTTTCATTATTTAAAAACTTGTGAATTTGGCTTCCATTTTTGAGTGTACTGAAGTTTTAACACAGGTGAACAGAGAAGAAGATACACAAGAGGTAGTATGGCAAGGCTTTATGTCAAAAAAGATCGAGGTGTTTTTTGGAATCATTGAAGGAGTTCTCTGCGTGTCTGTGTGTGTTCCTTTGCCTATCTATACAGATCTTTATAAACGTTTATATACAGATGAACAATTTAAATCTTACTTTATTATTTTCCAATGTAAGCGTGCTGTGTTACGGAACGAGATACAAAGTTCTAAATTAAGGCTATGTCTAGGGTAATTTATTGGCATTTAGGAAAATTGCGAAGACATCCAGGTTCTGTGGTCTCTTCAGAAATCCAGCAATATGCCTTAGGGAGTTAGTGGGATGGGTTTATACTTCTGCATGCAAAGCACTGCAGTACCCCAGCTGAAAAATTTTAATACCATTTGGAGTGTTAATGGGGCGTTGTTTTTTGTCTGTTAAGACATTTAGAGAAAAGTGGTTTCGTTCTATTCCTATGACATGATCGTTTTGATGTTTAGCATGTTGGGCTCTATTAACTGAAATTCTATTTAATGTAATTTAAATTAACTTGGCTTTAGGTCCATCTAGTAAGCTGGTCCTGAAGAATGCTGGTGTCTACTGTTTTCTAGGGATGTGAAAATATCAAGGAAGGGAGGATTGTAAGTGATCTCTTGTGTTGTGGTTTCCATCATTTTCTTAAAACAAAATTTTCTTCCAACTTAGTAATATTAATACTAGGGTCCAGGGTGATTTTATTCAAAATAATCTCCCTGTGACTTCACTTTCATTCTTCCAAACAGTTTTATCTTAACTTTTCCTTTTTTTCCTTTTTTTTTTTTTGTCATCTTCTAGAATGCCATTTTCAGCAGGAAGAAGTGTACTGTTTTCTACGTGCTTAAGGTTGTCCTTTTTCTTCATGTTTTCTGTAGCTATTGATTCATTAGCATTTCTTTCTGATCTTAAAGGAGATTTTGGCATTCAGAAGTGAAAATCAAAGATGTATGATGTTAATCAACAGCTTATTTGAAAGAATGCATAAATATTAAAGTGCTGCTATGAAGCATAACCTTTTGTTCCCAATGCTTTTTAATTCAGAATTCACACTTTGTTTCTAATAGGGCAACCCTACTCATTTAAAAAAAAGAAAGGTAAAAAACCAAAACAAACCAAAAAACCCTCTCCTTTTCTTTAGTCTTGTTTTCAGTACAATTCTGAGTACTTTATGAAAGCCTATACCTCAAAAAAAAAAAAAAAGGTAAAGACAAGCATAGTGTTGTTTTCCTCTAAACATTGTGAATTCCGAGCAACTTTCGTTAGGTTTAAGTATAGTCGAGGAATAGCTTTGGTTAGGGTATCGTGAAGCTGGGCTGTTCTTTGCTGTAATTTCCTTTGTTTTCTGTTTTATTTGTTCTTTGGATTGTCTTTAGTTTAGTGAATCTAGGGATACCCACATTGTTTCTTCTGTGTTCTGAAGTGGAGTGGTTATGTGCGTGGCATGTGCCAAAAGCATGGATATTTATTTCATACTCTTGATTTTATACAACCTTAGCCAGTGCAGATCCGGTTCTTCTGCGGTCTCCCTGTAACCACATGAAATAGGCTTAGAGAATGTCTTTCACGTCTGTTCTGTTTCTTGGACTACTTTAGAAAGTTTGCTTGGAAAGTCTGTTTTGGTCAGGAAAACTGAACTTAAACAATCACATGGCAGAACACTGACAATCCGCTGTGTTATTTTATTAAGCCCCAACCAGATCAGGTGCCTAACTACAGCTGGTGGGCTGGGTGTGCACAAATGGGGATAACTCATGTGGCTTGCTTTTTGCTGTTGTCTTTTCTTAAAGTCTTACAACTTGTTTGAGGGCACACCAGAAGGATGTTTTCCTACAGCCAGAGCAAGGGTATTCATTGCCGTAATCCATCACATGATGGAGACATCAGTACTTTTATCACGAGATCAATATTTCAGAGGAGTAGCAATGTGTGTCATGTGACCAAAATGGACTATCTAAGGAGGTGGAGATTAAGTGGTCAAACACTTGCAGTGCAATGGGTTTTCTGTTTTGTGGTATGCCAGGAATGTTGTGACCTTAAATATATTTGTTAGAACCTGTAGGTCCTGCCTTGGCTTATTGCCTGTGCATCGTTATAGCTAGGTAGTGGAAACTAGGCCAGAAGATATATTTCTGCAGGTGTGACAAGGCAGTAAAAAAGCACTATACTTTGTGTATGCAGATGGAGGGAGGTAAGTCTCCACATGAAACACTACACACAACTGAAATCCTAGATACTTTATTACTGAAAAATACTTGCAAATTGGAAGGAGTGAGTTTGTCCATTGGCTGTCATGTGTTTGGAAGAATTATTTGAATTACTTGTAATAATTTAAAATTATTTCAAATGCAATTCAAAGCTAGAAAGCTTTTGCCCAAGTGATGGCTAAGCAAAAGGATGTGAACATTGAAACAAAGACCACAAACGTTTAAAGGGTGTGAGTTTGAAGAGAAACATTTACGTAAGTGATGGACAATGTTGGAAGCTTAAAGTGCTGCAGTGAGGAGTGGGGTTTTACTTGTTAAAAAAAAAAATTCCAAACCTACTATAAAATCATGGAACTGTTTGAGTTGGAAGGGACCTTAATGATCATCTAGTCCAACCCCTGCCATGGGCAGGGGCACCTTCCACCAGATCAGGTTGTTCAAGGTCCCATCCAACCTGGTCTTGAACACCTCCAGGGAGACGCATCCTAACCTGATCCCATCACCTAAAGCAGTCCCCTGTCTTCCTAAGGCAGGCTCCTGCAAAATGAAGAAAAGGCTTTACATTACTGGTACCTATGTGTGACTCCCCGAAGAAGTCTTTCATACATCACGAGGAACAGAATGCATACAAACCCAATTAGAAACCAAAGTATTTTACAGCTTCTTTTCAAATCTGATAAGCAGTAGTTGAATCCAGTCGTATAAAACAGATTTTTATATGTATATTTTATTTGGACAGAACTATTGAGGGAAGAATGCTGGTACTGGAAACATATATGTATATATATATTAGGTGATTATATATATGGTGAGTATATATATATTAGGTGATTATCTTATGTAGTTGTTTTCTTCTTACTGGGACATGCATTGTAGTGACAGCTTAGCCCTCTGATAAGCAGGCTCTCTGGGAGTTAGCTGTGGCGTTTAAAGATGCTAATACTCCAGAGTGTTTACTCTGTCCTCTGCTAGAGGTTGCCATCATAGGGGTATCGGAATAAAATGTCTCAGCCATACCAACTCATAGTTCAGCATAAACCTACCTACGTTTCAAGTTTGTCCTTGTATGTGGGATATTTATGATTAGTTTATAAGGATGGGTTTACAAATATTTGTGGAAATCTAAGTGCATGAAATCTCCAGAAAATTTTTGTTAGACTTTACATGTTCACATGCCTGGAAAATACACTTCCTCTAGGGCTACGAACATGAGATTCCTATTCCCTTTCCTGTCATGGTCTACGAGAAGTGTCAGAAATACTGCCTCACCAGACAACAGCGGGAATTAGAGCTCGTGATCCTAGCATAGCTATGCGTTCAGCTAGAACTAACTTGTGAGGAAGTGCATTTGGACATAGGATCCTGTTTAGTAGGGGGTACTCGTATGCTAAATTCCTGTAGGCAGCTTTCAGAAATACCAGTTTAATCTTTTCTTCCATTGCTGTTATGAATGGAGAGTGTGTTTCACTTTCTTATTAGTGCTCTCCCACCATTGCTTGCTTTCAATCTGTCATGAAAAAAGAAGGAGAATTTTTTTCAAGAAAGGAGTGAAAATCAGAAGGCCGGACACCTCTCCTATGAAGAGAGGCTGAGAGCTGGGGTTGTGCAGCCTGGAGAGGAGAAGGCTCTGGGGAGACCTCGTTGCGGCCTTCTGGTACCTAACGGGGGCCTACAGGCAAGCTGGGGAGGGAATCTTTGTTCAGGAGTGTAGTATAGGACAAGGGGTAATGGCTTTAAGCTAAAACAAGGGAGATTCAGGTTAGATATTCGGAAGAAATTCTTGACTATGAGGGTGGTGAGACACTGGAACGGGCTGCCCAGAGAAGCTGTGGATGCCCCATCCCTGGAAGCGTTCAAGGCCAGGCTGGATGGGGCCCTGGGCAACCTGGTCTGGTGGGAGGGGTCCCTGCCCATGGCAGGGCGTTGGAACCAGATGGTCTTTAAGGTCCATTCCAGCCCAAACCATTCTATGAAAGTAGTGTCATTTATCACTAATTTTAAGCTGTAGGATTTTAGGTTTCACTTTTTCTAAAAATGGCATTGCAGTCTTAAGAAAGCAAGGAAAGTGCTTAAGGTGCTGTCATTTTTAAGACTGCAAAAATGTAGAGGAGGAGTTGGAAATGAATGTGCACACTATTTTTGTCTCGGTTCAGTTTTCTACCAGAAAATCCAGGGAGATGTGAATCTACTAAGAAATTGCTTTTGGCTACAGCACCTGCTTTGATTTTGTAATCTCTGATGTGAGAAGGGTTTTTCTGGGGCTGCTCTTAGCGTAAGGACCAAGGATACACTCTGCTGCCTGAGTAATCTTGTACTGGGCTGTGTTCTTACAGCCTGTAGGTTAAAATAATTAATCATGTTGCTCTTCTTCTTTTCCAGTGTCCTGCAAACTGCTTAGTCTCCTAAATGTAGTTGTTCTAAAGGTGCACTGCCATACTGTTACGATTTCCTTAGTGTGAACTGCAATTGTGCAGAGAGCAGTATTAGAGAATACTGTTAGGGGAGTACACTTCACTGAAGAAAACGGACTAGAGGGAGATATCTTAAAGTATGTAGTCAAAGAGGAAACTTGAGCAATTGGCCGCCTTGGAGTTTAAACAGAGATTGTAGTACGAATTGTTGGTGTTGGAACCGAGTTAAAGCTGAAAAGAAAATGGCTACCCGAAATCATTGTTGCTACAGTAACAACATGGCTTGACTATTAATGTGCTGCTTTCATCTACTATTAGATATGTTGGGTGAGATATTGCTTTCAGGTTAAAGGGTCCTGACTGGGAAGAGAGATTTAAATCTACTTAGATATTAATAGATATCATCAGGCTTCTTGTTTTAGAATATTAATCTATTTACTGGAAAGACTAATTTCTAGTAAATAGTTTTAAAAAACTATTGTCTTTACAAAAATAAACTACTTAATGGTTTTAAATTGTATTAATAGCTTTGTCCTTATAAAGCAACTTGCAGTTGAAAAAAGTACAGTAAGTGATCTCTTTCAGTAATCATTTTAAAAGAAAACTAATGTTATTTCACAAATTATTTGGTATGTGTTAACCTAATTCTTTTTCAGAAGTTAAGCCCTTAATATTTTTTTTATGCAGCAAAGCTTTTTTGAGATATTTTTGTATTTTGAGTTAAAATTTTAAAAGATAGTAAACCTACATCCTGTATGAAAATTTAAAAATAAGGAAGGATCGTATTTGAGAGTGCAACCTATGCAGCTATCTGCATTATATTTTATTGTATAGGGGCATAAATATATATATTCTGGAATAAACTTTTTGTGTTTTTTTTTTTTTTTCCATTAATTGGGAAGAACACAGTGACACTGAAAAATTTCAGAGGGGTATAACGAAGAGGTCAGTCAGGAAGGGGATGTGTGAAGACTAACTGATGCATTTCTGCCTGTGTCAGGGTTCCACAGGTGGCAGACTGGGGGGCAGCTGTAGACTGAGAATAAACTGTCTACTTTTCATCAAAGTCCCGCGTGTGTGGTATGTCTTGTATACCTGTAGCAGATCCCATTTTTCTGCAGTGCTTTCAATTTCTTGCAAAGTTCTCTGTCGGACATCCTGACTAAAAAAGCACCCGATTCATCCAGCAGAGATGAAGCTGGTAACAGTTCTGTATCTGGGGGACTTAGGAAAGGTTATTCGGTGGTCATTGGTAAGAAATTAAGGCGGCCTTTACTTAAAGTATCCGGTTGCCTAAGGCTTGGAATGCAAGTATCTGTACTTACAGCATGGTATTTCTTAAGTATTGAGTATGCTTTATTTACTTTGAATGTACATGTGTATTATTTTTATTGTACAGTCTTATTCCACACCTTCACAATCTTGTATAAAACAACCTTCTGACTCATTTCAGTGGAGTCCTGCCTTACATTTACTGCATCTCAGACATGTGCCAAGTATATAAATTGCAACTTTCAAGACTGCAGAAAAATGCATAGTATGTAAAAACAAACCAGTCATTTGGACAACAGACTGTTGATGCTTCATGGTATATGAAAGGGGATGCACCAGTTTGATGTATGCAACCTTGAACACTTTTGGCTCTTATGCTCAGCTTTGCCTCCTTCATGTTTTACCAAAATTCAGTGGGCTTTGTAGAAGAGAGAGGATGACACTACAAACGTCCAACAATAGTACAGCTTGCTATTCTAAAAATGAACTTTGAAGTGGAAGAGGGTAATTTATTAAAATGAGCGAATGGAAGGTGCTGTCTCAAGTGTTTGAAAAAATAAAAATAAATGAGGCAATGCCTTTAGAAAAGGTACTTCGGTGAAAAAAACTTTGTTTTGGATTTCTGATTACTTAGTTTCAACTGAGAAACTAAGTATGCAAACTTGGACCAGAAATCAGGAAGGAACCATGACCAGTTTCTGTGAAGTAGACAAGACCTTGTGTCTGTTTTCTGGAGTGCATTTGTTCAGTGCTCATAGTCGGAAGGTATGTCACTGTAGTTTGATGTGCTGTATATACAGCATGCGTGGTGATATAGTGAAGGAATACATAGTAATTCAGGCTGGAGGAGAGAGGAATTCCATAGCTACAGGGCCGAGGCAGTTGCTGCACAGGTAACGTGTTGAAGAGATTTTGCTGACAGTATAATGAAAAGAGAAGTGTTCAATGTCAGAGATGATGCCAAGGTTATGTGCAGTGTCAGTAGTTTGGAGTGAAATGGAGAGATGATGTCACGCTGTGCTTTAGGCTTTTCCTATTGGAGAGAAGCTGTTATGTTTAAGGTATATAACTGCAGGAAATCAAGAGCTAGTTCACGTGGTCAAGATAAATAGGTTGAAGGGTGACTGAAAACCTACACATGTTTATTATGCAAGTGGCATGTTGATCTGTAGTTTAAACTGGTAGAGAAATGATATAGAAAGAAGGTGAATTATTTCTCTGTAGCTTATTGCTTATGTTATGGTAACTGTCATTGTGAGGAATGCCATTTGATTTAGCTGAATATAGACAGACTGTAAACTTATTGAATATCAACAGTATTTAGAATATTACAGCTAATCCTAGCTGGTGGGGAAGTTGCATTGATAAGTAACCTTCAGAGACAATATATTAGTATTCTTAAGGTCTGGAAGTTCTAAATATTTTCAGAACTCCGCCTTTAAACTGATACTTCAATTTAGTGCTTTTATGATGCTTTCATTTGCATGTTGATTGTTATATATTTCCTTACTGGATGATATATGCTCCAAGCAAACAGCTCTTAAGTATTTCTGCTTTTTGTTCATATTCTCTTGCTTCTCTGTAGATGTTTTTCCATCCTGATTGTATGCCTGTTGTGTACATGTCATGCTTACTTCTGTATCTGTTCAGAGACGGAGATGAAAAGTAACCTTTTTAACTAATAGTTGTTCTGTTAGTCCAAACCCCAGTCTACCTAGAATGTTTTTCCCTCTGAGGGCTTTTCCTTTTTTTTTTTTTTTCATTTAAGTGATAGAGATTTTTGAAATAATAATTAAATTTGTCATTTGACTTGACTGACGAATTGTGAAAAAAGAGCTTATGTTTTGTCAAGTTATTCTCTCTATTTTTTTTTTCCCCACTGTGATAGTCTGATTGATGTTGCATTCATCTACTTGTAATCATCTTGTTTGGACTGAAACAGCTTCAGTCTGGAGTATGATCAGTTGTGTTCCTCTCCCGTGCTGTCACACTTTTCCTTGAAGTGCTTCACCGTCCCATATGGGGTGTTGTCAAAAACCAAAAATTCTTCTGGGTAGAAAAATGAGAGATTTCAACAGTTCTACGTGAAAGCCCCACCACAGCTTTGGGAACTGTGCGTGTGCTTTTTACTGTGGTGAATAGACAAAGGAAGAACTGTAGCTTCTTTGAACTATTTTTTCATATATAACTCAAAATCTAGCAGGAAATTGAAAATGCAGAAGGCAGTCTTCTCAGTCCCTTGTTTGCTCACTCTCTTTTAGTCACCGAAGACTATTTGAAGGCAGAAGCATCTTCAGTAAAAGGACTTAAATTTTATTTCTTTGTAGGTTGTGAAGTGTTAAGTTTTTGCTTAATTTTACTTCTGGATAACTCTAGCTTCAGTGGGGTACCTGCATGTAAATACCACTTTGTGATAACTATTGCAAGAACAGTGGTTGTTATTTTTCCTTTGCAAATTTAACTTGGTTAGTTATAATTTAGTTGATTAAATCTATAATTTACTTGATTAAAGTTGGAATAGCACAGGTTGAGATAACTTCTGCAAATTCTCAAAGGGAATTAATTTTGTGGTTTTAGAGAAGAATCTTGTGTTTAAATTCAACTGATTGTTTAACATACACTGAATGTTAGTTCTGTATATTTGTGGGTACTGAATGTTAAGTTAGGTTTATACTTTTCAATAGAAAACAAAAAATGTCAAAACTGCTTCTGCTGACAGAGAGCAGGAAGCTACATTTTGTACAGACGAGGTTATTGCTGACTACTTGTTGGTAAAATGGCAGTCTAGGCTTGTATTCAGTGAGTATTCAGCTGTAGTAACTGATTCAGAGGTGACTGCTGCCGGCTAAGTTTTTCCTTTTTCAGTCCTCTTCTAAAATTATTCGTAGTCGTGGGTGCCGTGTTAACTGGCACTTCTTTTGGGCTCCTGGTAATAGCTTTTTCTTAGAGTAGTCTCTGCTTTCTGCTAGCTGTTTTTTCTGCCTTGTTAGGTTTATTAGATTTCTGTAAGATTATGGAAGATTTCCAGAGCTGCATCAGATATTAGAAGGAAATTTCTGCCCCTTCCCCTGCCAAATCTCTCCCCCACCTTTGAATTTAGCAGATCTTAATGCCAGGACATCACTGTCCTAATAAATGTGAATGTTGCTCTCAACCAACTGATGAAGTCTTGTTCATCTCAGGGAGTACCTGAAGTTAAGACTGCAGTTGCAAGGGCTGTGCTGTGTTCTTGTGTTCTAATATTGTTATATTGTTCTTATTTTTTTTGTGTTTTCTGCATCTTACAATAACAAAAGCAGCTCTTACAGTTTATTCTAGTCTTTGTTCCGTTGTCTTCCTTCCTTCCCCTCTAACCAAAATCAGCTATGGAGATAAAAGCTAGTTTTGTATTACATTATAACTCTTACTTTTAAAAACAGCAACGACAAAAACCTTATCACCGTTATGTTCTTGACTGCAACTATCCCAGGAGAAGGTGGTGGTTAGAGATAGTTAAGGGTCTTTTCCCCAGATAGGTGTAGAAGTGTCAGCTGTCACAGATCTGTTAGGAAAGAATTTTTCTATTACAAGTAAGGACTAAATAGTAGATAAATGCATCAAATCTCCTAGCAGGACTACTTCTAATTTTATTTTTTCATTGTAACCTTTGCATGCTCGTGTTTCTCAAACATTTTTCCCTGGAGAGGGGCATGATTTAGGCGATACTTCATTATTGCAAACAGGGCCCTAATAAATTACATAGAAGGTAAACAAAGAGCATTGTATTTTAAGATTACATTTAGTTGTAATGACCAGAGGAGTAGTTGAGCAAGTTTTGTGAAGTAACTTACATTTGAACTCAGATTAATTGTCTTCGTATAAGCCTTGTATTGTGGATGGCTATGAGCTTGATACGGGAGTCATGGATGAAATATTGTCTGCTATACTTATAGATGGGAAAGTAGTTACCTTAGTTGTTGTTTATGAACCTGAATTTTGAAGAAGCAACTATAACTGTTGTTTACTTGGAAAAGCAGTATTATGGAAGCTTTTGGAGCTGATCTCCAGCTAGTCAGAAAGATTGCTTTTTTAACTGGTGTATTGTGATCATCTCTAACAATGTTTTCCAGCCTGTATATTTTTAACTTACTCCTCAGATGCTTTTTGTCTCTTTCTGTAGCTCATGCAGGCTTGAGTTACTGTGCTTCTGTCTTTGAGCAATATCCACATATGTGACTTAGTCATTGCATACAGACTGGAGAACTTCTTGTGCCTGCTTTGGCCTTTTTCATGTGTTGTATGAAAAGAAGTATCATGATACGCTGCTTTTTTGTGTATTTCACTGGGCAAGGTGATTATCCCTGGCAATGAACCAGCCTTAATTCGTATTTGCTGACTGGTGAGCAATGCTGGTGCTTCTAGACACTTTGAGTCCACCTGTGTTACTTCAGTATCACTGGGGGTACGTGTGAGGTGTTGCCCATCTCTGCCTTTGCAGTTTCCTTCCTCCTTCCTGGTCTGTGCTGGAGAACAGGCTGGCTGCGTGTCAGCGGTCAGAGGCGTAACATCTTCGCAGTGCTGCTGCTGCTGCGGGCCGCTTTTCTCCTTGGTGAGGCCTCGAGGTGAGTGCACTGTAACTGCATTTCTTACCGGCTTCTGAGTCGCCTCTGATGCTTTCCTTATTACCTGGTGAGGGAGAGTCGCTTTCATTTCCACTTCCTTTCCTGATAATGAGAATTAAGACAGTAAAAGTCAGAGGCAAAGCATTTGTGATTTTGAAATCTTTGCCTTTCCCTAAGGAGTCTTGGAGAACTACCGCTCTTGGATCTACTGGGAAAGAATTTCAGGTGCTCAGTTATTTCAAGTGTCAACACCCTTGAAATGAATAGTAGGTGTTAAGATTTGATTGTTTGTGCTGGAGTGAGAGGAATTCTCCTTGACAGCAGAAAGACTCCTGAGAGGCGAGCGTTGGCGAGGTGGTGCGGGTTTGGTCACTTTAACCAGGGCGAGTCTCAGTGCTACCAATAGTCTGGGCTACAGGCGGTGTGTCTCAGTGCAGGTTGCATTGCCTGCATTAGAACATTTGTGTCCCACTGCAGTGGTGTCTCCTGTAGGGTGGAGCTTTGAACACCAGCGGTTTTGAAATCCCAGAAGGGGGAGTTAAACTTCAAAGGGTCCTGCAGAATTGTAAGGCAGGGCTGTGGTGGCCAGCCCTTCGGTCCTTCAGCAGCTTGCTTGCTGATGATCTCTTCGTGAAACTTATGTCTCCTTCCCTTCAGCTGGACAATATCCTACTTAGGATGGTCCATCCTCTCTCTTCCCTTCTCTTGCCCTCTGTGCCAAATGTAGATAAAGGGTAACCCCACTTTCTTCCCCAAAGTGCTTTGTGAGCTCCCTGTGAACCAAAGAGTGCTTACATTCAAGAATACTTGTATTTCAGTTCTCTCTAAGGAGCAGATGCTCTCCAGACAGGCAGTATAGGGTACGACTTTCCATTTTATGCAGCAGTCCAAACTGACTGGTCCAAAGTCAGGTGTTTCCAGGAAAAAGCTGTTACAGTGAGGAGTGGGTTGTGGGACAGCCAGCTGGATTACGCAGTGGTCTTGGTTGTCTGGGCTCGGTCCTTTGATGCAAAGATTCTGGCTGCAGTTGAATCAGAAACCATGAAAACTATGTTGAGAACAGTTGTTGCTAGTGTTAGGCTAATTGCAATTTTCAGAAGATGTGAGAATCGCTACAATGGTGTTGGGAGATCATTTTGCAAGGAGGCAGGGTCACTGTATGGAAATATTGCTTGCAACGAGAGAAGTGTTAGACTGGGATTGACTGTGGCCAGCCAAAGTGTGCGGGTTACTGAGATGTCTGGTTTAGTGCTGATCTTAGTGTTTGATAGCATGAAGCCTGCACAGCCCTTCTTCCCCTTTTTGGAAATGTGTTTGGGCTCTTCGTACAAGCCAGGTGTATTTCGTGGGAGTTCTTAACTGCACTTTGCCACTTAGCCTTCTGTTACATATTGTAGAGCTCCGCTGCTGTTTGAAAACAATACTTTTGCTTCTCTCGGCACATGAATCTCTCTTTAAAAACTTGATTTTTTTTTTTTTTTTGTAATATGACTTATTTGAGGAACGAGTGTATCTTTTGAACAATATTAAGGCATAAAGGCTACAGCTTTATCTGATAATTGGGAAATGATCCTGTGACTTGGGGAAGGAGCTTGAAGACTTTTCTTCTGTTGCTTTATATTGCCTAGGAAGACTTTTTGCAAAGGTCTGTCTTTCCTTACTCTCTGCCTTTGTAATTTAGGCAGGTGGCTTTGAGACAGTTAGAGGCTGGCTGGGGAGCTCGGGTTCAAAAAGCTGCTGTGTGAGAACAAATTTAGGAGAGGAATCTTAGGCAGGATGTGAGTCTACATATCTCTTTCAGAGTTGATTCTGGTGATGGATACACGAGTTTAGTCTAGATATGAATAACCCGTGCTGGCAAACTGTATGCTAGTTGTCTTCATTGGTAGTATACCAGTTCTACAGAGATGCTGTACCCAAATCCATTCTTGTGCAACTTCAGTGACTTTCAGAGTCTCTTCCAAATGTCGTGTAGTCTGATTGCTCCAACTGGAAAGTGAAAAGCTTCCTTGTATAGTTCTTTTGAAGATCCGTAAGCAAAACTGAAAATGGAGCATTTAATCTGACATTAATCTGCCTTCATGGAGACAAAGTAGGTTAAGATTTTAAAATGGGCCAGCTAGCCTTAAAATGATAGTTAATACAACTTTTTTCTAGGAAAAGCAAGGAGTTAGTGAGGCCCAGTATTAAAAACCTCCAACACGTAATTTCAGATACGTTGACAGTTTTTGCTAAGAAGGTTAGAAAAATGCTTTCATTTTTAACCATTTCCTCTCTGTGCTTCATCCCCCATTCAGTGAACATAAGATAGCTGAATTTGAAAGCACTGGCAGAAAATGCAGAACTTTTCTTGCCATTCAACTCCCCCCCCCCC
>VXAA01004291.1:546347-571925 GCA_013399115.1 Anseranas semipalmata
CCCCCCCCCCCCCTTTTCTGTCCACTTAGTTTAATAGCATCTGTATACTTGATATGGTTTCCTGGTAGATTAGTAACAACATCTGTTATTTGAAAAATCACGTGTATTTGAGAGAAAACCACTAGAATTTTGATATTTCCAACCTGAGACAAAATTGGTAGAACACATCTGCAGGTATGGATTTCTTACCTATGTGTTTTACTTGTCTTGGCTGATATTGTAGAACATGAGGAGAAAACAATGACAGCTGTACAGTAAATTTTTGTTTTACTTTGCAGGTTTGTTTTAATGTGGAAGTGGATCTCACAGCTTAATGCAAATAAAACAAACAGAGGTGAGTAGATTTTTTTTTCTCAGATTCCTTGGATCTGTTAGCACATAACTGCTAAACACTCAGGGAAAAAAAGTCAGTGAAAAAATGAATTGTATTGCAACTTATATCCTGGTTACTGTGATTTATGTGTATGGTGTTATGATACCAAAATAGGAACATCCCCCTCCCCCAGTACTTAAAATTATGATGACAATTATGTTTTTTTCTGCAAACTATAATAGTCAAGAAGCTATCATGGCATTCTGTTAGCTACTGAGAGCCAGAATTATGAGTACTTCAGATGAACTTCATTTTCTGCATATTACCTACCTGGTTTCTAAGTACTGAAAATGTACTTTGCATTGTCAAAGCAATGTGTTAATCTTGCACTTATTCTATTAATAAATAACCATGTGGTAAATCTGACCAGCTACCAGAATAGCAATTTTTTTTATAATGAATTTCTATTTATTTTTTTCCTATCCTGTCCTTAGCTCTTTTGGGAGCTACTTGTAAGACAAAGTATATGAAGATTTACTATAGAATCTGGGTGTCCATTTGCAATTGCAAACTGTCAATTTAGGAAAAAATATCTATTACTTTGGCATTTCTTGTCCCCACCCCCATGTTACAATAATTATTTTGAGAGAGAGAATTTAGCTAAACCAAGATTTTGTTTCTCTTCACATTGCTTCGTGTTCTACTTCAGGAAGACTTTGAACTGTAAAATTAATCTTCCTACTTTAACTTATGTTAAACACATTTAAGAAAGAGCAATTTGCTTTAATCTGTTTTAGCTTGATTCTTTCATGAGTATCTTTAGGTGAGGCCTTAAAGTTCAGTAACTTCTCATTAATGTGGAGACAGGTCTTGATGGAACTGAGTATGCAGGCTTCCTTTGCAAGTAAGAGCTGGATTCTCAAGTTTTCTGCTCGCTGTTGACTGATAAGTCACCTGGGAATTTAGCTACTCATGGTGACTTGGTATTTTGAACAAGTGAGAGGGAAGTTCTGTTTGCTCAAATGAGTTTGTTCTTCATTTCTAATCTCTGATTAATATATAGACTTAATGCTTAACATAGCTATTAAAAATATAGTATGTGCATTTTAAAATAGACATGACCTGCTTTGTTTGTATTTTCTGCTTTGCTAAGACTGTTAGAGCTACTGCTGTCAACTGCAAAATGTTGATTTTAACAGAACGCTTTGTGGGGAATTGAAAAGAACTCTTCAGTGTTGTTCCTTTGTATAATGTATAACTGATTCAGGACTTAGAATATGAATTGTCTTCTGAACTACGAAGAATTAAAAGTAAGTTATACTGCTGTAGTATGCATATACTTAGGGGTAGCAGAATGTTTTATGTCTTTACCTGACTTTGCAGGTTTATAGAACGTGCTGCTTTGAGAAAAGGAATAAATGTAAATCTGCAAAAGGAAATACTTTTCTTTATCTGAGGTTGGGTTTAAAATAAAAGATTGATTTCACAGTAAGGTTTAGATTGTTCCTTGTGTCTTTTGATGCTTTCAGTACTTAGTTTGCATTCTGTCTCTTTATATGGTATCTTGTTGTTGGTTTAAATATGGAAAGTTAGTTGAGAAGTCTGTAACATGTAAGTAACTGATTGAGTTCTTTAAGCATGAAATCTTCTTAATGAAACTCCAAAGACCTCTCATCTTAATTGTGGTTAGCTGTGTATAATGGAATTAAGCTGGTCTCTGAGGAGAAAGCCTATGTGTATTCTTGCATACACAACAGGAGGACAGAAAAATGTGAATACATGGAAACAGTATAATGACATTTGATCCGCATTGTTATTGCTTGGAGATCTTGAGATTCTGGTAGGACTATGAATATGACAACTGAATAGTCAATAAATCAATGAAAATACCACGCATTATCAGTGAACAAAACAAAGAACAAAACAAAAAACAGTTATCTGGTTATACAAATTAGTGGTGTACCATAGATACACTGTATTGCAAAGTGTATTGGAGCTTGGTACTAGTCTAGTCCTGTGACTGGAAAAACGACAGCAGAGCTGAAGAAGCTTCAGAGAATGGCAGCAAGCACAATGTTGAAAGATTTTATTTTAACGAACAACCTGTACTTACCAACTGCATGTCTTCTGTCTCCACTAATGAGTATAGTGACTGCAGCATCTTACAGACTTCTAGACAATGAACTTAACTCACACAACTCAGTGCAGATTTGGCCTTTCACGTAAACTTACATCACTTAAAGCAATAGTTGAAAATGTGGTTTAATGATTCACTCAAACATCTTGTATTCTTTACAAGAAGGCATTTCCTAACGACTACAGGTGTGCTTTCTATACAAGTTTTCTTTATGTGAGTAATGAATTCGGAGCTTTTGCTTTGTTAATTGCAAATCATTTGCTTTCCTAATTGCAAATGCAAATAGTAAGATATCCTGACTTCTGGAATTCAAAAAACCTATTGTCAGTTAAAAATACACAAGTATAAGATACTCTTTACAAAGAGTGAATGTACTTTATTGGGGTAGCTGTGGTCTTTGTTCTTAGGTTTTCCAAGTTCCAGATTGCATCTTCTGAGCTCCATAAGAGGCACTTCTTCTTTTAAATATGGGCGAAAATTAAGAAAAATAATCTTGGTCTCAGTGTGTTAATAGTATAACGGGCCATGCTTTTATGTAATGGGAAAAGTTACAGAGGGTAGATAATTGTGCTGAATTTCCCTATAATGGTTTGTGGAGTGAGGTCAGGTTTTAAGCATTTGAGACCTCAGGCAAAACCACACTTGTTTCCAGAAGCTGTCTTGAATGTATTTAATGTTACTTTACCTAAAAGCAGAAAATGTAATAAATGAATAATACCACCATAGGTGCTGAAGAAGGATAGGTTACATATAGAAGCACAGGGTAAATTTGGGCATGTCTGATTTATTTCTTTGATTCAGGCAGGAATCTTAACACAATTTTCATTCTTACACAATTTTACTGTTCAGATTATCTTGGTTACTATGAAGATACGTTTTCTATCATTAAATTACATACAGTAATAACTTAAACAAAATGAAACAACAACAAAAACCCAAACAATTATTAGGGGAATGACCTTACATTTCTTATCAGTTGGAAGTATGAGTTCAATGTTACACAGCTGCAGACTCCTAAAAACTCTATTTCATACATTTGCAAGTAAGGATGATAACATTCTCCAAGTTGACAGAATTTTTTGGTCTTTAAAAAGGCACAAGACGGTTTTTGGCCTTACTTAGCAATGTTGTTTACCATCTCACTAGCTTCTTAACCTTTGATCATTGAAAGAATATAGAGGTTGATTAGAACCAGTTTGCCTGGTTAAGAATCACTAACTGCCATTCCTTACACTAAAGTTCTAAAGCAAATGAGTAAAAGCAGAGCATTTATTTGAGGAAGTCTTTTTGTAATTGGGAAAGATAGTATGCTTTAGGAGTTAAGAATTCTCTACATCAGCAGGAGGTAAAATTCTAGAACTTGTGTTAATATTAAAATACATGCAGCAAATGGTTATCAGCCAAAAAAATAAAGCATGAGAAATTGTTAGACGTGTCTTGGAACATGCTGGAGAAAAATAATTACTACTTTTTTTCACTGTAATGGGAAATAAAGTTAGAATTTTCCCCAAAGTTGAACAGCGTGTTGTATTTGAAGATGCATGTCAATAAAATTGGGTTAAATTGTTGTAATGTCTTCTTTAAGAAAGTTGTACTGTAAATCTGTTCTGTGGCATTGTGTTGTTGTTATACAATGTTCTCATCAGTGATCTTTGGGAGTGACACCTCAGGAATAACTTGTGTAGATAACTAACAATATGAGCTTGATGAATTCAAGAAATATTCCTGTCAAAATAGTCAAATGAGCATACTTTCTAAAAACCCTTCCCAGTGTGGTTGTGATCTCTACATAGTAACAAATGTGTAAACGTTGGTCAGCTTATTCAGATAAAAAGCTGGATGTTTCTATGCCAAAAGTTTGATTTTTTTTTTTTTTTTTTTTTTTTTTTGCTTCGGTTACTTTCTCTGAAATTTGAGATTACAGTGAAAATAAGACTTCTCTGGCCATGTAGTTGTAATCACTGGGGATTTGCACAGAGTTCTGGAAAACAGCTAATTAATTATTAGAGTCATTTTGCTTACGTGTATTGGATTTGTAGTGGAAGAAGGTTCTTTACCCACTGCTCATGAAAGGTGTCTGAACAAAAGGACCTAATTGTAGGAAAAACCTTTGTTTTAAATTGAAAGACAGTTTTGGATTTGACTATGAAAAATCTGTAGTTCTGCTTTGACTGATTAGGTTTAGAATTCTTTTTCTTAGTACACCATCAGTCATTTATTTGGCGGCTGACAGAACATTTTTAGTTCTGTGGGCTCTACATGTGGGGAATAATTAGATTTGCATATGGAATTTCACCACCACTTGGTGGCAGTACTTGGCTTCAAAATGACTTGTTTCTGAACAGATAAACTGGCTTTGATTCTGTAGAATTAGAGTTTAAAGGGGAGTAGTTTTGTTTTAAATTTTCTAAAAGTTAGTGAAGTGTTTTAGAAATGAAAATCCTTTTTATTTAACCTAATGAAAGGATTTACATTTGTATATCTCCATGGAAGAATCTATCTATAATGTCTAATACGTAATTTAAGATAATTTCTTGTGTCAATAGTATTCTCAGAAGATGTGTTGTTTAATGTTCCCCCGTTGAATTATCATAGCATTTACTTCTAGCATTTTACTTTGATTGAATAGTGTACTTCAAGGAATTTTAGAACGTAAAATTTGCTTCATAGTAGTGTTCTTCATAATGTCTTTTGCAGGTAAATAGGGGACTGACAAAACTTCTGTTTTGCCTTCTGAAATTTTCTCTGCATTTTCACTTTTTTTTATTTATTGATATAAATTTTAGGAAAAGATTCCCCATTAGATTTTTCTGTCAACAAAGCTAGTAAGAGTTTGTGCCCTTACTCTTAGTTGTTGCCTGTCAGTTGTGCTGACTCAGCAGTGTATGTGCTAGACTGTTAAACTTGGTAATGAAATTGTTGATAAACTGAAAGAAGGAATGTGGGGGAGTGGAAGAAGGCAGGAGTCATTTAAATTGGCTTTGCTGCTAAGAAAAGCACAATTCCACTGTATAGCAAAGTAATTTGACAGCGTATGGCTACACATTGAGACTACTTTCTCTTCTCTGCAAGCCAAAATCTTCTGCAGTGACAGCAGGTCTTTCATTTTATTTTTTTTATTATTTTTTTCCCCTCACAAGTACTGTAGTGGTGGTACTAGAGCCCGCAAGAAAGCATGTACTTTCATAAACATGCTCTCTTTGTGAGATTTCTCACTCACTGTGACTGGAGTTACAACAGTGCATTACTGATGGGAATGGGTTTTATGATGAGGAAATACTTTTCTTGTATTGCCTGAAAAGCTGACACTGAGAATCTAGCATCCTTAGGCCCCTCTGAGGTGTGACATATCAAGAAGGCATCTAGGTAAGTTGCAGCCTAGAAGAGGAATTCATCCTGTGAAAAAGTAATTGTAATAGTTGTGTAAAGTCCTGAATAGTAGAAATGTTAATAGAAAATGAGGAGGAACTTAGAAAATGCATGTTTATAAATTTGAGAGTAATAATATTGCTTTATTTAGTGAGAGAACCCCGGAAAGCAGGAACACTGGAAGAGAGGGACATCAAATTACAGTTTTGCTGTGAATATGTTCTGCCTGGCTTGGAATAAAGAAAATGCCCTTTTCCTATATACCTGATTTTTTTGTAGTTAAGTTTTCTTAAACTGTCGGAACGGTAAATCTGAAGTTAGTGTTTGGAAATTTTATTGATTAAAATACGCTTATATTTCTGATATTTTGTAGAAGAAGAAAAAAGTGGATAGTCTGAATGTATGTAGCACTGTAATGAGGAATAAGATAAGTGAGAATCGGGATACTGTGTGAAAAAGTATACTAAAACAGAATCACAGAATAGTTGAGGTTAGAAGGGACCTCTAGAGGTCTTGTCCAACCCTCCTTCTTAAGCAGGGTCACCTAGAGCAGCTTGCCCAGGACCGTGTCTGGATGGCTTTTGAATATCTCCAAGGATGGAGACACCATAAGCTCTCTGGGCAACCTCTGCTATTCACCCTCACAGTTTTAATAAATAAATACATAAACTTTTTCCTTATTTTCAGATGGAAACTCAGGTGTTTTAGTTTGTGCTTTTTCTATCACTGGACACCACTGAAGAGAGTCCAGTTCTGTCTTTTTACACCCTCCCTTCAGATGTTTACACAGATGGATGAGATCCCACCCTAAACTTTCTCTTCTCTATGCTAAACAGGCCCAACTCTGTCAGCCTTTCCGCATATGAGATGCCCCAGTCTCTTAATCAAATCAGTGGCCCTTCAGGGGAGTCCCTCCAGGAGCTCCATGTCCCTCTTGTACTGGGGAGCCCAGAACTGAACACAGTACTCCAGGTGTGGCCTCACCAATGCCATGTAAAGGGGAAGGATCACCTCCCTCAACATGCTGGCAGCAATCCTCCAAACACAGCCCGGGTCACCCTTGGCCTTCTTTGCCACGAGGGCAGAGGTACTTCTCTGCAAAGCTGCTTTCCAGCATGTACTGGTCCATAGAGTTATTCATGGCGCAGAACTTCACACTTTGCTTTGTTGAGCTTCAGGAGGTTTCTGTCAGCCCATTTTTCAGCTTGTCGAGGTCTGTCTGAATGGCAGCACAACCCTCTGGTGTATCAGTACCACTTCTCACAGTTTGGTATCATGAGCAAACTTGCTTGAGGGTACATCTGCCCCATCACTTACAAAGATGTCAAGCAGGGCTGTGACCCCAGGACACAGCGCTAGTTACTGGCCACCAACTAGACTTCGTACCACTGATCACAAGCCTAAAAATCTAAAATTTTTGGCATCCTGATTTAAAAAAAAAAAAGAAGTTACCACAAGAATGTCTAAGCATGGCTTTTACTTTTACTTATAGACTGTAATGAAGAAAGCCTTTTTTTATTGTTTTGTAATGCTAGTAGTTAATAAATTATTTGTTGTGTCTAGATAAAAGCAATTGTTGGTACTATACTTTAGGCCTAAGAATACAGTTGACTGCATAACACAGGTAATGGTTGTGGAAGAGATGAAAAGTGTTCTCTTAAACTAAAGAGTAAAAAGGTGTGAGCATGTGAGATTGGTGTGAAGGAAAAGGATTTATCTATGCTTGTAAAAGTACGTAGGGGAACAGTTTTCTGGAGAAATAGTGTGTATTATCACAGAGCATTAAGTCTGTGTTTTTCAAACTTCTGTTTGTGTTACTGGAATGGTGTTAATCATTACCATGTCTGTATGCATCTTGGAAAATTCAATAATTTGATTGTAGTTCTCATTTTTAGTAGAAACTACTGGCAATGCCACTTCAAACTTACTCGTACTACTGAAAATACAAGTTGGACAAAGCTGCAGAACGCGGAGACTTAAGTACTTGGCCATCCTTTATGGATGGGGCTGTCAAGTGCTGTGGGGAGTTACAGAAGGCTATGGAGTTTCCACTCAAGGTGCAACTCTTCCTAAGTTACCAGATTCAAAGTTTTGGTTTTGTGCTCGCTGGGTGTTTTTTAGAAATACTGAACTCATTTTGAAAAGTCTCTGCCGATTAGATCATCTTAAACTGCTGCGTGAGCGCTTCCAACTAGAAGAATATTTTTGAAAGTCATACATCTGATTCTTTTGACACTTAAATTGTATTGTCATTTACTTTATTGATTTCAGTATTGGATTTTAGCATGATGCACCCCATTGAGACAAAATGGTTTATTTTCCCAAGCAAATCAATATTTGAGAAATAAGAATAAGAATGGTTGGTGGCAGTAATGATATTCTCTTCTGTGATTTCTGAGTTTTAAGACGGTAGTGCTTCAGTTGTGAACTGTTGCCTTGCAGACATGAAGTGTTAAAATATTACTCTTACACGTTCTAGACCAGAAATCAAGTTTCTAAAATTTTGACATTTTTAAAGAAACGTTTTTTCTAACTACCTTACAGACAGTTTTTGAAGAAGTTGTTTCATTAGTAACAAAAGTTCAGTTAAGTCAACTTTCTGAAAATTTATGTGCTTCAGGTTTGACATTCCTGAGTATAATCTCAATGAAAAGACAGACTTTTTTTGTAGGTTGACAGATTAGTGGAATACCATCCTACTTTTCCTGGAAGATCTAAACTTGATAGTTTTTCATCATGAAGAAACTTCTTTTGACTTGGTTGCACTTTACTTCTTAAAAATTTTAATGTCTTTCTGTTGCTTAGGGAATTCTGAATCCTAAAAACTAGTAAAAAAAAATTACTCCTAAGAAACTAATTTTTCCTTTCCTCTTATTCTGTATCACAATTGTTTTGGGTTTTTTGAAATACAGGTAAAATCTTATAATTCCATGTTTTTCAACTGATATCTCGAAGCAATATTTTTATTTGACATTAATGTCAGCCTTTCACTAAGGTTGGTTGCATGTGTTGTAGAGTAGAAATAGCTTAGAAATCTAAGGCATCATGAGATAGTTGAATTGGCTCTAAATTGAGTCAGTATTTAAAAAGTAGACCCAGAAAAGTATGTTTGAGATCAGTGTAAACTCTTTAGTCAACCAGAGATGTAAATGGTACTTGCACTATCAAGACTTCCAGTGTTACAGTAGGAATTAGAATTAACACTTCTGTCTCAAATCAGGTAGATTTCCACACAGTAGCAGTTTGAGTTTGACTCACAGGCTGTGCAGGACACCATTTGTGGTAAAGCTGCCTAGCTATTAAAAGCTGATGGAGAATTTTCCATTCCTGAGCAATGACAGTTGCATCTTTTTTTCCAATTGTGTTGATCTTCTGCAAGCTCCTGGAGAAGAGTCTTGTGTGATTACTCCTGTATAATTGTAAGCTTCTCTTTGGTCAACCTTTTCCACAGAAATATGACAACTTGGTGATTTTTTCCCATTTTGGTTTACTTAATTTCTTATTGCTACCTTTTTAAGGAATTAGGAGCAATCTGTACAGTTTTAAAATAAAAAAAAAATTACTTGCACAACAGGTTGTAGTATTGTGGTTACTGTGGATGGCAATAACTTTTGTATTCTTAGTGTTGCATCGGTGTATTTTCTTGCTGCTTTGAAAATCACTCTTAATATGGGAGTCTGATTAGCCATGAGAGCTTTACGATGTTTGTGTTTTCACGTAAACATCAGAATTTAAGATGTTTAGTTTTCAGTGGAATTCCTCAGACTGTAGTTACATTAATAACCATATGCTTGCATGTAGAATAGGTGGGCAGTATTCATAGTGTTGTGCTGTGCATACTAAACAAGCTGTTTGTTCACTGGAGAAGTAAAAAAGTTCCAGAAATGTTCAGATGAGTTTGTAGGTTTCAAAGCTAAGTAAGGCAATCTGAGAATACTCTGCTGTGGAGAATGGAGTGTATTTTCAACTTAATTTGCAAACAAGCTGGAGGAAGGAAAGGTGAGTCACTGACTTGTCCTTTGGTTGTCAGGCTTTGTAGTTCTATTTCCATCTAAGGGGTGGATCAGGATAGCTTTTAAGGAAAGATAAAGAGGAAAACTAGTAATCAGTAGTTTTTCTAATTATTAAAATACCATAATTTTATTGGCTTTGGGTATTCATATTGCTAGATAACACCCAAAACTCAGTAGGTATGAAGTGTATGCATTATTATATGGAAGAGGCAAAAGTATTGTCCAGATATCCTCTAAATAAGATCATAGCAACACGGAACAGCTTGGGTTGGAAGGGACCTTAAAGACCATCTGGTTCCAACCCCTGGCCGTGGGCAGGGATGCCACCCACTGGATCAGGTTGCGCAGGGCCCCATCTAACCTGACCTTGACCACCTCCATGGATGGGACATCCACAACTTCCCTGGGCAACCTGTTCCAGTGCCTCACCACCCTCTGAGTGAAGAGTTTCCACCTAACATCTAATCTAAATCTCCCCTCTTTTAGTTTAAAACCATTATCCCTTGTCCTGTTGCTATCTGCCCGTTTAAAAAGTTGCTCTCCAAAAAGATTATTTTTTTTTCCTGAAGGTGTGGCTAGTTTATGCTAATACACTTGGTTATTTGGGAGGCAAGGTTTTTGGCTTTCTCACCCCTTCCCCCAGTTGACTTGTGTAAAACTTACTCTGTATAATCCTTCATATTTCGGAGATTCTTAAACATTTCACTTTTGACAGAAGCTCAGTGCTTGACATGGGCCATGAATAGACTGCATAATGAGGCAAAATGGAAGGAGCTTCTGTTTTAGTCTGGTGCCATGACATACTTAAGCTCTCTGGTCTGCTGTTTGTTGCTCAAAAGTCTGTGACTCTGGTTCCGTCATCTTTTATATAATCTGTCATTTGAGAAAGCTTTATTGAAAGAATGCTTGTGGATAAAATGATGTGGTTTATTAGTTTTCTCTTTACATAACAAAGTCATGAAGAATAACAAATCTAAATGGAATCAGCCTGAAACATCTTTCCTGTCTCTTGAATATTTGAATAATCTCACGTGCCCTGGTTATTCGCATCTGCTTAAAGAACTTGAATTATGACAAGTTATTTGGCACAGGACAAATACAGCTTTTTGCCTTCGTTACAGCACTGTTGAAGTAATTTGTTTCTTTAGTTAATTTAACTAGACTGAATAAATTCAACCCATTTAGGCGATGGCTTTTAAGTTTTTGTGCCACTTAATAGTCACTTTGTGACTATGAAACTTGGTATCAAAATACATAAAAGCACTTCATGCTTTTCACAAACTTGATCAATTTTTTCCATCTTAATTTTTCACCTCCAGTGTGCTTTCAAATCTATTGTAAATCCTTGTAAGATAAAGTGGTTTTTTTTGTAACAGAAATTGACAGACATCTAGCTATAACTGCTGGTAGGTGACAGCATAATACACTTAGTGTTGGAGTGTAAGCTTTAATGAACTAGTATTGCATGAAGGCAGTACAATTTGGTGTGTGACACTACACACAGCAAAGGTTGTCATTATGAAATGGGAACTTGGAAATGTCATAAACCTACTTTTAATAAATACAATTAATAATGTACATAGAACAATGGAATTAAGTACATTCCTATCAAAAAGAATTCTTAATGAACAGAAAGTGGACAGCATAGATCTGATGACAGGAAGGTTACATCTAATCTGAATTACTGAGTGACCTAGGAAGCTTGCTGAGAGGGATTACCGAATAATTATGTTAATATGCAATTATCACCTCATTTTTTCTGTAGTAACCTCAAGATGTAGTGTAGTAAGGGTGTTATAGCAAGTGCTGATAGTTTGCAAAAATACTGATGTTCAAGATTTTTGAGACAATAAGATTAGCTTAAGGCATTTAAATGATGATCTGTCAGCTTGAAGACAGATCTGACCTTACACTTTTTTTTTTAATGCTTAGAGTATCTGGCCACAGGCAGCCATATCTGCAGAACTTATTATGATTTGAAACTGATATTTTATGAAGAAAAACAATATTTAAAATTTTAATATGTAAATTTAAAAGTAGTTAATTAAATCAGGGTGGAAGTTAGCTTAGTTGGCTAATAATTGGTGGTTTTCTACTTTTGAATATGAAATAATTCCACTATAATAAACAATGTATCATGTAAATCAGAAATAACATTGTTAACTGTGCTGCAGTCATTCTAGGTTTAGCTAAAATAATTGAATAGGATTTGGCCTTTTAGCTAAAATGTTTCAGAAGTATGAGCCCGAAATTGTGTATGCTTTTGTAGGCTTTTTGAGCATTGCTGTTTTGTCCTTATCTCCTAGGTATATTGCACTATGTGCTTAAATAAAAAAATTCACCTAACTGTATAGTGTTTGCCCTGGTATAACAAACACTATTTGCAATATTAAAATTTAAGTTTAATCTTAAAGTCTATTTTTTCAAGTACACAAATGATTAATTACCATGTATTTTGACAGAATTAGTATTGTGTGTATTTCTGATGTGGTATAGAGAACAATACTTATAAAACAGTGATGGAATTATGCAAAGAATATTGTATAGCTTTGATTAAATGTTAGTTGTTACAATGATTGATTTTTTTTTTTTTTTTTCCCCAATGTGTTCAGGTTTAGGTAGTGTTTCAGTTTGGATGTTAGGCTTCCTGAATATGGTACAAGTTAATGTTTTCCTCAAAAATGATGGCATTATGTGGAGTCATTGTTACTGAGTAATGTAATCTACACATGTAATATTGCATTTTGGCTCACTGTTATCACAATACTGTAAATAACTATTACGTAAGAATTTATTTAATGGTTTCTTTAATGCCACATTGTTATAACTGTTAATTTTCTCATTGTCCTGCACATGTAATAGTGAATTGTACCACCCTGATAGCTGGAAAAAATGTGATAATTAGCAGAAAATTATTAAAATGTAACAGTGATATTATCGATATGGTAAGCATTTCAGGCTTAATTCAAAGCCTGAAATCTGTAGGGACAGCTGTATTACCATAGAAGTCTTCTAATCAGATCCATATGGAATAGTTCACAATCTCCATAAATACACAGTATGGAAAGGAGTTTCTTACATGATTGCACGATGTGAGGTTTCAGATACTGTTCATGATAGTTTTGAAGGGAATCTCGAGTTCAAGATGGTTGTGTGGTGCCCTATCCACCTTGTTTTAGCTCAAGCTTTAACACTAGTATTTAAAGTCAACATATGTTTTTTGTATGTGGAGCAACATGATTTTGTCTTCATCACGTAAACCTGTGAAAAGTTTTCAGGAGCCGTTCTGATAATGAGGTTTGCAATCTCCAAGCAGGCACGATATTCTCAGTTTGCCTCCCTGCTGTTCAGGGGGTACCAATGAGGTTGCTTTAAATGGGAAGCGTCTGTTCTTCCTCTGAACCCCTAACACCAGAACAGATGGGTGGAACTTGGAACATGGAAGGTTTTACCTCAGAGGTGGTAACAGTGAAGCCACTCATTAACACTGAATTTACCACTTCGTTAGCGACACTGCTTCCTGTTGAGAAAAGCTAATATAGGTTCTCAGATTGACTGAGCATACATTTGTCTACTTCTGCAGTAACAAAAACAGGAAAATGCACATCTTCCAGGCAAAACTGACTTACTATATTTCTTCTAAACTTTTTGTGTACATTTTTATACTCTGCTGCCTAGTATTAGATGAAGCTTGTGCTATTCAGTGATAAAATCATTGGAGCAATTGTGCATCCTTGGAGATTTCCCTTCTTTAAATTGACTTTTGCATTACTGATTTTTAGTGCATGTTTGCACTGCCCGTTTCTAACTTGTGTAGGTGATGTAAAGACTCCTGCTGGGTGGTGCATTATCACCGTTTTAGGGTGAGAGCTTTAAATATGATCTTATTGGAAGTCTTTATTGCAGTAGGAACTGACCCATCTGAAAACGGCAAAGAAATTCAGAAATCTAAGAAATGGGAAGATGAATATCTGGCCTGTCTAGTAGAACACTTGCATAAGGGCATATTATAAGTAATATAATAAAATACAGTCATTTCATATGTATCAAACATTTATTATGCAGATGACAAGAGAAAAGTTGTATTTCTAAATTGGGTAGTTCAGTAATTGGGTAGCAAAGAAAATGTTTTAACTTCTTGCAATAAGTTTTTTTCATTATATTTGTACTCCAAATAAAGTTTATTTTTTCTTCTAAATGGTTAAAAGTCATATTAAGGTTTGTTTCTTACAAACTTTAATGAGATTAAATTACTTGTTTTTTGTCTTTTTGCTGATTTGAAACAAAACAAGCACAATAGCAGAGAATTTCCATTAGGCCATGGCTAGCTTTGAATTGCCTGGATAACTGTCATGATGTTGAATTGAAAAATTAATGGTAATTCTGAACTCATTTTAATGTGTGATATATAAAGATGAAAATGGCGTCCTTTAAACTGCTTGTTTTCTCTCCTTAGGAAAAAAGGATGTCAAGTGTGGTCTTCCTTGATTTCGATGAAGGACCATTGCAGGGAGCCGTGGATATTTGTTGTGAGTTATAACGTCTTAATTCAAAGAGTCTAGGTAATGACTCCTTTTAACAGAACTCTTTATTCAAAATGTTAATGAGTAATTGAAATTAAATATGCGATGGCAGGAACCAAATCCCCCGAAATATCAAAGTGAGTAGTACTCCTTAAGGGTAAAATATGTGATTTCTGTAAAATGGATAAATGTTTCCAGTTCCTGGATGGATGTTCTAATGTCTTATGCTTACTGTGTTCTGAGAACCCATACAAGACATAAATATTGAGTAGACTTAAGTTCACAGTCCAGTTTAGTACACACTGGTTTTCATGCATAGGCAACTTCTTTCCGCTCACTAAGTGTTCAGTAGATTATTCTGTGTGTGAATGAAAGCTGCTTGTAGAAGGATATACTTATGCACAGGAAGCCTCCCATAGGGAATTAATATGTAGTATTCTCTATACTAGTTTTGTTTTGTACACTATTATTGCCATGTTCTGAATTCAACGTGTTGATTTCATCAGGTAGATAAATCCCAATTAAGTATGTCTAATTCCTCATTATTTTTCCATGTTTGAGAAGATGCTGTTTTATTTGCTTACAATTTAAAATGGGCTTATAGCATTAGCAGGATCTGATTTGTTTATTTATCTTAAAGCAAGGAGAGCTCTTTTGTAAAAATGGAATAGGAGAACACTTAATTTCTTCATTGAGTTTGATCCTTTGCTGTGTTTCCATCAGTAATCATATGTTCAAAATTGGCTTAGTTACGTGTTTTCTCTATTAATACCAAAGTAAACACTCTGCAAGCTTTTGTGTATCATCAGGTCAGTTGTATACAAGCACTTTGTAGAAGTGATACATTGAGATATATAAAGGTTAGTTTATTTCCTAGGTGCTAAAGGGAAGTATGGATTAAAAAAAAAAGTCACTAAAATGACTAGCAGGTGTCTGTATAACCTTTACTCCTAACTTGTTTTACTTCTAGAAAGCAACGAAAAATAAACCGTTGTGTTCATGTTAACGTACATGTGGAATGTATTTGCACAGTTTTTGTCGATCATATTTTTTCCATCTTGCTTGTAGGTGTTTGTGATTTTTATATGTAATGTACCATAGCAAAAAAAAGTATACAGTTTTTGATGGTTTCATTGATTAATTTTAAACATGTCTTGAACTTGTTAAAAATACATATTCTTATTCAAAACTTACTTTTTCTGATTACAGTGTGAAGAAGGGTGGTCCTGGAGAAAATTGTAAATTAAAATTGCCGTTATTGTATTTGCGCGATTGCCTGATTCTTTTCTTGTTTGCTTGTTTTTTTTTAGTATAAATGTACTTAATGGACAGACCAGCAACATGGATGACTTAGAGATAAATACTGAAGTCACTGGTGCTAAAGAAGAAGAAGAAATTCTATGTGATGATAGTTTCATATCCGAGGAAGAAGGTGGCATTCCTAAATCACAAGAGAGTGACACGTCATTTCAGAAGAACAATACGTTGACTCTGCCTGAGGAGCTATCAAGGGACAGATCTGAAAAAGCCTTAAGTGGAGGCCAGACTTCTCTATTTATACACACTGGTGCTCCTACTGTTTCTAGTGAAAACTTTATCTTGTCTAGAGGAACTGCTGTTAATGGACCAGTTTCACACTCCACCTCAACTAAGACTTCCATTATGAGTAAAGGCAGTGTTTCATTAACCACTGGACAGCCTGTAGGTCATCATACAGATTCCTGCTCAACTTTGACAGTGGTTCATGATCTTCAGCTGCCTGCAAAGAGTACAACACAAAAATCAAGTCAGCACCAAGTTTTATTTTTGTTACCTGATGTAGCACATGCTAAGAACATGACTCATTCCATTAAAAATCTACCTACCTCTGCTTCAATTGGTTGTGATTCACAGAAATCAGTAGGAAATAGTGTAGATAGCACTTTAGTAGGCCAAGTAGAAGTTTGTGAGGATGATAAAAATTTACTGGTAAAAGATGATTGTGTTGATACATTAACAGGCATTTCCTCAGGTACAGGTGGTTTCAGATCGGGATGTGATCCCAGCTGGGATCCACAAAAAGAGTTTATACAGTTTCTTATGACAAATGAAGAAACAATAGAGAAGTCTCCCATTCACTGTAAAGTAGGTTTAGAAAAAAAGAGAAAAAGAAAAATGGATGTTAGTAAAATAACACGCTATACTGAAGACTGTTTTGGTGATAGCAGTTATATTCCTAGTAAATCAAAACTGCTAAGTGTTGACTTCTTAGAACAGAATGAGGAACTACAAATAGTAGAACCACAGAAATATTCATTGAGTAAAGTAAAGCCTGAATCCACAGATGAAGAGCTGGAAGCTGTTGATGCTATCCAGCAGCTCATTTATAGTCCCACTGGTAGCTGTGCAGAAGATGCTTCTCCTGTTCACACTAGCACTTTTCTTTCCAATACTTTAAAAAATAAATGTGAACAGAATGATTCTGAATCACCATCTACTTTCAGTACTGATGAACCATCGTTTTATCCCTGTACAAAGTGCAATGTGAATTTTAGGGAGAAGAAACATCTGCATAGGCACATGATGTACCATTTAGATGGGAACAGTCATTTCCGACATCTCAATGTCCCCAGGCCCTATGCATGTAGGGAATGTGGAAGGACATTTCGAGATCGTAATTCACTTCTTAAACATATGATAATTCACCAGGAAAGAAGGCAGAAACTGATGGAAGAAATCCGTGAGCTGAAAGAACTTCAGGATGAGGGTAGGAGCGCACGGTTACAGTGCCCGCAATGTGTGTTTGGTACTAATTGTCCCAAAACATTTGTGCAGCATGCAAAGACCCATGAAAAAGATAAAAGATACTATTGCTGTGAGGAATGCAATTTCATGGCTGTGACAGAAAATGAACTTGAATGCCATCGAGGGATTGCTCATGGAGCAGTAGTCAAATGTTCCATTATTGGTAGTGACATGTCCCAGAGGAAATCACAGAAGAAGGCATCCATGAAAGATCCGTATTTAGGATCCTCAAAAAAGTCATCAACCTACATGTGTAAGATGTGTCCATTTACAACTTCAGCTAGAAGCATTTTAAAAAAACACATGGAATATCTGCATCCAGCATCTTGCATAGATCCCTTTGGTAGCCATCTTAGACTAGAAAAAAGAAAAGGCAGCATTATAGAAGAATCTTTAGATTTTGGTAGCAGGACAAAACAGTTGATCAAACACTCTTCTACATTTCCAAAGAACTCTGTTTTAAAACAGGATGTAAAAAGATCATTCGGCTCTACTTCACAGTCCAGTAACTTCACCAAACTTCACAAGAGACCCTACAGGATACAGAAGGCTCGGAAAAGCGTTTCACAGTCATCTGTAAGTGTGTGCAATCTAAATTCTACAAACAAGAGCTTTTTGATTAGAAATAGCATTGGCCAGAAACCTAAATGTTTTCATCAAGCAGCAAAGCAGAAAGCTAGTGTCAAAACAAGCAGTAATTATTTACATAGACACAAATATGAGAACTACAGGATGATTAAAAAATCTAGTGACTCTTATCCTTTGCATTTAAAAAAGGAGGAGTCCAACTCTGTCAGTTCTTTACATTTATTTTCTTCATCAAGTAGTCCCCCTAATAATTGTTTTGTCATGGATTCAAATAATCTTGATTGCAAAGGGGCAGAAGGCTGTAAAGGTCTTAGGCACGTAGCTGTAAAAAGAATGGTTAAAGAGTCCAAGAGGGAAGGCTCTGTTACAGGAAATGATTTGGATTGCTATCCAGATTTTCTGCATAAAATGACTGTTGTTGTTTTACAGAAACTTAACTCTGCTGAAAAAAAAGACAGCTATGAAACGGAGGATGAAAGTTCATGGGATAATGTTGAACTATGTGATTACACTACACAGTCTGTGGAGGATGAATCTTACAGTGATATTAATCAGGAGCATGTAAGCCTGTTCCCCATATTCAAAGGTAAAATGGAAGATCATGAAGCTGGTGATAAATCTTCACTTGGTTATGAGCAGAACGACGGCTTTTATTTTGAATATTATGAAGATGCTGAGGGTAGTAACTTCCTCCATGATTTGCATGATCCTCATAATTTAGAAAATGTAGGATCAGCATTGCCAAAGCATAATTCAGTTTTCCATTGGACTGATCTGTCGCTTGAAAAGAAGTCCTGCCCATACTGCCCAGCAACCTTTGAAACAGGTGTTGGATTGTCCAATCATGTCAGAGGACATCTTCACAGAGCTGGATTAAGCTATGAAGCCCGTCATGTTGTTTCACCAGAGCAGATAGCAACAAGTGACAAAATGCAACATTTTAAAAGAACTGGAACAGGAACTCCTGTTAAACGTGTTAGAAAAGGTATGTGTTTCTTTTTTAAAAAAAATTTGGGTGTAAAGTATAGGGGAAAAGCACTAAATTGAGCACTAAACAAGACTTGCTTCGTTTTGTTGTAAAGCCTGTCCTTGTGATTTGCTATTGTAATATTTAACAGTACATAATTGTCAAAATACATGAAAAATATTTTCTTTGTAGCAATTGAGAAATCTGAAACTTCCTCTGAGCATACATGTCAGCTCTGCGGAGGCTGGTTTGATACTAAAATTGGATTGTCAAATCATGTGCGAGGACACCTGAAGAGGCTTGGCAAAACCAAGTGGGACGCACACAAGTCTCCAATCTGTGTTCTGAATGAGATGATGCAAAATGAAGAGAAGTATGAAAAAATCCTAAAAGCTTTGAATAGTCGCCGCATTATTCCCAGACCATTTGTTGCTCAGAAATTTGCATCAAATGATGACTTTTTATCTCAGAATGTTATACCTCTTGAAGCATACCATAATGGCCTAAAGACTGAAGATACATCTGTGTCTGCATCGGAGGAAGAAGGGCTGAGTTTCCTAAACGAATGTGATGAAACAAAAGCAGTACTACATGATGAAAAAAAAAATCAGTCACTTACACTGATAGAACTTCTGAAAAATAAAAGGTTAGGAGAAGAAAGGAATCCTGATATTTCTCCTCAAAAGATTCATAATCAAACTGCGAGAAAGAGGTTTGTTCAGAAATGTGTTCTTCCATTAAATGAAGACAGTCCATTGATGTATCAGCCACAAAAAATGGACTTGACTATGCAGTCAGGTAAGAAGATGTTTCTTGCTGTCTTGACAACATTTCCAAAGAATCCTTTAATTCATAGAAAATGTACAAGTGCAGGGTATTTTGTGGGGGGATTCTGTTCGTTTAATTCTTGTTTCATTTCCAGAGGATGCTGACTGCGAGAGGTAGCACAGCAAATTTTTCTTGCATGTTTTTTCTTAAGTGAATATTCAGCAGCATTGAGGGCTTTTGCATGGAGTGTAGTTCCTTTTCTGCATATGGTTGGGCTTACAAATTCAAAGTGGACGCAAAATGAACCTCAGTGAGGAAGAAGACACATCCTACAATAACAATAAGTTGAAGTATTTGGTAGACTAACAGTTCTGAAATGTTTGGGCTTGTGACCCTGTTTCTGGGCTTTAAAACTGCTGGTTTGCGAACTACTTCATTTAAATCTTTGAGGTTTGTGCAAAGCAGCATTTGTTCAAAATGACAGAACTGTCAATGCCATTTTAAGCACATAATATTTCAAATTGATCAATTTCTATTGACTAATTCTGATGTTTTTAGTCAAATGTACTCTTGCACCTTAGATTAATTCTTGTTTGGCTTAAAATTGTGGCTGCTGTGGGAAACTGATGCTTGCTTAGGGTCTGTCTATCCTGAGTAAAGATGTGTGGTAGTTTGAGCTTTGTTGGAATACAGCAGGGTTCTAATATGCAGCCCCTGACTGATACGGACAAATATATCCCCTCTGCTGAGAATTGTGCTAATGAAACAATTCTATAATCAACTTTCTAGATAATCTGTACTAATAGATTCATTTTTTAGAATGACGTTTTTAACCTTATTGTCACATAAGAGTTATTTCTAGTCTTGGGGAGTTCTTGCAGGATCCTTTTTAATATGTATGTAGAGCTTGCATTTATCTATTTCTTATTTGGACACCACCTTATAATGCTGCAGGATTCTTTAGACTGAGGAGCAGATCTTAGTTTTATACCCATGACTGTTTTGGTTCTGTTGGTTTTCTTGTTATTACCCAGTGCAGGTTAGTAAAACTGGCAGTGCCTAGTATGTTTTCACCTATATTCTTGTCTTCCTTTAAAGAAATAACAGCAACAAGAAGTCCAATGTGCTCAGAAGTTCTTTTAGGGAACTAAAGTGTGGCAATCAATTTCTTAACAAAGGTGGCTTTCTAAAATGACAGAGGTGGAACAGAATTACATCTAATGTCTTCGGATGTATGTGGTTGTCCTTTAAGACAGGAGGTTGCTTAATAAAGGAAGTGCATCTTTGACAGGCTTAATTATTAGAAAAACAATGCTAAAGGAATAGCTTGCCAAACCTGACACTGTGTATTGCTTTCTGTTTAATATTTACTGCTGAGTACTAGGTAGCACCTGTTTGGTTGTGATGAACAACCAGGTAAAAATAAACATACGCTTGCATAATACTAACAGTTATGAATGGGGCCCTGTAATTATCTGTGGCTGAGGTAACAGAATTTGACAACTAACGAACGCACTGTGCCAGTTGAGTTAATGAGAAAATATTTAACATCAAGTTGAAATACTTCAGTTTTTCCTGAAAAGGCAAATGTTTCTAATCCTGTTTTTAGTTTTTAAAAAGGTTTTTTTACCAGCCAGATGTTCTTCTTCTGTAACTTGCCTGAAAAAACAGCATGTCTTCTGTGGGCTGCTGGAGAATAGGACTCTTTCTTTCCTGCAGACAGAGGCTTTCCAGCTGAATAGATTTAGCTTTTTATTTGTTCTTCTAATGATTTATTAGTAGAGAACTGGAAACATTAGTTGACCAAAACAATCTTTGGTAAAATAAAGAGAGAACATTATGGTAAAGTTGAGCAGGGGAAAAGTTATAATGGTTTCTTTGTCTGGTAAGTGAGGAGTTCAGTATTGTTTTACTTTCACTGTTTTCCTGTGATAAGTAGCATGTTGCTTTGTTGATTATTTATTTAGCACAGAGATTTTAGCAAAAAACTTCAAATCATTAACTTTCATTATTGATTGCGCATCTAAAGTAATGAACAGAAAATGCACTGAACAAAATGTTTTGTTTAACAGCTGTTCAGTGATGTGTTTTACCACCTTTCTCTCTAAGCCTTCAACAGCAGCCTAATTTAGTATTGAGCCTTTTAGTCTTATGGGTAAAACACTTAATTACTGCTTTGTCAACTATACTTTTAAAATTCTCTTTATTGGAAATGTTGCAAGCTCTGAAATTTCTCAACAGAATCGTGCTATTCAAATTGTAGGATTATATTTTGTGAATAGAGCTTCATAATGTGGAGATCTGTAGTAATTTGATAGTAGGTATTAATTGCAGAGTAGCCTGATGGGTTCAAGTTGCCTTCTTTCTGTTCAAATAACAAGGTTTGGCTTAAAGCACTACTTGGAAAACTAATAATGGTTAACTTCGATCCTTCTAATATACTAAACAATTGCGTCAATGCAGTGAATATATTTTAAACCATCTTTATTACAGAAAACTTTTTACAACGCTTTGAGAATTTCATTTTTTGAAGAGAGAACTGGATTATAGTTTTCTTTTGAATGATAGGTATGCCTGTGAAGCTTAGAACGTGTGTGCATTGCAATACGACGTTTACAAGTGCTGTTAGCCTGTCCAACCACTTACGCGCTTATGCACGAAAGAAGAGTGCTGGACTTTTGACTGGGACAGGTATGTTTTGTTACAGATGTAAAAGCAAGTCTGTCTATGATACATTTTCCTCATCAGACTGGACAAAAGCATATGTTAATTCAAAGTAACTTTGAAGCTTCCATTGGTAAACAATTTATTTGCCCTAAAACTTCAGCAACTTGTAAACTAAAGTATGTTGCTGTTGTCCACTCTCATGTCTGATTTTCATTCTTACTCATTTTGGATCCAACACTTAAGGTATGTAAGCAAAACTAAGAGATGTTCACTTAAATTCATTCTCCTACAATATCACAACTTCCAAACCAGCTAGTTGGCCATCTAACAAAGTATTTATAAGTACCTCAAAAAAAAAAGTAATTATACTCCATATAATTACTAAGAATACTGTAGCTAAAATAGGAGAAGCAAGTAATTTTCCAACTTGTATATTTCTAACATAATATATGTAGCTGGTTTCATTTTTTGTTTGGCTTACAAACCAATCATGGAGTGATTGACAATGGAGTGAGTGTAGTACAGCATTTGGCACTGCTATTAATGCTTTTTTTATTAAAACACGCTTATATTGGAATTCTAATATTCCATATTTTGACTCTTTTCCAGAGACCTGCAGTTTTCTTGGCTGTAGGCAAATTCCTGAGTTTACTTGGAGTATTGCTAAGCTTAGTGGGACTTTGTATGGTCAGCAGCAAGTTGGGGAGCAGAGATGGAATATAGTGAGGAAAATTTTGAGACACGAAGTTTGAAATACAAAGTAATTTAGAAGGGTAACCATCTGTTTTCTGTGTCAATAAGCACAGATTTACATGATGCTGGAAAAATATCATTCCTTTTTATCTGTAGATGTAATTCATTATGCTACATATAATAACAACAACAAAAAAATAGTTTCAGGCTTTCTCTGCAGAAGCCTAAAAGAAGTATTTAAATATATTTTACACATTGAGCCTGTGGATGCCAGGTCTTATTATGCTAAGTTAATTCTGTAACAAAGTAGATTTAGAATGAAAAGAGCAGATGCAAAAATATCCATTGTGTAGGAGAATATGCTTTTCATTAGCAATTCTGAAAGTTTTCATATTTACACAATAGAAAGATGATGATAGTGGACTTCATTTACCACTGTTGTGATTTGATGATATTAGTCCTGTGGTAAGTTATTTTGCTTATATACCTACTGGTGAAATATTTTTCAATAACTATATATTTAAATTGCACATTGAAATTAACAATTATTAAATGGAGGAGGCACTGTGGCAAAGAGGATAGTACACAGAGACTGGATCCTGGACAAGTTCCTTGTACCTCAGCTTTCCTTTTGCTAAATAGGAAATGCGAATGTAGCTTGTAAAGGTGCTTTAAAGGTGTTTTGTTTTGTGTTGTGTTTTTTTGTTGTTGTTAGAAACATTTTGCTAGCTTAGTAGCATCATATTCATCAGAGCAGTTGATGCTTTCTTAAAAAGACCTTAAAAGTCCTGAGTGTTGTTGTATCATTGGGCCTAGAAGTTTGTTTAAAACGAGGTTAGAAACAAAACTTAAAAAAAAAAAAAAAACTAACAAACAAACATACTTCTGATCTCAGAAGCTAGAGCTGAGCTAGATAAACAGTCTGTACCATGCAGATAAAGGCATTTCTCTGAAATAGGTGACTTAAGGGGAGACTTAAAGCTGTAATATTTTGATACGTGTGTTCATTTAGTCATTACTGCTAGAACTTTTGTAACTTTGCAAAGTTTGTAAACTTGATAGTTTGCTTGTTGACTTTTCATTTGAGCAAGCTCAGTGCAAGCCTGGTGGACCAGAAAATACACTTTTAAACAGTGTTTGTATCTGATACTCCACCTTATATTGTAAGTTTTGTGAAGAGAATGACTTCAATGCAAGATTTCACTAGCGCACACTACTTTTAAACTTTGCTACAAGTGTTGTGCATGGGGAGATCTCAATTTCACTTATTAAAAATGGTTCCAGTTGAGAACAATTTAGAGATGGCTTCAGTTTGGAACCTGTATGGAATCAATGAGAATACATTTATACAGATTCCTTTTCCTGTTTTCACAAAGCCTTTTTTATATCTTCTAAAGCAAACATAACTACTGTAAAGAAATCATGTTGGTTTAATAATTATCTCTGTTTCTTGCTGCAATTAAATAATTGTGTGCAAACATGAATGTTGTAGTTCTTTTATGACTTAGCAGTTGTTATGGAAGCTATCTAGGTGGTAGTGTTTAGTAAGAGAAATACAGTAATCTACACAAGTTACCAAAGTGAGAGCTGTTCCAGGGCTACATTAGCATATGTACTAGTCCTATACTCAATTTTTTGGTTTGTCTGCATGTTTTCAATATTGACTATTATCATACTGCTTTTCTAGCAGATGCCCTGTTTCTTCAGAATCAGTAACTTGATCACACTTAGTCAAAGTTTACCATTTTTTTCCAAATGCAACTTGATGTTTCTAGTTATATAATAGAAATAGTTGCATAATAGTAAATTTTGGGAATAGACTCGAGGGGAAAAAAAAACATTCAAAAGTGGAACCTTCTAGGCTGTTGGCTAGAAAGTTCAAGATGAGTGTTTGTTATTAAAGTTAATTTGTGCCTATCTGCTGTATAGCAAATGCCTGAGTAGGTTCATTTGTATAGTTCCTGGCTTTTGTATTAGTGATTACATGATGGTCTTCGGATGTGTTGACTAGAACAATATCTTTTGTTATGCAGTCCAATTTTGAACAATGTAATGACTTAATCGCTCATTTTGAGTAGATGCTAATTATCTTTTATAACTAATTTGATGAGTAGCTACCCATTTGTGTTTCTCAAAGTATGTGTCAAACTGACTTTCTTATGATTATCTTTAGAGTATCAGGCTTGTGCAAAATCTTCAAAATGCATCTTGCCCTTCTTGGTGCAGTTGTATATCCAGCTTCCTTCCTTTTCTTCTTTCCAGACTTCTCTTTCCTCCCTGAAGTCTCCTGATTCTCTCTCACACCTTGGCTTTTTACATCTTCTCTTAGTTGACTCTTTTCACATACTCAGTCTCTTCTTACCAGCTGTCATCTTCTGGGAATCATCACTCTTCTTCTTTGGTCTCTGCTTCTGTAGATGGGGACCACTTTTTCAGAAGTTTGGGAGGCAACAATAATACACAAGTAAGGAGTCTGACCTTTGAACCAGTAGTATGACTGAGGTAGCAGTTCCTGTGGCCACTGCATTTCCAAATAGTCTAATATTGCATTGGCAAAGTTGTAGCTTCAGGGGGTTTGCTGGAGAAGCATGTGCAACCACAGCAGAGACCTGAGATCTGCTGGCTTTGCATGTCTTTGTTCTGTGCTGTTACAGTTATACCCGATCAACCAACACAATGGGCTAATTCTTAGCATCACATAAAATCCTGCAGGGACCAAAGTGGAGGCAAATATGTATGTGTGTATATATATATAT
>VXAA01004291.1:572023-599310 GCA_013399115.1 Anseranas semipalmata
ATATATATATATATATATAAATAAAATAAAATATATAAAATCTGGCTTTCAGCTGCATTTTACTGTGCAGTAATGATGAGACGAGATAGAAAATGGTTGAATTTGACAGATTAGTGAATAAATACACAAAAAATATTCTTTTTTGGCAGTATTTTTAAATGGTTAATTAGTTCCATTTATGTATGCAATTATTCAACTTGTGTTAGCTTACATATACTATGACAAAAGTAATGAAGTCTTAATAAGGACCCAGCTTCAGTCTACCTGAAATGAAAGGTGTTCCACTTTGAGGGATATTAAGAAGTGGAGCATGTGAAGTAGCATAGATGGATTTTAGTTTTGAAGCTCTGACCAAATGTCATGGGATGAAGGACCTCTAATTGTGACTTCTGTAATTCATGTTGTCCAAGGCATGCTGATTGTAGCCTCCTATCTCCATATGCTTGTAGGTCTGTCTTGATAAGTTGTCACAGATGCAGTAGGTTTTTTACACAGCCTTTTTACATAGCATATGTTTTTCTAAATAGTGTGATTTCAAATTGAACTTGAGTGCCTCGAGATTACTCCAAAATTTGATTAGCTTCTGTTTTAAATGAGTTGTTTCCCTCTGTCATGCTGTATCAGAGTTTTGATGAAGTGGTATAACTTGTAGTTCACAAAAAGATTTGGAAGCAGCAACAAGGGAACAGCAGATGGCCAAACGTGAAGAAAGGAGGCTTCTTGCAAAAAGAATTGGGCCTTTATGGAGGATACAGGATGATAGTTTTGGGAGCTGTGTTAGCCACAAAGTAGGTATAAGGATAGGTAGCTCCTGCCTATCTCTGGCAATGTGCTGCAAGTGGGGTCTGAATATCCATGCATCTTGAAATAGCTAAGTTACCCTTGGTCTCTTCCTGAAAGTGGTAAAAACACTTTCCATTGAGGTCATCCTTTGTTACAGTAAAGGCGTCGGAAGGGAACGTGGCTGTGCTTTGTTATGCGTGAGACAATGGTATGTCTTATTTGATGCTTGCAAGCATTTGTAAGCATCATACCAACAATGTGTGTAAGCAAGCGTGACCATGTAACTTCATTTAAACTTGTTACTCTCTGGATAGGCAAAAGTGGAATTAATGTGGCAGTCAAAGGATGCGTATTATCTTTGATAACTGATGTTAGAATTACAGTTTTCAATCAATTTTACCCAGATTTTACTCCTTTTCTCCACTTACTGTTCTGCTTAGGTGGAATAACTTCAAAATGTACTTGTATTGCTTTGCACCCCCTAAAATGTAAAGAAATATGTTCACTAGGTCAAAAGACAAAGGGAACAAAAAATACCCCTTGCAGAACACAGTATTTTTTGTGTTTTGTAACAGCTTCTTGCTGGGCAAATGTTCTACTTCCAATCTTAGCTAAATTACCCTAAGAATGCATTGAGTGATCTGATTTTTTTTTTCTTGATGTCTCATTATGATATTTTCTGCTCTTTGTTTTGTAATTTCTCTATCTAGAGCATCTGTTGTAAATGGTTTAGAGAAGATGTCCATACTTTTGTTTTGCTTTGTTTTCTTATTGTTCTTGGAAAATGTACCTTTCAAGGAAGTAGACACTACCTCTCCTGGTATGTTATGGTAGTTTCCGTTCTTCTGTGTTGCTGTCCATTTGATTACATAGTAGTTCAGAGGGTTTTTTTCCTAGAAGATTATGCAAATGCTTGAAACTGTTCAGGACTCTGTTACAGAAAACCAAATAAGGTGTAATAAGAAGGTGAAGGCTCTCTGAAATGCTTGGGATGCGTGTGAGTAGAATCAAAATTCTTGATGGGAATGAATGTCTTAAATTTGCCAACATGAAGGAAATAAGCTAGTTCTTGTTTCAAGTGCTTATGGGCTTCTCTAGGAGGAGCCTGCTGTCTACTGTTTGTTTGTTTGTTTGTTTTACTCATTTGTATCAACTGACATCAGCTAACAGACATCAGGTGCAACTCATGGATGTACTTGCATTCAGATAAGACCATGGCTTCTAATTGTTTCCTTCCTTCCCATGATGTTCCACAAAATCAGCAGTGGCAAAGCTTTTGCTGTAACAACTGCTTCAGATAAGTCTCCCCTCATGAAAGTAATTCTCTTCAGAGAACTGGTATCTAGGCTTCAGTATTTTGTCTGCTTACATGTCTGGTGATGTTACTGGTGTTGCAGTATGTGAAATATTTATACTACTTGGCAGTTCCTAAAGCTTTAAAGATAGTTAGCTTTTTTCCTTCCTAATTAGATGAAGGATATCCTTTTGGCGAGAGCATAAAACAGTAAGAACCCCTTACTTGTTCACTTTTTCAGAAGTTATCTTGGCCATTTCTCTCTTTCTCTCAGTTACTGGCTTTATATTGAAACTGCTTTCCTGGTACTATCAGAAAAAACACCGTTGAGACTCATCTTTGTAATGATGGCTTCAGCCAGGGTCTGAAGGAAGTTTCTTTAGGTTGGTGACTGCTTTCTGCTTGTTTGCAGACTGGTTAGTTCTCTGGTTCCTTTCAAGCCTCCAAAAATCATTCCATTGTTTCAAGATACTGTAAGAATCTTGAAACTGGGGGCAGAATTGGAAAATGCTCGGTGCGTCTACAAGTTCAAAGTTTGGCTACAGGGTAAAAGCCATGTTTGAGAGTTGCTCATTTGGAGGAGATAAGAAAAATGAGGGATGCAATCAAGACTTTGTGTGTTCTTTAAATCAGCATGTTTTGCCTCCACAGATGATGTCTTATGCTTCGGGATGCTAAGCAATTTATTCTTCTATTTTCTGTTACATGAGCCAAAACTTAGACAAGTTTAACAACTTCTGAATTTTACTGTTAAGATGTCTCAGTAGCATAGCATATACCTTTTTGGTATCAATACCACTTGTCACTGTCCTTCAGATTTCTGTGTAGCGTTAGTGTCATTATCTTGTGTTTCAGAATAGGGTGTAGCTAGATACACTTCCCAGTTTGAGCAGTCCCAAACTTCTTGTCTTTCTCAAGCTTTTATCAGGTGTTTTCATCATAACAATATTAACTCAGTTTAATCCTCTCATCCCCCAACTTTGGCTGCTACGTAGAATCTCCAGGTTTTGTTACAGATTCCTGTTGCATCTGTTCATGGGAGGTATAGACTTTCTTAATGCTAATTGAACCATTTGCCATGTGTTTCCTGTTCACACATATTACTTGCGTACATGGTTTCAAATAGACTGAATTTAAAGAATGGCCTTGCCATCCCTGTCAATTGTTCTAATACCATCTCCAACTAGCAAGGATCAATACATAGTTTTCACAGGATGCTTTAGAGTTCAGGCAGGAGTGAGGGGGAAGCTTCATTTGAAATTCTTAGTATAGTACATAAAAGGACAAACTTTTTGCTTTGTTGAAAACAAATGACAAGTGTTCCATTCGAACTAGAAATTCTTGATTGTATTAGCTGAAAGCTACAACTTTGTGAAGATGCAGCCTGGTTGAACATGAGTGGTCTTATGATGTTATTTGAATTACAAAACAAGTTCCAGGATTTTGACAGTGTTTGATGAATGAAAGTATATTTCCAATGGTGCTTTGTTTCTGTACGATTCCACAATAAGTTAGCAGGTGCCTGCTGATACTAAAACAACAGTTTAATGCTGAATGTCAATTATCTAGTCTTTGAAAGAGCAAGTGCTGTGCTTTAAAAAAAAAATGGCATCAGGTGTTTTGTCAGTAAATTTCTTAGAGCACACAATATTTGTTTTGGAATTACGTTACAATTAAACATACAATAACAAGAAGGTAGATGTCTTTTCACCACTTCTGTAGGGGATACTTAATGAATATCTCTGGTTTAACACTGACTGAAATATCACTTTCACATATGGAAATTTCTTTCTTCTTAGCTTTAGATTGTAAGCAAAAGAAGTCAAGGTCAAGATCTGGAAGCAAGAAAAAAATGCTGCCATTACCTCATAGTGCTGATGAAGTTTACATACTCAGATGCAGGTACATAGGATTATTTTAATTGAAAGAAAATGTTCTTAAGAGCTTGCTAATTTTAGTCATAGGAAGATTTAAGATTATATCCTGTAGTGTGTTTGTGATGAAATTGAATGGGGGGGTGCGGGGGAGGGAGCAGTTGATTATTTTCATTAGGACAAGATTATTTGAATCAGTCATACTTAGCTATTAGGTTGCCAGCTCCTTTTTCTCTAGCTAAAGTCTTATTGGTCATGTTTGAGTAATATTCTGTTCTTCAAAAGAAACCTTAAGTAAGAGAAGCAGATTGTCATTGCTAGTATTACAAATGTAAGAGTGTAACTTGTATAAACTGCAATGTTTTGTGCTCATGGTTACTATAAATGAATGCAATTACTAAAGTTTTTAGCTAAAATATGTAGAAGCAGACTTCAAGAAAAATTAAGACTTTTGATAATTTTTCAGTAGTGCTAGATATATCTTGATGGAATAATTTTAATATTTGCGTAGGTTTTGTGGTCTGGTCTTTCGAGGACCTTTGTCTGTTCAAGAAGACTGGATAAAGCACTTGCAGCGACACATTGTCAACGCAAATCTTCCACGGACTGGAGCTGGCATGGTTGAAGTCACATCACTACTTAAAAAACCTGCTTCAATTACTGAAACTTCATTTTCTTTACTGATGGCAGAAGCAGCATCATAGAACAAGGAAACATTTTAAATTTGAATTGGATGTAAATTTGAAATACTTTGTCATTTTTTTAAAATAAATTGTTACACTAAATTATGTTTATAAATCCTAAAGGCAAAAATAGAGGAAGTGGATTACAGTAACATCAAAATAAATTGAATACTTAACAGTTACAGTAAGTAGTCTTTATATTTTATATAGGGTGGAAGATGTGTTTTTAAGGTTTATTATGTTTTTGTCAGTTACTGTGTTCACTATCAATACAAGACCATTACATGTATGGCAGCCATTTTTAAATCGTTGCACATGGGTACTTAAAGACAGATTTTAATAAAACAAAGAAACTATGTTCTCTGCAGTGTTACCCAAATCAAGGCTCTGTTTATTCCAAAAAGAATTACATAGTAAAATAAGATATTATTATATTTTGTTTGTATGTATGTAGTGTTTTGTATAATACCAAGAACTGCTAATACAATTTACTCAACTTAGGGCATTAAATACCATGTACTTCATAGTTCAAGAGACTGTTTCATTCAAATAGGGCAATTAGTACTCTTCTATCTAGGTGTGTAAGTGTTTTTTTTAAATCACATGAGGCTTTTTGTACTAAAAAGTGGAGGGAAACTTGTTTAAACAAATTTCTAAGATAAATATGTACATAATACTGGAAATTTGTGGTAAGGAAATATTCTTTACTTCAGTTGCATTTCTCACTGACAACAAAGTGGTGCATCCATGCTACCTCCTACTTGTCAACAAAGATGGTCTTTACCCTTATGTTTTTGTATCATAGTAGATTCAATCCAACTTTCTTTATTACAAAGCATCTTTTTGTTAACAAGTTTGTTTCTTTATGATGATTTACTTAAGGTCTGACATGCTTACAGAAGTTTGCCTCTCTACTATTTTATTTAACACTGTAGAAATGTACTAATAAGCATTGCTCACTACACGGTTAGAGTAGACTTTTCATTTATAATTCTGTTTAAAAGATTGATCATTTTAGAAAATTTGAACACAGATTGAAATGTTTCTACATATGAAGAGAATGTTTACAACTTAAATTTTAGAGCTTGTTTTGGATGTGATTATATGTATGAAAACTGTAACACTATGCTCATGCTAAGGACCTACTTACAGAATTACTGAAATAAATGTGCTGTGAGGATGGAAATATGGTGCAGGTGTCTTGGTCATGCTGAACTGTGTTTGTTCATTCAGACTGTCTTCAGAACATGATTTTTGTTTAAATCATAAGTCAGATTCCTCTACAAATCAATTTTGTATGCAAGTAACATTTCATTTTACTCATATAGGGTAACTAATACTGTAGTTAAGCCAAGGATATGCATTGATATTTTCTTTATATGTAAATAAAGTTAAAAGCAGTTAAAACAAGAGGAGTATTTTGGTAGAGTATATACATACCTCACTGCCAGTGAAATTGCTTTCCTATGGTATATCTCCTTACCAGAAAAATCTCTAAATAAAAAGGTTTAAAGAAAATCTAAATGTCTATAATGTGAAGCATTTATTTGCATTGTGTGAATTAAGTTTGTGAAATTGATTTGTCTTGCTTGAGATTAAAATATTCTCATGATCTTAAGTAAAAATACGTTTACTTGCAATAAAATGACTTGTTCAGACACATTACGGTTGATTGGTGGAAAATATGAATAAATGTCTGTCTTCCTGTATGTGTGCAGTTAACACACAAGGCTTGTTAACATTCTGATAAAACAGATGAGCTAAAAATAAACAGTTGTGCAGGATGGAGTCCGGAGACAAGGACATCCTATATCTGTCAAGGTTATCATTAAATTAGTACTATCAGGTGTTCTACTGTGCAAGTTCCTGCAGGTAACATAAGCTGTATTGTCCAAATGTATCCCTACTGTTTTTTTAACCAGAAAGTGCACGTCAGTACATCTAAAGGTTGGAGATAAAGTTACATTAGAGATTTTAGGAAAGATAACTAGAGTGTTGAAGTGTATTGCAGACAATTATGTGTATACAGTCTAAGTAAAAATTTCTAAATTTGTAGGTGATTGTGGGCTTTTTTTATATGCTATGAAAGCAGAAGGTTTACAGCAACATGTTAAAGCAGAGAATAGAGGAAAGTGTTCAGATCATCTTGAATGTTTATAATGCTTTAATAGAGTGGTTGTTTACTCTTGTCACCAAAAAAGGTGCCTGTGAGCACCATATTCTGTGGGTGTTTAACATGAAAAAAAATCAATTAAGTGCAAATTATATTTATCTAGTATTAAGAATGTTTATAAGGCAAAGCCATACCATGCAGATTTTAGCAGTAGCAAAAAATCTAAACTAGGTTTATAATAGTAAATCTAGTTAATTTTATTTCATTACTGAAGCCCCAGTAGCAAACTACTTTGTTGTACCACCAAAAATGTAAGGTTGTGCCTGAAGAGCAGGAAGCTCTAGACCTGGCTGGTTCCCAAAATGACATTCTTTGGTTAGGAGCAGCTGTTTTAGTGGCAGGCTTTCTGAGTGCAGGCATTGGAGCTGCCCAGGTATTTAGCTGTGTGGGTTTTGTTGATGCTCCTGCCCTGCTTGCATCAGATCCTTGCCAGTGTAGTTTGAAATATATAGAGAAGTCCTAGAAGTCTTCTGATTAATAAATTAATTGCATATATAGCTGAGACGGATTGAATGATCTTACAAACAAAAAAAAACACTCAAGCTTTCTTTAGCTGATAGGATTCAAGTGGGGCTATTTGTTTTCTTGGTTTCTGTTGCTTGGAAATACACATCTTTTGTTAATACCTACTGGAAGATAGAAACCCACTTTACCAGAATTAAGGGGGTTCTAATTAAATGAGTAGAGGCGAGTTGATTAAACCAGTCACTTTATTGTACAGATCTCATGTTTTGAGATGTGTGTGGCACACTTACACCTTGGAATCAAAAACTGGGTCTTACTATCTTGGTTTTATTTGGTTTAGGCTAGAGGGACTCTATGGCAGTCTGCTAAAGAGTTGGACTGCTGGAATTGCATGTATAAGCACGAGTGTGCCTTTGTTCACCTTGGCTATATTGCTTAAGGCTAAAGACTGCAGTGGTTTAGTGATTTTGTTGTTGTTCAGTTGGTTTGGGTTCCTTGTCACAATCTTCCTTGGTTCTGGAGTTGCATTCCTTTTCCAGATACCTACCCTACTTTCTGGTAAAGCTCTTTTAAGTAGCAGCCTCTAGAAAATTATGAAAGTTTTCAGAATATTTAAGCTAGGAAACTGTAGAGGTCCAACCCCAGACTTCGTAAGATGACTGCCTGTATAGTCTAGTCCCAGTGCTATTTCCAAATCATCTTTTTAAAAAATAGAATAAGCTCTATTTGCATTCTTGAAAAGAGGTTTCTGCAGGACTTTGGAAATGTGATTTTGAAGTGCCTGTGGTAGCCACTGCCAAATGGTAGTGTGGCCAGGCTGTATGCATGGAAAACTGGAGATGGGGGCAAATAGATAGCAAAACATCCCCGGCGTGTACTCCTGTTTGCCATATGCTGCTTCATACGGAGTGTGTGACTTCTTTTAGGAGGTCTGCACCCACAAGCTGAGGCAGTCCTGCTCTGCCTACAGATGGAATTTTTGCTTGGGGCTCACCTTATCCTGCCAGTGGTGTCAGCGTTGAGCTGATGACTCTTCCTGATGGGAGAAAAAAGCATAGAAAAGACAGTAACTAACACTACTGGGGAGTGAGAGCACCTAACGTGCCACAGCCAGGGATTTAAGTCCTGGGCCAGACTTTCTGTGTTTGAGCTATGTGCCTGCTTAAAGTCCTATCTTTTCAGCCATGCTCAGGAAAACCACCAAGGTCTCTGAGGTAAGTGCATCAATCACAGGAAGAACATGAATCATGAACTGGGGCTCAGAGATGTGCATACACCTGAAGCTTGGAAAGGTCAGCTTCACAAGACTGTTCCTACAAAGCTATTTTGAAATGAATGCTTTTTCTGGGCCCAGTCTAGATTATCCTGCATGTCAATAATACTTTAAAGGAGTTATTAATTAAATTTGCCTGATTTGGAAAATCCACAGGAAAAAGAATTGGCTGAAAATATGTGGAAAAATTAATGAACAACAAATGCTTGTAAGGGCTGTGAAAGGAGCCTCCTCATTTAAGCAATACAATTAACAGTCTTTTCCACCGTTTATCACAGTAGTTAGTGGCCCAGATACTAAAACACCAGTTTCATATTCCAAAAATCAGTTTATATAGTCTCGACTTTGTTTCTTAAAAGGCATCTATTTAGGGCAGTACTTATTTAAAAAGGCTGAGTTCAGATATTTCAATCTGCCATGCTTTGTAGGTGCTGTTGCCTGATACGTGGGTAGCAATTTCAATGTAATGGAAAAATTTTGGCCATAGTGCCGGGTCTGTAATATCTTGCAATAAAATGTTCCTTTTTAACAATGCAGGCTTCATGGTGTTCTTCCCCTTGTCCCAAGGTGAGCTGCACAGCATGCTTCAGCTAAATCAAGCGCTTGCACCCTAACCTGGATCTGCTTCCCTGGATCGTTGAATGTTGAGGCAATGAGGGCATCTTGCTGCGTGTAGCCTTCTGAAAAGGCAGACAGGTGAGGGAGGGAGGTGATATTTATGTGCCAGTGGTGGAGACCAAGAGCCGAGGGTTGGTGGAGGGAACGTCACCAGAGCCAGATGCCCAGATCTGAAGCTGAATCCCTCATTTCACAAATAACACTGGCTATCATCTGCAAATATCCTACCTGGTTCTTGTCTTGTAAAGGCCAGTTTTGCTGATACCCTCTTTCCCAGGTTGAAGCTGTTTCTGTGCCACTCCAGTGCTAGCTTGCCCAGCGGCTTCCAGAGGAGCCTGGGCCCAGCGTACTCTGAAAAACCCAGTCAGTGCCTCTGGGGTGCCCTTGGGTCCTCTCCAGTTCTCCAGTCTCCAGCTGGACCATGGAAGGATTCATTGCCATAGCACAGCCACTCACGCATGTACACAGCGAAAATGTAGAAGTTGATTGCATTTAGCCACCTCCCCCCTGCCTTTTTAAAGGGCTGGAGTGTGGGTTTGCTAGGATTGATAACCTAACCTTGCTTGTTCTCAACTCTAGGTGGACAATAGGCTGGCAACCTTTTATTTAAAAAAGCAAAAGAAAAAATCCCCCTAATTTTAGTGCCCTGCTCCCCAATTATGGTTTAAGCATAAGTCAGCATCAGCCTTTTTGTAAAGCTTCTTGGTAATACTCAGGTGCATCAAGCAGAAAAATGCCGTGCTCTGAGCAGCTGGTGTGTGGGTGCGGTGGCATGCTGCGGCGCTGCCCCTCAGGTGGGTCGTTCTGGCCGTCTTAATTCAAGCAGGGCTAGGTGTGACGTGCCGGAACGTGAGGTGGCTGGGTCTGCGCAGTGGGCACCGCTTATGAATGCGGCTTGCACGTGTTGCCTGCGCTGATGTGCTATTAATTCACCTAGAAATAAAAATGGATTAAATGCGTCCCTGCAGGAATGCTCTGCTCTAGGTGAAGGCAAAGTTTCTTCAAAAAGCCCTGAAAGACCTTTCTAAGGCAGGCTCTGTGCAATTTTTTTACGTCAGGTAGAACGCAAAGAACGAGCAGTGCTGGCAACTGAGCCCAGCGCCCTCACTTACGTCTGAATGACTGCCGGGGGGGCTGGAGCCCTCTCACGGCTTCCTAAATGTTTGTAGCTCACACCTTGCATAAATCGCAGCACCGGCGGGATTTGTCTCCTATATTTTCACTTAGAAGTGCACTTTTAAATCGTAAGAGCTGAGGCTTACATATTAAGTGATGATGATGATAATCCCACTGCTTTCGTGTCGGAGACCTGCAGCATGAAGCACGCTTGCGTAATTTTCCTGTCGACTGTTCCTACGTATCGGTAGTCTGCCACTTCACAAAATCTGTTTATCGGGAGCTCCGAATCTCCTCATGCTGAGACATTTGCTTATGTATATCTAAGCCAGCAGCAGCTGCGAATCACGCTTGTAGCTCTCCGTGAAAGTCATCCAAATCCATCATCGCTGCTGCAGCAACAAATGCCGGAGCGCTGAATCCCATTGTGCTCTTGGAGACAGCTTCAGAAAGGCAGCGATTGATAGAGCAGAATGCGAGCTGCCACGATTAACCTGTGTTTTAACCACATCGGGAACTGCATGTCAGCCAGGTAGAAACCTTGGTGACAGGAAATTCTTTCTTCTGTGTCTTCCACGAAAAAAACAATTGTGTGAAAATAGGAGAAAGAAAATAACCTTATTTGGATAAAGAAGCAGCAAAAAAATAGGTTGAAATAGAAACTGCAACAGGGAAAGACAGACAGTCTAAGCCTGAGGTTGATGCATGGTTTGCAGTCTCCAAAACCCAGCTGATGGCTGCATTTCTCGTGCTTCCCAGTCTGCAGGGTGGGCTTGTGTTCCTGGCTTGGAGGTGGTCAGGGCACGTGTTACCCTTACTGCAGCATCCAAGGAGAAGGTTTTAGCTCCAGACTCTTAAATAGGCAGTGACAGGGAAAAGTGGCTTTAAATCCAAGCTCTCGTGTTGGAAGTCCACCCACTCCCTTTGCCATCTGGAGTATGTTTACTGTCGCTGGTAAGTGTTGCTAATAAATCCACAAACACTTGGTGTTGTCATGGGTGAGCATGAGCTGCTCTTCCCATGTACAGCCTCAGTCACAAACATGGTACTGAAATCTTAATTTTCCAGATTTTGTTCATGCAGGGGTTACCATTCGTTGCCTCAAAAGAATCTCTCCTCTTTACTATTTGACATCAACCATTTTATATCCTTTCCTTCTAACTGAAATAGCCTCTGCTACTAAAACCAGTGTCCTCTGACTTTAGCTGGCCAAGGGTGCTAATAAACAAATGAAGACCCCTAACCCAGAATGGAAGTGTTCATCCAGGAGCCAAAATTCATTTCTTTGCCCTCAGGCCTGGGTTCCCATCTGGGGATGATACTTATGTGCGTTTCACTGGGCTGCTCACCTGACTGTTTGCATTATCTTCATTCCTATCTTGTTGTGTTTTCCTTTTCCTAAATTTTTGTTTACATCCACATTTGCTTTTTCTTCTCCACTTTTCATGTGCTTGTTCTTTAGGATGTTACCACTGGCTACCACTGCTGAAACTTTTTTGGAGAAAGTCCTACAAGCTATATCAGTGTGAATATGCACAGAATATTGATTAGCGTTCTTAAAGGCATATCTGATGGTCTGATTTCTGATCTATTGTATGTGGAGACACTAGCTGGAGGTAGGGGCGGAGGTGTTTAGGTTTTAAAGTGACTTTGGAAGAGAAATTACACAGAGCAAAAATCCACACTTGTACAATTTGGACTGATTTGTGACCCTGGAGTTCACGCTACTGCTCAGTGTCAAACCCTCTCCTGATGAGTGGCCTGACCGCAGGATTGCAGCTGTGAACGTGAACGTTTTGTGCCATGTTTCTGTTTCGCCTGCATAAAGGTGGCTTTTTTTTTTTTTTCCCCTGACAGCCCCTCTGAAAACATAGAGGTATTTACAAAATGGAGCATTTGCTTGAATGGTTTTTGTGAGCAAGCAGCTGGTTAGTTTCTGTGAGCAAAGGGAAACAGGGATACATATTAAAAGCTGTCAAAAACATTTTGGAGATCAAGAATCTCAGCCCCCTTACTAGTAAATGATGAATGCAGTAGGTATTATGCAGTTCTTAGGAAATTTACCTGTGATTTCAGATTTACATGTAGAAATGTGCCAGAAGTATTGGAGCAGCAGCACCCACCCCACACCATTAGCAGCAAACAAAATCAGCAGCCTGCAGGTTACTGTAATTTCCTGCAAGGTGTAGCAGCTGGAGCATAATTTAATACAGGGTGGGGAGAAGGGGGAAGCCCTGGTTTTCAATCACCCCTGCTGTAGTGTGTGCTGTGCACGGGGCTGTGGAAGCTGTGTGGTGGTACGTGGTATTTCTTCTTCGTGTTACCTTAGAAATTGAAAGTAGCAGCTATGTTAAAATCGAGTATCTACAGCTCCGATTTGTATGGTGTCTATATGGTATGGCAGCAGCCAGATTTACAGTGGACAGATTTTTAACTTTTTATTAATTTTTTTGAAGCAGTATGTGCTTATCCTGTCGTCATCTTCCAGATGTCAGACATCTTTGCTACGTAACAGGCTGAACCCCTCAATCTTGGCTCCCGGTGTGAGGTGCTGGACCAGCGGCCTGCTTTCAGAGAGACCCGTGAGTGGCCGGTGAGAGCTCAGCACCCTCAGAGAGTCAAGCCTGATTTCGAATTGAGGTGCTTTGTCTCGGTTGCTTGTGAAGGGTTTGACCAAAGCAGGCAACTCTGTTCTGATGTTGCTGTTGTTACTGAACACAGAGGGAAAGCCTGGATTGTTTTTGGATCAAAATAAAAATCGAGCAGATACTGAAAATTGAACCAGATGTATTCAGAACTTCAGCAGCTTCATGATCCAGCTGCCAGCAGCCTGCAGCGTGAGCTGCCTGTGGTCAGTGCTAGCGATCACTGCTGTCTGTCAGCCTGTTTATCACCGGAGAAATCTGAGCATTTTCCCTGTTTTTGTTGAACTTTACATGCTATTTTGCCATGTTTTAGAATCAAAATGGTTTGGTTCCCACTCAACAGGAAAAGCTACAAAAACAGCAAGACAGTATGAAATCCCCATACTGTTTAAATAAGGTTGGTGCTGTAACTGCAAAAATGAGAATGGCAAAGCTGGAGCTAAAAGGCAGGGGTGCTGCAACAGAGGTTCTGAGCGAGGCTGGATCCTGGTCCTTCCTCCGTTAGGGTCTCATTGAAGTCCACATGGCCTCTGACCTGATCAGTGCTGGGGAGTAGCTGGGGAAGAGGGAGGAATTGTGCCTGCGGCTGAAAACACTGCTCAGAAAAAGCTGGTGCAAGTCATCAGGAGTTAGTGAAATGCACCTCCTCTAAAGTAGTCTGTGGGGGAAGTTAATAGCTGGAGAATAAGGAACGTGAAATGCAGGGTGAAAAACAGGCACAGCTGACATCTGGCATCTTTCAGGAAAATATGTTGATACTTCAAGATCGGGTATTAAGTAAGCAAATAGAAAAAGCGATTAACCAGTACTTTGGAAAGGCTTAACAGGTGTATCTGCAGTTTCTAAAAATGAATGTAAACCTGAATATTTTGTTGTCTCTCTCCCACAAAAAAAAAAAANTAGAATGGGAAAAGCAAGACAAAAAGGAGAGAGCTTCCTCTGCAATATTTTCATTAGGATTGTGCAAAATAAGTAATTTCCCGTAAAGTCAGAGAGATAGTGAGCAGTGGAACATGCGTGCGCTGCAGCAAGGCTGGTAATTAGAATGTACCGAGACAAAATCACAAGGGGGTATGTAATAAAAGAAAGCTTTAATGTGATTTAAATACCGTGACGGAGTTGCATTCAGTGACAGCCTGGTCACCAAGTACAGTGCACCATCATCCTCTATAGAGATGTATTCCTGCAAGAGACTCCTGCATCCACCATCTGGCTCAGGCCCTGGGAGCACGGCTCAGTGAATGACACGTCCCCCAGCGGGACCTACCAAATTTGCTTAAATGTGGGCACATCATCTTTTCATAACAAAAGCTTGAATATGGCCCTAATTTTACCTCATGTGGGAGTATGTCATTTAAAAGAGATTAAAGACAAAGATACAGTGGGTTTTGGACACATGCCTATAAATCTCCTCCACACGCTTTTGTTGTTCACAGGTGCAGCGGGTAAGGTACTGGCTGCGTGGCACGGCTTGCACAGGAGCGCTGCGCTCTCAGGCAAGGAGGTTAGTAAAGGTAAAATGGGCAGCCACAGTTTGAAAAGCCTGGTGATGGCAAGGACGCTCCAGAAGATCGCTCTTTCTCCATAGCTTCCACGTGGGCGTGTGTTGCTGTTCTTTAAAGAATACTGGATTTATTTTCCTTATGCTGGTCCTTGAGCAGAGCTCATCGCTAAGTGCGTGCACGGCTGCTCCTTCTGAAGTCTCTGCCCAAACCACCATGCACGCTTTCCAGCAGGTAACTTCTCTGAGAGTTGATTTCAGTTACTTCACTTTTCTTTTCTTTTCAGCTGCTGTCTTGGCTGCTGATGGGAATTTCCCCCTACTTCTCCCTCCCCTAATAGTACCACTTTTTTTTAGAAAATGGCTTTTTCTCCTTGCATGCCATAAATACACAGGCCTAGCGTAGGCTGTAATTGTAAGGTTTTATTTGGGACACACAGTTGTTGTTATTATTATTGTTATTGTTAAAATTATTCTGTGAAGTAAACAAATGATTAGATACTTCACAGAAATATCAAGTGTTAAATATCTTCTCAGGAAGTAGATAGATTTCAGATTGTTTGCCCGCATAAAGGACAAACTACAGAGATGGAAGGCACAATTTAAAGGCCGATGAGGTACTGGAGTTGCAGAAAACACTTCAGCTGAGCAGAGATGAATGCCCAAATGTGTTGCTAACGTAGATGTTAGCTAATGCTGGAGCTCTCTAGAAAGATCTCAGCTCTGCCGTGAAGCCCACGATACTGAGAATGGTTGTGCATGCCAAATACATCTTGCTTGTGTTGTCTTCTGCTTGCTTGTTCTCAGCACAAACAAGGCAAAAAGAGACGTGTCCTACCCACCGTGGGCTGATGCAGTAAACACTGGCACCACGTGAAGTCCCTAAAGGCAATGGGTCTTGGTCCGAGATGATGTTCTGATGATGAAGTTTGGGAAGTTATCGGTCAGCCAGGGTCAATGGCCAACAGATGCAGCGATATCCGCACTGAGGGCTGCAGATTTATTCCATTGTGCTAATGGAACAGTAGGCAGGGCAAACACAAGCACCTGAAATTCTCCAAGACTGGCATGTCGTCAGAGCAGAAGGTACATCATCGTATTTGTCTTCCTTTTGTGTGTCCCAAATCCAGTTTTTGAAATGAATTGTTCTGGAACAAATGTGGAAGTTGGTGGAGTTTAATGGGTGTCAGTGCTGCTGCTACTCAGAAAATGAGCTTGTTTTCCCAAGTTTAGCTTGTGCTTTTTCCTCTAATGTATGTTTTACTGTTTTCATAAGTTGATTTTCAAGCATCATGAATGTTCTGAAATGGGGAGCATCAAGAGAGGAATCAGGTTAGTGAATTAAGCTCTACTGTTGTGTGTGATTTGGAGTAAATGAGAAAGCTAATGCAGTGTCAGAGCGGTGTGCCTCAGCTGTTGGAGATACTTGGCTTTCTGTCTTATACATCTGTATGCAGCTATGTGCAGACGTTTCTGAACAGCCACTCAGCCCATTGGGCATCACTGCTGCTGTTCTGAAGAAAGTTAGTCGAGAAGTACTCTTCAAAAGTTTTCTTCATGCTCCAAGAGGATAGAGGGAGGCAAGAAACCAAATATCAATCTGAGAACAAAAAAAGATAATCTGGAAAATTGTCAGTGCTGGATAATCAGTCTCCAGGCCATTGGATTTCTAATTGTCCTGGGCAGTGTGTAAAAATGTCATCAGAAATAAGGGAAAAGCATCTCTTTGGTGTGATATTACAACAAAATAACTGACAGAGCCCAATATCCTTTCCAGCACCCGTATATGACTAGGGTAAGTGAATCACTGAGAGATGATGCAGATGCAGTCATTTGAATGCCGTACTGAAATTTAGACAGGAATTGTATCAAACGGGGCGATGCAGATACGGGCTGTATCTGCAACGCACTAAGCAACAACTGCAGCGAAAATGGAAAGCAACAGCTGACCGGCTGTAAGTCATTTACTGTGTTCTGCAATAAGCCTTACAGAAAAATTTATGGAGCAGATGGGCAAGAAGTGTTCATGGCCTTCTGTGCCTGGGCCTTTTCGTAAACAGATACAAGTGAATGCATCCTAGGAATTCCTCACTGAGGCTCTTGGGTGATGTAAAAATATCAAATAGGCCTACTGAAGAGGATTCTTGAACCTTGCAATGAAACCATCATGGATGCGATCAAAAATAATACTTGTCTCAGGTACAGATGTAGCATTTGTTTGTCTAATACACCTTATAAAAGACCAGGATGATGTAATTAGAGCATCTGGTGCTCCAAGTGAGACTAAATTAAGAGTGCCCCATATATGGTTAGGAATAGGGGAGTTCGTAGTGGGGATTTTCACTAACCATGAAAGTGCTAACGTTTCACACTTCACTTCCCCCCAGCTGTGGGTGCTCCTGGGCCACCGAGCGGGAGGCCGGGGGCTCTGCCCCTCGCCGCTCAGTGCCCCTGCCCTCAGCCTGCTGGGGAGGGCCTGCCAGGACCCAGGCCCAGCTTTGCGGCGGTTTTGCCCCACTCCCGTGGTGCCCATGAGGCAGGTTGGGCGGGGGCCCTGGGCCCTGTGCTGGGCTGCGAGAGCCTGCGGCGTGGGGGCACCGGGCTGCTGTGGCCTCCTTTGCTGTTTGGTTGCAATTGCTGTCAACCTTCAGTACCAAAAAAAAGCTACTTATGACTCTTCAGGTGGCATGAGACCTGGTGTTTTTCATTGCTTGCACAAAAAATACCATGAAAAGAAAGGCAGTTGCTTTTTCTGTACCGTGTATGTTTTTGATTGATACAAAAATTAAATGAAACAATGAACATGTACACACACACACATGCCCATGAAATACAAATGATTTGCAGTAGCCTTTTCCTGAAGGCTTAAATGGGTATAAAAATCACAGATGTTTGTTACTTTCGAGATGAAGGTCTAAGGTTACCTCACTGGATTGCGATTCATGTTATTCCCCAGAACAAGTCACTCATTCAGCGTTTTCATTTCTAACTCCAGTAACTCTGAAGTTCCTTATCCTTCCTAAAATCGGTGTAAAGGAGAGACAGCGTTAGCTGTGGAGCAGTTTGTCCTTTGTTTGTGCATGCAGTGAGGTCTGTGATCACTGTGCTCACCAGCTCCTTCCTCCCTTCTGCCTGCTCTGCCTCTTCGCAGCACCAGCCCGTTGCAAAGGGAAGCCTCCTAGGTTTGTGTCTGCATTGCTTTTGGCACTAGCCATTTTGTTGGAAGTTTCTTCCTGGTAACTCAAATAAATAGTGATAATCAGAGTGGTAGTTTGCACTGAGCAACAACAAACCACTGCGTGAGCAGTGCGGCAGGATGAGACTGGTTAGCAGTTTCTGGGGGGACACAGATGTTGTCACGGGGTAATTTTCAGCCAGTTTTCTGCCGTGATTTAATTCCTGTGTGATAACAGTATCAGAAGATTTATTGCATTTACAGTGCTTGAGACTATTAGCTATGAGAAGGTAGATACACTAAATTATATAGTGTACAGAGCATGTAAGTGTGATAGGAGAGTAATGTTACTGGCATAGGAGAATAAAAGGCCCGAAGCCCTGTTTTATGATACCATAAATATGCTGTGCTAGAGGCTCTTAAAGCAAGATGAAAGTAGAGGGGGTTTTAATGTTCGTTACAAAGGAGTCCTTCTCTCACTTGGATAGGTGAATCCCCTTCTCCAGCGGTGACTTCATGTGGCCACTTGCCTAGGGAGTCCCCTGAGGTCTGCTGTGATAAAAGATTATCAAATACTGAGAAATTATAGACTTCTATTCAGCAATCCAAGTCTGCTTAGAAAAAATGCCAAATAATTTATTTACCGTCTAGAGAAAAAGAGCAAAAATTGGATAAAGTAGGACATTCTTTTCTATAGAAATACATAGTAGAAAATAATTTTAAATAGTAATTATTAAAATGATGGATTTTAAAATTAACAAAAAATGTAGCATTGAAGTGCCAAATTTTCCTAATTTAGAACAGGACTTCTGTAGATTTTGTTGGTGATATGAAAATGATGTGCATGAACAGCTGTGTGAAGAGCTTCCCTGCAAAGCCATACACAGGGCTGGTGATTGAAAGTTGAGTTCTATACTCAGTGTTGGACAGCTAGTTCCTGGGCTAGTGTAGGCTGCTTATGAAACTAATTATGGTTAAAAGGTACCAAAAAAATAACAAAAAAGTAGTAACTGCACAATAGGAAATTCTTCTCAGCATCAGTCTTTCATAACATCACAGGAAATATATGATAGACAAAAACTGATTAGGGGAATAACCAAAAATTGTAGCAAAGTGTGGCTAGAAAAGTGGGAAGAGATTTATGTTTAGAGAAATATAATATTTACCTGAACAGAACAACTGGTTTTGGTACCTTGCTTGTTTACTGGGGAAAAAGCCCTGCGATTCTGATACATGTCTAGGAAGGAGGGCTCAGGCTCTGCCTTGGAGGTTTGACAGCCACATCTGGGGCCAGCTGGTGGTCTGCTTAGGGATATACCTTGAACACCTTGCCGCTGCGCTTCTGAGATTCTCGTGATCTGCTGAGGCACAGAGCATCCGCTCGGCACGGCGCATCCAGTGCTCACCCAGCCACGGGGCTGGAGCACGGGGTCGGGCGAAACCTGGGGATCGGCAGGATGGGGCCCCAAGCTGCACCCGTGGCCCCGCGGGGAGTGGGGTCACCAGGAGGCACAAGAGAGCTGCGCCTCCGCCCCATGCCCGGGGTGCCCCGGGGGACAAGCGTTGGAGGTTTGCATCCCTTCGAGCGGCAAAGGGACTGAACACGGATCTCCCGCATCCCGGGTCAGTGCCCTAATTACTGGGTTAGTGGATAAAAGGGGAATGACAGCAGCTGTGGTGAATCTAACCTCTCATTTCCTTTGTGGTTTTTTTTTTTTTTTTTTCCTATTGCAAGTGCCCCAAATGCAACATTTTGGCTGAAACAAAGCACTTTCATTGATGCAAAATTTGCAGGGGTTGTTTTGTTTCAGCAACGAAAGCTGGAAAGTGTTATTTCAGATTGATCTGAATGTGGGATTTTTTTTCTTATTTTAGTTTCATTCAGTTGCTCTACAGCAGAATCAATTATTTGCACAAACCTCGTAAATGTTAAAAACCAGAATACGGGCTTTGTCAGAGGACAGTGGCCTACAAAAACTCATCCCAGATTGGTGGGCTGTGTTCTCCCGGTAGGAAGCGCTGCATGGCTGAGGCTGTCAGATGGGCTCATCCCTGAGAACAGGGTGGGCTGGGCAGATGCATGTACACACTGTTGAAATACTGAACACTGTGGAGTATGTATTTACACTGATTCAGGAACAGTTTACCAAAAAAGTGGAAATCTATGTCCCTTTAATGCCTTTCTCTGAAGCCCAGGTCAGCTGATCCCATACCGAGCGCCTTTGGAAGTGCAGTTAGGAACCAGCCAGAATGGACGAGGACTTGGTACGAGCCTTCCAGTGGCTCATTTTGGCAAGTGCAGTGGCTTGCTGTGTTTAGATGACTTCTTTGTGGCTGGACAAGCCAGCAGATGACAAGGCCACGGAGCCTTAGCTACGCGTGCTCACCCCAACGGGGAGAGGTGTGCTGAGGACGGGGGGATCGGAGCTCAGGCGGCCAGGAGCTGAACACTGCCGCTGAGTCTCGGCGAGGGAAGGGGGACTGTGGGCAGCTTCCCTGTGCTTTTAAATATTCAGAGCTGTGTTTCATTTGTATTATTCGTCTAATGGTCAGGAGTGGCTTGTCACAGCCAACATCGCTGTCGGGAGCAAATGTACATGGTTACTCTACTTTTATTATTCCCTTCTTTGAGCCATTGTGGATTCCAATATGTCTGTGAATTTCATTTTATAAATGACATAAATGTGCTTGGAACATTACAGCAGGGAAAATATGACAACAGTAATACTACAGAGCATAATCCCTGCCTCAGGAGCTTGCTGTCCAAGGGCCTGAACATGTTCTTTGTGCTTAGGAGGGGAGCAGCGTGTAGGTGTTAGCTCTGCTTGGCTTAACACAAGATTTGGGGCTCCAACAAATGGGCAGGAAGAGGAGCTGAGAACTGACCTGAGACTCTCTAGAGATGACAGTCTGGTCCTCAGCATCACCCCTGAGCTTGTGATGCTCTGAAACACTCCCACCTGAGGGGAGCAGGAGGGGCTTCCATTCTTTGTTCTAATTAATGGGAAATGTGCTGGGGTTTTATTTGGGAAAAGCAAAACAGAAACCTGCGAGCGTTTACATTTCGTTTATTTCAAAATGATCATTAAAAAGGCAAAACCCAAAGGGTAATCCGTAATTTGCACGGCCGTGCTTAACACTTCTCAGGTGCGGCAAGCTCACTCTCACAGGATCAGGCCCTGAGGGGATGCTATGAAGAGGGATGCTTGAGAGGAACATATGGAAATTGAACATGAAATAAAAGCTCAAGTTGAGGTGGGTGGGTTTGGGAGCTGTCTGGAGGAGAGGGAGCCTGGGCTGCGCAGTGCGAAGGATGTAGGAAATGAACGTACGCAGAAACCGAAATGTGTTCTGCTGCAGTCACGTTCAAGTAACCCGTGCAGGCACTTCCCCCTGACACACGCAGGTGGCCACGCTGCGCCGGTGCCAGAGGTACGGGCAGGGCGCGTGTGCCCGTGGAGGGCGGAACAACGGTGTGAGGGGCACAAGGCACGCGTGGGGAGAAGTCACAGAGCAGGAAGCTACAAAAGATGAAAATACCTCACGGAAGGGCTGGTATTTTTATGATAAAACCGACCAGTTGTTCATAATTAAAATAAATACTTCCCCCAAGGTCACTTGATTTTTTTTCCCGGATCACAAAGCTGTTCCAGTCTCCACTATTGGATCTTGAATTAAATACGTGCTGGCATCTGCCAGGGCTATCTCAGCTTTCTCCTCCCACGCCTTGTAGGAACCCTCATTAGTCTGGGAGGTGCTGAGCTCTGGAAGGCTCCAAGCCCCTCTGGAGGGCTCTGGGACTCAGTGGAACATCCTCAGCCAGTACTCGGTGTCACGCAGAACGCCAGCATCCGTCTGATCCTCGTTCCCACAGACCGCGTGCCGGCGAGCGTCCTGCCGACTTCCCGCTGTGACCCGAGCGCAGCCAGCTGCAGGGGAATGCCCGCGGCTGCTGCCTTACCCAGGCAGAACGATCTGCACGGGAAGGACAGGCCACGGCCTCAGAGTGGGGTTCCCTGCGACCGCAAAGTAACTCGTCAAGCTGTTCCTTCTCCCCCAGAGTTAAACGCTTCTCAGGAAGGCTGCCATGCTGGTGCCTCTTCCTGAATGAACTCATATACAGTGTGCCTTGTACCAAACAGCTGCTGCAGTCCCACAGATCCTTAAATGCTGATCTCCTCCTCCCAAAATTTCAATTGGCATTGTGAGTACGTTTTATCCACAAACACCTCAACCTTATGAAGGCTACTGTGAATTTAAAATTTCACCTTGCACTATCAGATTTTATTAGCCAGAACTTATTATTGTTGTTATCTAACGTCCCTCTAGCCCAGTGCACTTACTGTGACACGAGAGGGGAGCGCGTAGCTCGGGTGCTGGGGGCTTGTGGAAGCCTCTTGCTTTGCTGGAGGCAGGAGCTGCATTGTGTCCTGCCTCTCGCATTCCTTGCTCTCCGGAGCTCGGCAGGCGGCTGTGGATTTCCGTGCCATGGACCTGCAAGGTTGTTCTTCCATGGCAAGTGTTTGAAATCTGAAGGGGCTGTCATGGGCTTCCTCGTGTGACAGGGCAGCCAGAGTGCCCGGCATGCCTGGGCTGCGGTTCCTCGGCCTTGATGCAGGCACTGAGTGGTCCCTGTTTATTAGGAGGAAAAACTGAGGCAGGCCACGTCATTGTTTGCTTGTAGACGCTATTTTTTTTTGCAAGTAAATTGTCAGGATAGGCAGCACGTGTTTGATACTTTGTCTTTATATCAGAGTCCAAGACAGTTGATGACATTATACTGGGCATTCATTTTAGATCTGCTGAGCCCACAGAAATCAATAGTTTTCCATTATCGGGTCCGGCTGGGTCACTGGTCTGTCAATGAGCTGTTACAGTTGCTGTACAAGGGTGAACCTGACCAGTCAATTGCTGCTGACAAGAGGAAAACACGCTGACAGCCACGAGAACAAGTCAGAACACAGATTTGCACTTCGGTTCGCCATCTGAGGAGGCTCAGAGGGGGCCACTTCCAAGATGTAGGGCACACGCGGCGGGAGAAGGGGCCTCCTCCTTTCCGGGAGGGCCTTTGCTTTCCAGTGAAATAACATTTGTTTCCGTACTCCCAAACCCCGCAGAGCTTGCTAACAGCAGAAGAAGGAGCCAACCCCTCAGCATGGTGTGTTTCAACCAAAAAGGGACATGCTAAAGGGAATGCCGCTACCACCAAGTCCAGCGGGGTTGGCCCTTCCTGCAGTGGCCTTGGCCAGGGGACACCGGGCTCTGGGGCTGCTCACTCACGGCCAGGCTGTGGGCACACACGTAACCCGTGGGGCTCGCTCTCGTCCTCCTCTGCCTGTGTTTTAACACTGACTTCCTATCAAACCGGAGCGCTGAGCAAAAATAAATATTTAGAAATTATCCCAATATTATGATTTTTAATTTTCAACTTTATTAACTTCTTTCAAGTGTTAAATCCTGACCGTTTTATTTACGCCTCCAGTCTTCTGTTTGATTCTCGCAGAAGTCAATATTCACTTGTGTTCCATCATCAAACAAAAACCTGGTAATCAACTTTATCACTGGAAGCCAACTAGCTGGCTTTTAAAAAACACACTACCCAAAAGAAAGATCATTTTCTTTAAACGAGAGGAGAGGGAAGTATTTTTACCAGAGAAGAGCAAACCTTACTTTGCTGGTAATTAGAAGCACCAGTCTTACATGACTCGCAGCACTTGGTAGCTCGAAATGCGTCAGATCTCTTACAGCATTAATTAAAAAGAATTTATGTTTTTTTAATAAAATGCTTCATGTTTTAGCCTCTTTCTTCCTCCCACCAAATGTGATTATGCGGGCTGAAGGGAATTCAGGTTAATATGTTGACACACTTAACAATGCGGGGTCATGTTGCACAATACGCCTGACTGCTTTGGTTCAGCGCAGCCCCTGACAGGTCCTAATCAACCCCTGCCCTAAAGGCAGAGGCAAGGAGAGGATTTTAATTACTGCTCTATACACGGGTTTGCCAGCATTAAATTGAGACGTAATTAGGCCGCCGCATTTTAATAATTGTCCTAGCTAATTGGGCAGACAAGTACGCTCCGCAGCGTGGCGTGATTAGGTAATTAGTATTTCCAAATGACAAAATTAGGCTCTTGATTACGGGTTCCGCGGACGGGGTGGGAAGGGACCGTCCCGTCCCGTCCCGTCCCGTCCCGTCCCGTCCCGTGGCCCCGACACGGCGCGGGCGGAGGCGGGCGCAGCGCCCACCGCGGCCGCCAGGGGGCGCCGCTACCGCGCGGCCGCTGCTCGGTGCCCGCTCCGCGTCCCCGGCAGGTCCGGCTGCGCCGCCAGCGTAAGTACCGCGCCCTTCCCGCGGCCGCAGAGCAGCTGCGGAGCGGCCGCGCCCGGAGCTCAGCGCTGGAGCCGCCCTCCCGCAAACTGCTAACGAGATCGGTAATTTCTAGGGCTTTATTTTTATTTTTATTTTATTTTTTTCTAGGGCTTTATTTTTATTTTATTTTTTTTCTAAGGCTTTATTTTTTTTTGAGCTAGACCGGTCTAGCTCAAAAAAAACAGCGGCGTGTGCTCGGAGGCGAAGAGCATCAGGGAAACAGGTAAGCGGCTCCGGGCCCGGGAGGGGAATTCCCCGCGTGGGCTGCGAGGCGCTGCCGCGGAGGGCGCGGGGTTCCGTGTGCGTGGCCGCGAGGCAGCGGTGTGAAGTTGAGTCGCTAATGGCAGAAAGTTGGCAATGCAAATGCTTCGCTAGGAAGCGTTTCACGCCGTCGCCGCAAAATCGGATTTATTTATTTTTTTTATCCGCAGAAGGAAAAACAGGTTTGTTTATTTATTTCTATGTGTGTGTGATTTCACTGTCGTCGAAATACAGCTGCTCCAACTGAAGTCAACATCAATGATTTCCACTACAGCCTAAGGGCTTCTTGGCTTTAAAGGTCTAGTTATTTTTTTCCACTGTATCAAGATTGTAACTCCTGACTATTTCTTGAATCAACCTCAGATGCACTGTACAGATGCACTGTACAGTATCTATACACTTATTTTCAGAGTTATATCCTAACTCAGTAGATCGCTGTCTCACCATCTCGGAGCTTCAAAGCCACGGTGCTGGGAGCTGTCAGCTCTGAAGCCAGGGTGAGCTCACGGGAGCAAGGTGTAGCGTGTGAAATGCTGAGTTACAGAAGTGTTACCGTCCATATATCTCCCAGGTTGAATTGCATGCATTATGCAATCACAAATATAGAGGATCGATCTGCCAGTGCATATTTTAAGCAAAATTCATGTTGTCTTGAAGGACGAGGGTGCTGAGATGTACTGGAGAAGCTGTGGCGAAGCCCCGTGCTCCAGTACCAAGCTGCTGCGGCCTAGCTCACGGCCCTCGCTGCGAGTGGCGGGCACCTGCCTGCCGAAGGGGAAAGGCCTCCTTCCCACCAAACGGATGCCCACTCGGTTTTCAAAATCTCTTTCTGACTTTGGTGGACTCCCGACCGCCAGGTGACCTCCTGGGACCTCCAAGCCACCGGGGCTGTTGCCTTTCAGTAGCCAGCTTCTTTCTGAGCAGCCTCAGCTGCCCCCGTGCCTGGGGGGCCCCGTTCTGTCACCCTCCTGCCAGCCGGGAGGGAGGCAGTGCCGGGGAGGCTGCCAGCAGGAATGGGGAGGCTTTTGATGCTCGTCTGAACGTGACATCCAGCTCCAAGTTTGCAGTTAGTGGAGTCCACTTGGTGAAGTTCAACAATGTAGTCAATGTCTGCTCAAGCCCCTGGTGTTATTTATCTGTGCTATATTCAGTTCCCCTGGAACATACTGCGATCTGCAGTGGTTAGGTGGGGGGAACGCAGCAAAATGGGGGTAGTTACCACCCTGATCCTACGGGGAATCCTGTTTGGTCAGTCACACCAGAGAAACGCTGTGGGGGTACAGCAGTCTGGCCAGGGGTGAGGGCTTGGCAAGACCAAGGCCATGGTGTGGTTATTTTAAGGACACTCCTGCTATTTACTAACAAACCACACCTTGGACATGCCATTACTTAGCAATCCTTGCCAGCAATGCTTTTTTCTGCCTGGTGAGAAGGCTGGGGTTTTCCTTCTGGGACACTGTTAGAAGAGAACCATCCTAGCGCCTGTGCAGAGGTTCTGTGCTGTGGTCTCAAAGAGGTGGAAGCTGAAGGCCACTCAAACATGGCACAGCATGCAGCTGTGTGAGTTTTGCCCTGTTTCTGACATAAGATGTGCTGCACCTGTGCTACCCACCCTGCCCTGGCTGCCCTTTTGTTTCCAGGTGCAGAGGAAGGTATTTTGGGGGGCTAAGATGCTCCTGCCTTGGGACCTGGTGATGTTAGAAAATCTCTTTTAATTTGCGAGTTAGTGCAATCATCCTGATGAGTTAAAGTACAGAAAATGCTGTCTCCTTCCTGGCTGATGGGAGTGGGGTGGTTCAGTCACTGAGCTTCAGCTCTCTCACCTCCTGTCTCCTGGTCAAGCCCAGGCTGCATTTGTGGCAGTTGAGCTCATACCGAGGTGCCTTCCTGGTTTTGCAGACCTTCTCTCGGGTGACAGTACTGGTGGTCCACGCTGGGATGGACAACTATAGTTGAAGCAATTAATTTACTTTGTAAGTTATACGATCTTTTTTTTCTTCTGGGTACCAGTTTGTTAGTGTTTTTTTTTTTTTTTTTCCTAATGAATTTAAAGGTGATGAAAGATTTGTAAAAAGGGAATACTAACATCTATAAAATAAGATATATCTTTATTTATAGTGCTGTAATTGGAACAATTCAGCTCAGTAGTGTTAAGATAGCATGTTCCCCTCAATGAGCATGCGGTTGTAGGAGCAGGAAAGCATTGCAACTGGCACAGGGGTTTCATTCCCACTCTCCCTAAGAAGCGCTGTCGTGCTTTCCTTCTGCTCCGTAAGGTGACCTCAGGACGCCGCGTGGCCAGCCCTGCCCGCTTCCCCCCGTGCCGGCCCGGGAGGGGAGCCGGGTGGGGCGGGNGGGCGGGTTGCGCGGGGCGGCCCCGGAGCGAGCGCTTCAAAGACACCGTGGGCAGCGCGAGGGACGCCGGCAAAAGGAAGCGCCTGAATAGCAAACACGGCGCTCTGCCGGCGAGTTTTGAGGCATTTTAAGTGTAAAGGATAAGTGACAGGGCCATCATTTCCCCAACTCGGCTGCTTTTGCATTCGGATGCGAGGGTGAAATCTTGCTAACAGCTCGTGTATCTGTATATTTAATTGCGACCTGGCTGCATGTTCCCGTTGAGGAAGGATGCAGATGACAAGTGAATCTATAAAAAACAGTTGACAAAAACAGGAAAGGAATAACTGACAGATGAAAAGACAGTCGATGCGGAGCTAACTGGCAAACGCATCAGTACAAAGTCATATACCTTCTGAGAGGAGCAGTAGTTTGTTTTATTCCGGTTCTCCAGAGTTTTATCTACTGTCGGTGTGAAGGGGGAGAGAGGAGCTAATGCGCCCTGTTTAGGATACAAACATGCAGATTAGATCAGACTTCAGACACCGTGTTTCACTCAAAATTTAAAACAGTTAGAGGGATAAAGCAGACTTCCCCCACCGAGGAAAAGGAAAACAGAAAGACACGGTTTTTTTTTGTTTTTTTTTTTTTGGTTTTTTTTTTTAATGTTTTAAAGGTGTTTTAAAACCGCCTGAACGCAACCGTTTTGCGCACCCAGC